>VWZE01014164.1:182641-266922 GCA_013396675.1 Eubucco bourcierii
GTGGGTTGATTCATTAAGGGGGGGGGGGGGGGGGGGAGGCGGGTAACTCCCAAACCATCACATTTGGATAGGCAATCTATGTTTTTCCATTAAGATGTAATTTCAGCATTAGAAACTCTGAAGATAATCTTAGAGGAATTTCCTGATTCCAGATTTGGACTGTGACTCAAGAGATGGGTACAAATTCTCTCTGGTGCAGAGACAGCAGCTCTGCGCCTTCCATCCACGTGCAGCGGGCACTCACTGCGCCCACCACCCACCTCCATGACTCCTCACACAGGGTCAGGTACATTGCACCATCTCCCTCTTGCCTCTGGGGTGGAGACTCCCAGAGCAGCACACACACGATTACAGGTAACTGATGCCTGTGTGCACCTCGTGCCCTGCGCTCTCTTTTATCAAGCTAGGCACAGATTATGGCAATAAGTCATTTTACTTAGATTTTTTAAGGATCTTGTACAATGACCTTTCCATATGCACAATTTCCATTAACTAAATTAGAAGTTTTTTCATGGAATAGCCGAAATCAGGTCCTTTAAATATGCTGCTATATTAACATATCAACATGCTTTGTTGATATTTTCCTTTTATGACAGATTTATTTAAAACAAAATGTAAATTAACTAAACTGAAAGCTTAGATTCCTACCTAAATGCACCTACATTTTACATAACTCCAGAGAATATCTAAATGACAAAACTGTCCCATGTTGATGAGCTAAGAGTCATCAGTTCTATAAAATCTGAAACAAACTATGTACATATTAAATCAAGTATGTATATATATTCTTATATTTAGCATTGTAGGGGTTCTGTGGAAACATCTTAAGAAGGTAAATGGTTCCTGAATCATATTCCATTTGTATTTCATATGACCACATTGCAACTGAGTTGTTGCTGCCACATTCATGAAAATACAGCAAACACATAAAACTATTCACTAGAGTGCACAGAATTACTTACTCTGTTTGATTCATCTGCATCTTCTTCATTTATAGAGCTGGATGGGGAAGGAGTGGCTGATTTACTTGCAGGAGGGGAGGGAGAAGTGTGTGGCAAATTAGTGCCTCCTAAATTTAGCCCCAGCTGTGCACTTAGCTGAGACTGGTTAATGGTGGTTAGCTGAGAAGGAGGCATGATTCCCGAATGAGCAGCATCAGTCATATGGACAATAGATCTCATAATCAGAGAGTGGTCCTGGCGATACTGGGAAACTTGTGTGTGACTCTGATCCTAGAAGAGATTCAAACATGATTTAGTCATTAGCTGTTACCATACAGTGTGGTAAGGCAATGTTATTTTCATAGGCTTGCAGAATTGACACTGTCACATTGCAGGCTGCTTCTTTTCAATGAATTAATTCCATTTTTAATAAATTAAATGCAGCAATAATTACCACATTACCCACCCCACCCCATCCCATTCCAATTCTCTCACACTTGCGGATGCAGTTTTGTGGCACAATAAAAATTACATTTGCCCATCCTTAAGCACTGCTCCTCTTGAAGTAGTGTGTAATCCCCACATAAACAACTGGGAAACGGCTGAGTGACCAGACAGGGAAAACACTGCAACTGAGAAGACACAAGCTGCTGTCGAACACAGAAGGTAAACAAAACTGGGGTGGGGGAAGGGGGAGAATGGGGGAATATATATACAGAGAGAAAAGCCTCTACCTTTACTGACATCCAGTCATTCTTAGCTGTTACTAGTAGCAGTAGTAGGTATAAAGCAATCCTGTCTAAGTGGGATTTTAAAGTTGTTTTAAGTAAAGAACACTGCCCTGCCAGGTCTCGAGTGCAGACACTGCAGCACACTGGAAAACCGTTTTGAGTAATCCTCATCACTTCTAGAAATCCTTGTTCACAGAACTACACACTTTTATCTCTAATCCAACAATCAAACACGTGTGGAAGCAGCAAGCTATGTACCAATCACTGACTTTATTTTTCTTGCACTTCATGTCTCAGAAACTCAAGTGCTTGCAAGGCTTTCTTTCTACGGTTTCTTGAGGGCAAACCATGTAGTCTTCTACATCTGCACAACACTTAACCACATTTGTAAATAAAAAGCAGCGAGACCCTGAAGGTAGAGTCAATTGGAATCTGCCTACGAACAACTCAGTTTTCTTATTTTCAACCACATACAGATCAATACACGATGAAGGAGCATTTAAACAGAAAAGATTTTTAAAACAGTTAATACGTGAACAGTTCACAACTTGATTCAGCAACCTGATTGTATATGGCTGTTGTATGAATAGACAGAAACATGAAAAATAAATTAAGATTCTGTAAATTCTTGTTATTAATAAACTACATTGCAGTTGGTAGCAGCTGCAATGATCCTTAATGAAGTGACACGGAGCAAACCAGCAATGCTGGGAGCCCAACACCTTCACAGTGCAGTCTGACCTCTCCCAGATCTTTCTTAAGCATGGATAAGCCCAAACTAGTTTTCAAAAATCTGTGTCAGCGTGGAGATAAGTTTAGCCAGGTGACTTTACTCTTATTTTTAACGACACTTCCTTCAAAAGAGGCACTGGTTCTGTGAAAGCCTTTTCTTGGATGGGTCAAGTGCAACCACACAAGAAACTGTTAGAGAAGATGCACACCATGCCTCATCCATCTTACATACAAGTACTGTAGCACACTGCATCCCTATAGGAGCAAATGATAATAATTCTGAATTTGTCCTTCCGCTGAAGCCTATACAAAAAAAAAGAAAGCCTTCTTAGGATAAAAGTACCTGGATCCAGTACAGATGAAGTTAAACCCACCAGCTCACATTTCCAGATCTTGCACACTAGATCTCCTCATTTTCCTCATGCTTTCCAAGCCATTGCCAACTTGGCTCATCATTCATACTGCATCATGCTGATTTTCCTACTTCTTAATTTTTTCTAATACCATCAGCAAAGGAGTGCAGCTCCTTACAAATGAATGCATCTGCCAAAAGTTGAGCACTTGTCACAGAAAGATCACAACATCAGATTTATTGGTTGAAATACCCATCTGATTCAGGGACCCTTCTGTGAATTTTTTTTACCGTTAACTATAGGGTCACTTTGATTGTGACTTGCATTGGCATCCGGAAGTAATTCAAAGTCTTTTGTAAAAGACAGATCACCTTCTGCATATTACTCAGTTCGTTTTAGTTTACAGACATCATTACATGAAGAAAAACCTCTGTGGATAAAGTGAAGGTGGAGATCATCAGAACGACCTCCTCCCACAGCAGTCAACTTTCTCCATTATTTTGCAGGCAGTACTTTCTTGGAGGCGGTTCCACACCTAAAAGGCTAGCTTTTGTTTTCTCTTTATTGTTACACAATACAGGCCTTCCTGGCCTTTACTCTAAGGCAACAAAGTGTGATGAAATGAGTTACAAACCATTTACTTCAAGTCTTGTCATTTTGGTTGCATCTATGATTTTACTGAAACTAAATTCTCTTGACTTGCACTGACCCAGAATCTAATTTTACACACAAGCCCATGAATTCTTAACTGTCCCTTTTTCTAACACTATTTGATGCTTGTGGGGCTTTTTTACATCCACTTATTTAATTCCATTTTTATTTTTCTAGTCTCTTCCTATTTTAGTAAGACTTTCAATTTTTTAAGTCTTAAAAACATCAGTAAAAGTTAGCAATAGAAAAAACAGTATTTTGTAATTTGCTATCTAGCACCAACTAGGTAGTAAGACATAACATATAAAAGATTTTCTTAAAATATAATTTCCAGTCTTTTATCAGTTTTGACAATAAAAATCATATTGAACAGGAACACACATGGATTAAAACATTGAGATGTCATTCTAATCACATTACTACACAAGAACTGAGAAGTTCATGCATTCAAAACAATTCACTGGCATTTTTCACAGAAACACAGAATTAATCAGGTTGGGAAAGACCTTCGAGATCATTGAGTCCAAATTTTAGAGAATATCGTAAGATCTTTTACATAAACTTAACCAGAAGCAAAAGTGATACACAAATATGATAAGCATTCAGGATTTTTCAAACATCATACAAGAATGACAGGTCAGTTCTGACCAAATTTCATCAACTTCTCAAGTAGGCAGAATCAAGTTTTGAGTGAGCCTGATCTGCTTTACAGTCCTGGATTGAAACTAGGCAAAATTCGGTGATTTTAACACAATCCAAGGCAAAATTCGGCCACTGGTTTACTCAGTATGACCATCAAACAAGGACATAAATGTGTGAAATGGAAAACCAAAGAGAAACAATCTATGTGAGTTCTCTACAGACTGAAATGACTGTTATGAATGAAATATGAATGTTACAAAAAGCCTAAGGTATAGACACATTTACTGAGGGGAATGCCAACCACCTCTCTGGTCTCTTTAATTTGAAACATTTAAAATAAAAAAAAAAAAAAAAAAAAGACAAAATACTGTTCAAAATGTTTCCCCTTCTCAAAGCAACTTTATGGTGGCTGACTGTATCTATGCACATTGGCTTTCTGCAACCACTCTTCTGAACATCTCCAATAGCACAAATGATAAGGATTTTCCAGTGTTTGATGGATAAGAGGGTCTCAAAGGAGCCATAAGGGTATCCATCCATCAAGCTATCCCACTCACAGCTATTTAGACAGCCATGCCAAAGAAGTCATATTTAGCCACACTGCCAAAGGACACATCTTAAGGTATATGCCACACGTATAGCTTATTTCACATTGATTTGTAAAAGTATAAGTTCTCAACAACTGATAAAACATCTATTCCTCAACAGTCATGGGGAAGTAAACAACAGAGTAATGAGGCTTGAAAAAAGGAATGTGTGAAATCCCACGCTTTAGTTTACACACTATTATCAGAGGTGTTTTTCAACAAACACTGTACCTGAGCCAGCAAAACCAAAACATACCACTGAGAACTAGGGAAAAAAAAACAGGGTAGTAAAAATTAGTTTGTTCTTCTACTATCAACTCATTAAGCATCCAGTAGATCAAACAGCTGATATTTATTTGGACTGCTAAATGCATCCAGCCATTCTCTCAAGAGACACCCTAATTTCCACTTACTCTGCATTTTGAGACTCGCTTACATATCCATATACATATGTACTATTATCCTGGATTTCTACCTTAATATTATCTCTCAGAAAAATTCAACACGGTATTTAAAAATAACTGGGAAAACACTTTTTAGAACATTACATGAGTAGTACTGAAGTCTTGATTAAAATCAATGTCTAAAGCCTTCAATCATTTAAATAGGCAATATTTCCAGTGAAACTCTTTCTAGTCATGTCAGAACTGAGCCCACGGAAGTGCCTACAGGAAGATGTAGGCTAGGATCTGACCCTACACCGCATGAGCTAGTGTTCTAAGGGAAGGGAGAAACTCGCCCACAAAAATAACTATGTAAAAACCCAACAGTCATGGTTATTCTCACTGTGCCCTGGTTTCAGAAGTTGACTTAAAACATTATATATTCTATTGCCTCAGGAATTCATCACCATCGTGTCAATGTAAAATAAGCTGATGTAATATTTTAAAGTTGAAGCAAATATATTTAAGTTGAAGCAAACACGGTGCAATGCGAAGAGCAAAATCCTCACTCGTCCCAGCCAGTAAATTGCTCCCTGTACTTCTGAGCAAGTCAGCATATCTGTAGAAGAAATCCTCAATACTCTTTTTCTCCACAAGTAAAGTCTAGATAAAAGAATCCATTAATCTAATTTTTTTTTTTAGAAGATTGGAATTNCAAGAAAAGTATAGATAAAAGAATCCATTAATCTAAATTTTTACAGGATTGGAATTCACTGCCAATCAAAACAAATCAAACTAACAGGATGCTTTTCTCGGTCAGAGATTAAATCCTTACTTAATAGAATTCAAAACAGCTGCACTTGGTACTGCCACCACTGAAGAAGTGTCCTTCCTCTCCCCTCCCTCAGATACTGGCGGTAGTAATAGATCTGTCAAACTGCAGTTATCAGAAGATCCACTACAAGCGGCAGCTCCTTTTCTCTGGCAATGAGAAAACTCCCATGTTTTGCTTCCAGTCTCTGTAGAAAAATCAAACCTTACCTAATTTATTTCATAAATAAAGGCTATGACAAACATTAAATGTCGGATCTAAAAGATCATTTGATGTCACAAGGCTTACACACATTCTGCTGCCTGAAGAACAGGGAATTCCTTGGTTTGTGTGCTCTCTCAGTCCCACTACATCACAAATTACTCTTTTCTGTTCACACAGAGCACACAAACCAGAGAATGGACAAGAGAAGAAATGAAAAACAAACAAAAACCAGCAAACATGAGTGCTCACTCATTTATTCCTCAAAATGAAGCAACTATCTCCATTTCTTCTGGCAATCCCAGATGTCTAAGAAATTAATTTCCTGCTGTAAGACAAAATTTTCTTATACCTCTCCATCTTCAAGTTAGTTTCACATGTTTTGTTGTAATCTTTCTAATTTACTGTCCCTTGCTTTTTCTAGGGTTTCTTTGCAACCACATTAGCAGCAACCCCCCCCTCATGGCTGATGTTCCTCATGCCCTCCTACACAGTGCAGACCTTCCTTCAGAATACACAGCATGACATGGGACAGAGGGTGGTAAGAGTGCCATGAGACAACCAAACTACAAGTTAAAAACACTTCTTCTGTGGAACCACATTTTCTTCTTCCGTGCAACCACATTTGGGGATTAGGCAGTAGGAGCACACCAATACCAGGCAGTGCAGCACCACCTCAGATATGTGATTCCAAACAAGAAGGTGCCAAGAGATATGCCCAACTGGTCTGGGTACTTTGCAGCTTCTGGGTCCCATGACCAGGCAGCTCTGCAACACTGCTCTGTGGCCTCTGCTGGTACCAGCTCATTCACAGCATGCTCAGCTACCTCTACCCAAATGCTGCATTTCATGGTGAAGGAACACTAAAAGCTCACAGGTAGGTGCAAATCACACAACTGCCAAACAAGGAGACAAAGACTTTTCTCTTAAGCATTTATAATTCTTACCCAGGATGTCTCAGCACCTTAGCATGGAGTGTTTGCTGTTTGGGAAGTTTGTTCTTATCCATTTACTTTCCTATGATCCCACATGTTCCATATGCAGTCCCCAAAATAGGATGAAGGAGTAATGCTTCTGGGTTGCATCAGTTGCTATTGAATCCTGCTCTGGAAAGGCTCCTGCTCTTGCATACTGATAGCTCCATAGGCCTGTTATAGCCCTCCAACTCATCCACAGTGATAGGATGATTTAGCATCACCTATTTCACAACTTCTTTACAATTTCATTTTCACATCGTTTTGTAGAAGCATTGTAAAAGCTCTCTTCTCCCCAGACATCTACCATACTTTAAAGCACTTTGAATCACACTTTTGGACAAAGTACACAACAGCATGATTATAATACATGTGTGACTCAGATGACAGATCTGAACTCTGATCTGGTGAATCTCTTGACATGAGGAGCTTCTCTCCAAATTAGCAGCACAAGCTTAGGTCTGCTGAATGCAAATGGCAAAGGCACATTTTGCAAACAAACCTTGGATAGTAGAATAGAATCATAGAATCAGTTAGGGTTGGAAGGGACCACAATTATCATTTAGTTCCAACCCCACTGCCATGGGCAGGGACACTCTACCCTAGATCAGCCTGGCTTCAAACACCTTCAGGGATGAGGCCTCAGCCACCTCCCTGAGCAACTCATTCCAAGGTTCTCACCTACCTCATGGTGAAGAGCTTCATCCTCATGTCCAGTCCGAATCTACCCAACTCCAGCTTTGCTCCATTCCCCCTAGTCCTATCACTACCTGACACCCTAAGAAGTCCCCTCCCAGCTTTTTTGTAGGCCCCCTTCAGATACTGGAAGGCCACAATAAGGTCACTTAGAGACTCCTCTTCTCCAGACTGAACAGCACCAACTCTTTCAGTCTGTCCTCATAAGAGAGGTGTTCCAGCCCTCTGATCATCCTTGTGACCCTTCTCTGGACAAGCTGCAGTACTCCAGGTGAGGTCTCACCAGAGCCGAGTAGAGAGGGAGAATCACCTCCCTCAACCTGCTGGTCACACTTCTGATGCAGCCCAAGCTCTGGTTGGCTTTCTGGGCTGCAAGTGCACACTGCTGACTCATGCTGAGCTTCTTGTCCACCAGCACCCTCAAGTCTCTCTCCTCAGGGCTGCTCTCCAGCCAGTCACTGCCCAGCCTGTACATGTGCTTGGGATTGCCTGGACCTGGATGCAGGACCTTGCACTTGATCTTGTTGAACCTCATGAGGTTGGCTTGTGCCCACCTCTCCAGCCTGTCCAGGTCCCTTTGGATGGCCTCCCTTCCCTCCAGCATGTCAACTGCACCACACAGTTTGGTGTCATCAGCAAACTTCCTTAGGGTGCACTCAACGCCTCTGTCTATGTCACCAACAAAGATGCTGAACAAAACTGGTCCCAGGACTGATCCGTGAGGGACTCTGCTTGTCACTGGCCTCCACTAGTCTTGTTTTTGCCATTAATACACCTGTGGAAATTAAGTCCCAGAATGTCAGTTAAATGTTGTTAGCAGTTTTGTTACATCCTCTATGACTTCAGGTGCTTTAGCTACCAAATCAAAGGTAGACTTCAAAGGTCCTTATTATGCAGTAAGCAACACAAGGAGAGACTGGAAGGAAGCATGACAACTAACAAATCTTATCATAGGTAACAAAAAATGTGCAAGGAACTGGGTGGGGACAGACTTGTGGGTTACATGGCACTTGTTTAAGAATTGCTACACGTGTTGGTAGCTGTGTTCTGAGGATAGGGACTCTTATTGGGGTTTGGATGGTGTTTGGGTTTTCTTCATTGTTTTTTAAAACAAATCAGAAAAGTAGATCTTTTGTATTACCAGTCAGTACTTTTTCTTCACAGCTACCAGACAACTAGAATAATTTTAAATACTACAAAGACTTAGAATGTAGAACTTTAAGTGGAAGCTGAATACTGCGTAAGCTGTCCAAGAAGAAACAAAAAATGGTAAGAGCAGAGAAAAACAGGAATTTCAAAGGAAGTTGTCACATGACCCAAGAACAAGAGTGGCTGAACACAACAAAGCCTTTGGTCAGGTACAATATATCCAGACTAGGTACAGCATCTTGCCCTGCTTGGTTGGCTTAAGGAAGCAGCACCTGATTTCAAAGTTTAAACTAAGGAGACAACACTTTAAAGCCATGGCCTGGGCTTAATGTACAGCTGGTGTCCTTGGTCACACACTATCATGTTTATTCTGAGCTCAGTTCTTGGTCATGGCAGAGTGGTGAAGTTCCTGCTGACTGGAGAAGGGCAAACATAACACCCATCTTCACAAAGGGAAAAAAGGATGACCCTGGGAAGTACAGACCAGTCAGCCTCACCGCTGTGCCTGGCAAGATCATGGAGTAGATCCTGCTGAAAGTTCTGCTAAAGCAAATGGAAAACGAACAAGAGGTGATTGGTAGTAACCAGCATGGCTTCACCAAGGGCAGATCTTGCCTGACAAATTTAGTGCCTTTTTATGATGAAGTCACAGCGACAGTGGACAAGGGAAGGGCAGCTGATGTCATCTACCTGGACCTGAGTAAGGCATTTGACTCTGTCCCACATGACATCCTGGTCACCAAACTGGAAAAACATGGACTTGATGGGTGGAGCACTGCTGGATAAGGAATTGGCAGGATGGTCGCACACAGAGTGGTGATCAAGGGCACAATGTCCACCTGGAGACCAGTGACAAGTGGTGCCCCTCAGGGGTCAGTGCTGGGGCCAGTGCGGTTTAACATCTTTGTCAGTGACATGGACAGAGGAATGGAGTGCACCCTCAGCAAGTTTGCAGATGACACCAAGCTGTGTGGCACAGTCGACTTGCTAGAGGGCAGGGATGCCATCCAGAGGGACCTGGACAGGCTGGAGAGTTGGGCCCAGGCCAACCTGATGAAATTCAATAAGGCCAAGTGTAAGGTCCTGCACCTGGGTAGGCACAATCCCAAGCACAAATACAGGCTGGGTGGTGAATGGCTGGAGAGCAGCCCTGAGGAAAAGGACCTTGGAGTCTGGGTTGATGAAAAGCTCAACATGAGCCTGCAGTGTGCACATGCAGCCCAGACAGCAACCAAGTCCTAGGCTGCATCAAGAGCAGCGTGGCCAGCAGGGCAAGGGAGGGGATTCTGCCCCTTTACTCTGCTCTCGTCAGACCCCACCTGGAGTACTGTGTGCAGTTCTGGAACCCTCAGCACAGGAAGGACATGGAAGTGTTGGAGCGGGTCCAGAGGAGGGCCACAAAGATGATCAGAGGGCCGCAGCAGCTCTCCTGTGAGGACAGGCTGAGAGAGTTGGGGCTCTGCAGCCTGGAGAAGAGAAGGCTTCGAGGAGACCTGATAGTAGCCTTCCAATATCTGAAGGGGACCTACAGGAAGGTTGGGGAGGGGTTATTTACAAGGTCTTGCAACAACAGAACAAGGGGCAATGAGTTTAAACTGGCAGAGGGGAGATTTAGACTGGATGTTAGGAGGAAGTTTTTTACAGTGAGGGTGGTGAGGCACTGGAACAGGTTGCCCAGGGAGGTTGTGGATGCTCCCTCCCTGGATGTGTTCAAGGTCAGATTGGACGAGGCCTTGAGTAACCTGTAGTAGTGGGAGGTGTCCCTGCCTATGGCAGGGGGGTGGAACTAGATGATCCTTGAGGTCCCTTCCAACCTTACCATTCTATGAATACCAGAGATTTGGCTTCCACTCCAAACCCTGACAGCCTTCCCAGTGGGGTGTATTATTTTCCACATGCTTGTATGGCACAATATTTTCTGGGGCTGGTGGATCTGAGTCAGATATTATTAATATAGAATAATCACTGTAATTTTTTTTGCCAGGATGTTCTGCCTATATTACTGTCTTTTCTGAGGATAGAAGCCCCTTATGCTTTACAATAGGCAGTAAGCTAGTTGCATCATTTCAATTCTTTTTTTTTAGCACCATCAGTAGCTGCTATTCTGTCATTGGCTACTGCTGCCACTTTGTGTCCTATGGACAAGTCCTTCCTTCCAGTTACTATGAATTGTCTAGTTTTGAACAGAACACCAGAATATATCTTCCTTCTCCAACCATAACAGCTCATTAACAGATGGCCCATTGTGTCTGTATTGATGAGAAAGGAGGGAAGAGCATGTCTCTCAGAAAAATGACTATATTATCCAAGCTCAGCATTACAATGTCACTGAGGACATGAAAACCTACACACTATTAACACCCTATTATTTAGTACATCATCAGGCTAGCACTGCCTTCACATCATGTTAAAAGCTGTAGCATGTAACTCTTGTGCAGAAGCCACTGCTGTCTGTTGTCTCCAGGGTTTTCAGTCCATTGTCTTCCTTTCCCCGAGGCACTGAGAGCTGTGTGCACACACACACACACACACACACTCCAAAAGGTAACTAAAAAATGTGCAGCTACACCATTAGGCATGAAACACCCTAAAATTATACAGTAATAGAGAAAGATAAATCTGGAAAGACCTGGAAGTTCATCAGCAGGTGACTCAGATCCATAGGGAGAAACCAGACTATGACTGTGCTGAGCTGAAAGCTGCAAAATCCCTACTGAGTCCTAAAGGTCCAGTTTGACAAAGCTTCTTCTACCATCAGAACAGTTGTGTATGTGGCCAAATGTCACTGATCTGAGCCATCAGAGCATTGCTGATTTTGGTGTTACTTAATTTTGAGATTATTTTTTCTCAGTACAACAAATTATTAAAACTAGTGGTGATAACAGCTGACACTTCTGCTGGGAGAGTCCAATACAAACCAGATCAACACTGTTGTTTAAAACTTGAGTTCAGTAATCTTCTTTAGCAATCAAATCAAAAATAGAAATAAGAAAATGCTGAAGATAATCTCTTTCTAGAAAGAATAGCTGCTACTCCTATAAAAGAACAATTATAGCCATCAATTAGTTGTATGTTTTGTATTAAAGATGACAATAAACATGTTCATAACAATAACAAGTGCTTGTTTTAATAGACTGTTCCAGGCATTAAACACATTAATGACCCATGAAGTAACTGTTTCATCTGTAACACACTGAACAACATTGTTATAACACTGTATTAATTGAAAATCCACTCCATTCCCTCCAGATAGATTACAGGTTGGTATTAACAGAGAGATTTATAAATGTTTCATTTTTTAAAAGAAAATTAAAGATATAAACTAGAAGCATGCAGCCAGGTGAGCAGCAAAATAACTATTTTCCTAATTTTAAAGCAATTTTTTATTAGCTTTCATTCTGGGAATCATCTGCTAATCTATTAATTTAAAGTTAATTGGTAATTTGGGAATTTAAATTACTAAAAAATACTTAGACATTTAAGTAAAAGGCACCACTGTTCCAAAACATTAATGACATTTCTGTTGCATGCAGTCTTGTACAAGCTCAGATTTTCAGCACAGCTCTTTAAAGCCACATCATTGAGTAGTTTATTTAAAAGCCTCTGCTTGAAATAAAAGCAACAGTCACCATCACGTCTTTTAAGCACAGTGCCACTCCTAAGTAGTAATGTAATTAAAGATGAGTGTATTCCTTTATGAATTAGCCTTATCCATGCAGAATCCTGAATGCACTGACAGCACCGCAACAATTATAAAATAAAACCAGGCTCAAATCTTCATCAAATAGGAAACACATTTTCTCTAGCAGCATAAATAATATGGAGAGCGGTAAATGTAAAATTATCAGTCTGGTTTTGTAACATCTGTACTTTTTTAAATAAAAGAAAAAAATCTGACTGCAAAGAGACAATTATTTTACTGTCTGTTTCTTAGATATCAGAAAGAGAATTTTGAAATTCATCAAAGCTAACCTTCTGTTATGTACAACAGGCTAAGCTGAAAAGAATGTTAACAAGTTCAATTTTCATTCAATCAGCACTACTGCTCTCTGAAATGTTTCATTGCAGGAAAGAAATAAAAATAATCTATATGGTAATTATGAGGATGAATCCCCCAGTAACTTTCAGCTACATGAAAGGTCAGTTCTATTCAAGATATTTTATCAGTCCCCTGCACATACTCCTGTCCTGTCATTTTAAATCTGAACAGCATTTTATTTTCCCATTTACAGCTACCTGCAGAATTAAGTACTTAAGCCAAATAAGAAAAAAAAAAAAAAAAGAAAAAAAAAAAAGGAAGAAAAAAAAGGAAGAAATGTTGAATGCTGGCAAAGGCTATAATAGCATGGAGATAAATCGTTCAGCTGCTCTCTCTCAAGCCTCTGGGGCTGCAGATTTTTCTTCTCCTGGTGCACTGTGGGTATTCAAAACTTGTTCAACATGATTTCATTTCATTTCAGGCACTGCCTGAGAAAACTAAATTACAGAATCAATCATACAGAAGGTCAGAGTGAGACTTCATTACAAGTATTGCATGCTTGCATGAATATCTTTCATTTATGACTGACCCAATATGTCACAATAGCTGTCTAGTAAAAATAATCCACTTTCTGAAATTGATGTACTACTGATGTCAATGCTACTCAGCAGGCTGGGCAGATTATAGAGAGGTGTTAAAAAAAGGAACCCTCAGGAGTACAAGTTGTAGTTTTATAGAATTGCTGCAGTTTGCAGATTAAAATAATTTTTCTATGGGTAGCTCAACAAAACCCAGAACATTAATATAAAATACTGGGTGTTGATTTTTAATGAGGATATTGCTGTTGATTTCCACATATTTATATTCAAGTATTTATAAGGATAATATTTGCATCATGTAAATCCACGTGTCCTTTGAAGTTAAATGTCCACCAACATTCCATTTATCAGTGACTCATTTTTGAGCGTCAGGGGTTTATTTGCATGCTATTTAAATATTAAAATCAACCAAACTGCATCCATTTTATATCCTTTTTTTGTTGCCTTTGTCTGTTTTTAAATGTAGAAGAATGATGTTGAGTAAGATAAATGCATTGTGTTTATTGCCCATAATAATGAAGTTCATCAGCACAGTGACAAATTGTCACTCTTGCCATAGGATATAGACCTCAATAGTATGAACAGTTAACTCATCAATACAACCTTTTAATAATTGTTAGGTCACATTTATGCTGAGAATAAATATCTTTCCTGCACTGTGACTTTTTTTTTATAAGGCACACACAAAAAAATATATCAAGACAATCTTTTTTTTTTTTTTTTTGGGGGGGGGTCTCCCTGTAGATATATGTGAGATACTTGCAGAAGTATTACAAGGTAGCCAGTCAACTCCATATACCCTAAGGGAGACATAGGAAAACCTTGACATAACCTATTTTTAACCATGCCTCTGGTGATTCTGCATTCAAGTTTATAGGTGAACATGTCAGGTAGTACATAGAAAAAAAGCCAAAGACACACAGTACTAATCATAATTCTGTCCAAGCCCATTTTATTTTTTCAACATTTGTGATTTAAAATCGCATGACATTTCTTCAAGGTGAAATTCTTCTACTGGACTTTTCAACTGGCTAGTAGTATATTTATCTAAATTAAATATTGCTTACAGTAAAGCCTTCTAATGCCTCACAGCATAACCAATAAACTCAATGCAGTTTAATTTAAGTTTGCATTCAGCTAAAGAAGCTTTAGAGACTAGCAATGCACTATAAATACAGCCTTTAAATAAGACTATCCCAATATCGCTGGATAAGAACATTGTTCTTAAGTGTATACGAACATCATAATTATTTTACAACCTCATCTTTAGTTCTTTCAGATATAGTAAATTCAATTGACCATGAAATGAAATTTCATAGTCAAAATGCCTCCTTTACATTTTTTTATTGCTGCAATAAAGTTTTTATAGCTCTAAGGCAAAGTAATTCATGAAATGTCTAATTTAAAGATGAATTCTAATATTATTAATAAATATTTACCAGTTTAATAAAGTGCACATTTTTCACATAAAATATGATACAATGTTTTCATTTTCTATTTTTGAAATACAGATTAACTGCTGGAAAATTTTAGTACTCAAGAGAGCTATGTGAGTTATGGGGAAACCCTATGCAAGGACCCTCTGTTAATGCTTTTAAGCTTCCTGAAGCTACCCAGCATTTACGAACAGAACAGAAAAAGACTGTTGACTAAAATACAATGGCAGGGGCCACTCCATCTCACAGGATAAAACAAGTCAGGCAGTTGTGGGGAAGTGTCTGCCACACGAACATCCCTATGTGGCTCATCTGTATCAAATCACAAAATTCTTCATCAAGTCTCTGCGGCAAAACTACACTCGAGTTCCCAACCCACAGCACTGTCAATCAGCCTTAAAAATGCTGGGCTGCAGGGATATGAAAGCGTGAGTTTCCCTAGATATTCTCTTTGACCTCTATGGAAACAAATGCTTACCACTGCAATCAGTGTAAACTATGCCATTAATTTCCACATTGCATAGCCTAGAAAAAAAAGGAACCTTCTCATCTGGTGCAAGAAGAGGTGGGAGAAGAAATTTCTAATGAGGAGCGCTCTTCTAGTTGGAAATGTGATAGTGACCACATTTACTGACAAAACAATCACAGTGAAAGAATGCAAAATTCAAAGGCAAAGCTACATCATCTTGACAACATTGAGAGGATACCCACACACAACACTGACTTAGTTCAGGATATTTATTACTTATTTCTGAGCAAATTGTATTGTATTCCATGTACACATGCTACATTACTTCGGATTTCAGGCACAACATTCCTGACACTCAGATTTTATTCATCTGATCTTTAGTAGTCATCCAACATGTCTAGTGTGTACAAAATCCCATTCAAAATGAGATCTGAAAGTAAGTATCATAACCTTCAAGGTCTGTCTTAGACAGTCCTTGCTTTGTTTATATGGAATTACTGAATTCTGCACCTCCTAAACAGTGTGCAGTTTGTGTACAATTCTGTATTAATGCTAGCTACTCTTTGTGACCTCCAAGGAAATATTAACATTTGCAATGAAGCCAGCAGCCTGCAAAATTCCAGAGAAATATTTGCTGTGTGTTGATTTGTAAATCTTTAATTAAATTTTGCTTGCCAGAATAATAAACAAGCAGAACAGATTTACATGAAATCATAATATGACAACACAATGACCTTTATCAGAGTCCAGCAGCAAATCTGTATTTTCTCTACACTAAGTTTAGCAAAAGGTCCCATATAAAAGAGTCAATAAAAATAATACAGTTGATGTAAAATATCTGTTCAAACTAAACACTCTGTCTTCGATATGCAGTGTAGAAACTAATTCTAATTGTAACCACCAAGTTCAAAGTGCTTACCATGACAAACTGACCTAAAGCCGTGTCTCACCACTGCGAGTACAAGTATTAACTGCACAAGGCTTAGAGAAACCCAAGCTGGGAGATCCCCAAAGCTGAAGGGAAATGCCATAAGAAAGTGGAAACTGCCCTACATGACCTTGTATTGATATCACAGCCATACACTGGGGGTATAGATTCTGAAGAAAACTCCATACAGCCTTGGTTTTGATTGTTCTAATTACCAGGATGATGACTGGAATTAGATGAGCAGTTCTGTCACTCAGCTTTTCCCCACACCCAGATTATCCCTCCTCATTTCAGAGCCCTTGGAAACAGCCCAAGAACAGAACAGGCCCATCTTGCCTTTGTCTCTATGGTCAGTAAGACCACTGGACTGAACAAAGAATTTTATGGCCCTACATTTCTAAGTATGACCAAGGTTCACTGATTTATGAATTAAACCAAAACAAACCCCTCCAATCCTTACAACAATTTAGCCAATGAAACATATAGATTATAGGGAAATATATGGGTTTTTACTGGTTCCTGGTTCTCTTTCTGAACTACTCTCAATACTGCATTTTCAAAATATCCCCATCATTGTCAGATGTGGGCCCTTATACTTGAAACAGAGACATGTAATTCCTTTTAAATGCTGTAGATCACCCTGGCCAACACTGGTCTTTCAGCTATTGATGCCAGTGTCGACTGTATAACACCTTTTTTAACTTCTAACACCACTTGGGATGCACATGATGCCAATGGATATGGGCTTCCAAGTCCATTATAAAAATTCTGTGCTTATAGAGCCTGTTTCTTTACAAGAGATCTGTTTAAACAGTATAGAAATGCACGGTGCATTAACATCCTCCTTTACCCTCCCAAATTCACTAATATTGAACTGTTAGCCATTTGCCAACGGCCTTAGGGAACTGAATAATAGTGTATTTGCTATTTGCTGTATGACACTGACAACATGTGTCACCATTCATACAGAATTTGCACATCTGTGATGCACACCATTGGCAAAGGCTTGGTCAGGCTATGATAACAACAAATCATACAGATTTTCTGGGAGATCAGACAGACGACCCAAATATGCATCACTATGATTTGATAGGGAATATTAAGCAATGTAAACACACAAAGCGCCAGACCTACCATGTGCAGTCCATTGTTATGGATGACACCATCTTGCTCCACAAGATTTCGGGATATTGTAATAGAGGGAAGATCCAAGCTCTGAGGAGGAAACTGAGGTGTGAATTCATTTCCTTGTGCAGGCAGCTGGTCACCAAGACCCTGAAAGGGCAGCAGTATATCTGTCATCCCCAGGGCAGGGTCTGATTCGGGTGGAGGGGTAATAGGTGGGATTTCAAACTCCTCATCCCCAAGACTCGGCGTATGGAAGGTCTGCTAGAAAAGGACAGGATGAGGTAAACCATGTTAGGGCACACTGCTCTCAGCAACCACCTCCAGAACCTGCAGCCCAAATTCTGTTCCGTTCTCAACTGTAAATGCTGTGCACAACAAAATTTTCAAGTTTCGTATACCGAAGAGGTTTGTGGATCATTGTGATTAAAAATTTAAGTCTCATTATCATACGGCTTTAATGGAGTATCAGTATTAACACTTTTTTAATGCGTACTTAATTAGCAACATCTGTCTTTGTTGTTAGTCTGAATATCAGCTACATTGGATTTGGCTGTACAACAAATTGCCACTTTATTGATATGTTAGTAAAATAGCACAAACAGCTTACATTACTCTCACGCTTCGTAAAATGCTTACAATTTCATGGCACACGCACGCCGTGTGAACTCAGCAATGACCATTTCACATCTTTTGTTGCCTTTTAATCCACTAATAAACATGAAATATTATAATTCTGGTCTCTATTTCTTCTCCATCCTCAAAATACAATGCACTCTTTCAAACAAGGGGTGTAATTTGGAGGAGAGACACGTATAAAAGCTTCCAGTGCTTTCTGAAGCAAGCCAGCTTTGTTTGAACAGTAGGTTTGTTACGAGCTGAACACCTGTTAAGATGCCTTGAGCAAAACATTTACTGCCAGTTATCTTCAGGGTTTGTGCGTGTTTGTACGTGTGCATGTGTCTGTCAAATATAATCTTTATTCAAGTAGAGTCTGTATCTGGCTTCAAGATTGCTGACTTTTATTTGGGAAACAAATGAGCTGCGCTTATTCAAATTTCTTGTGAGTTAAATGAACTTTCATATATTATTTCAGGTCCAGTGCTACTTAATAATAGAAATTCAGTGCTTGAAATTGGGCCATTTTAAATGTACCCAAATCAGGACTGTCTTGATCAAATTGGGCAGTTGGCAATCCTAAAATAGGCACTTTTGTCTTGTTCTGGACATGCAAGGCTGCTCTGGGATTTGTTTGTTTGCATTAGTTCAGAATTTGAGTGGGGGGAGGCGGGAATTGTTTTATGTATTATTTACATCGTTTGAAAGAGTGACTTAATGCCAGTTAATTTAAAAATTATATGTTCAATGAAAGATCTCATTAAGTACTGCAAATTGTCATCCTTCAAACTGTTAATGATGATATAAATTAATAACCGCTTGAGAGAAGATGGAAACTGAAACACAAGAAAAACCTTTGCTTGCATATAGAACCTGTCAGCTGTCATTATTGGTCTCACACCAGAAATGATGAGGTCCCAGATTGCTGCAGTCCGCAGTACCATCAGAGTCTGTTCAGACTCTGCCCATCTTGCTCGAACTGCAGGACGGCAACTTAATTCTGGATGTGAAAACTGGGTCTGCATTAGAGAGATGTTTGACTTCCCTGCTGCTGTATTACAAAAGGTGTGAATTTTTCTTCCTGTGGACCACATAGCTCAGAAACACAAAGGATGGATTGCCCAGAAGTGGTTGGCTAATGAACATAACCCTATGGCTGCATTTGCAGTTATTTTGGCACTAATGTGGTCTAGTAACAGATGCAACTGTAATTTGTGACTCATTTGCTACCCCATTACTGCTTAATGAAATCTAACATATCACATTAACAATACGGATAAACACTCATTCTTGATATGTGGCATTTGGCTGTTTTCATTACCACTGTAATTAACACTTGAAATATTATTTCAATAAATATCTAAGGTGCTTTAGAATGGGTTTTAGTAATCATGACATAGAGACAGAAAACATAAAGCAAATGTGTGGCTTCTAAGCCTCAATGTGTTCTAGGATTACACTCTTAAGGCATTATTTACAGGAATAAAATGGGCTTCTAGCTCAGCAATGTTCAGGCTCAAAATCATAGCGAGAACGCTACCTTCATGCTAATGTAAAAACACTATAATTAAATGTATTGTAATGCAGTAATTGCAAAGTTAGGTTCATGTTTTAATGTGAACGCTAACAATCGTATTCTTATTCCTTGTTCAAGCAAAAGGGTTCAGTGCAATCAGTATTATTATAGTACATTTGAATCTGTCTCTACTTGACATATTTATGAGATAGTAGTAATCATAATAACTGGATCTTTTTTTTCCTCATCTAGTAGAATAACTCTAGGACAGATATATAAATAAGTCACACAGTTAGATAATAATACAATATTTTACTTTAAAAAGGAGCATTCATCTTAATACTTACAGCTTACTACAAATGGGAGAGTAAATTCTTGGATTTTTAAAAATTAATTTAATTTTCACAATATAACTTATCCAAACACGTATATAGCTTTTTTAAAAACAAAATAACAATGGACCTAAGATTGAGGATAAAATAGATGCTATCCAAGGCAGAAAATCCCTTAGTGAAGCAGTCTTAAATTCAAATCACTGAGCTATTCAATCCGTAAAAAGAGGCGTAACAGTAGATAATTTGGGATTGCTGAAAGGTGCTGTTGTGACCAAAAGACAGTATAACCTTACCAACTGCTTTTTTTTTTAAAGTTATTAACTTTTCAAATATTTATATCTTACACATTCTCAAAATAAAAAAAAAAGTGTGTGGTTAAATGCCATCTGTACTGAAATGTTCAAAACATTTGTTCCTTTTGATAAAAATGCAAATCTGGAGAACTGTTGTATCAACATATAACAGCCAATGTCTGACACGGTGAATTATCACAGCTGGAATTAAATTGTCTCTGAACAGCTGCTGGCAACAGAGCTTTCATCAATGTTTGATTCAAATGTAGGAAAGAAATTCTACAGAAAGAAACATCATGTTGTCATTACAGATGGGGTTTGTGTTCATTATCACAAATAACACTGGAGCTAGTGCCAAACAATATTCCCTTATCTAAGCAGTCTTGCTGGGTAAAAAGAGATGGTGACCATTGTATAAATGATTCATAAAATACAGTTCTTACTTCTAACCTTCTTATTTATTGTTACACCTTCCAGTTTGTTTTCTCCAAAACTGCTTTTTTCAGAAGTGCACAAGAACACCTGTGACAAATCACCACTGGCACTGTTCTAAAATCAGGGTTGCCCAGTTACTGAACTCTTCCTCATGTTGACAAGACCACTTATGGCACGCACCATATAGCAATACTTAGTTCTTGTTCTTCATACTGATATGCACGTTACTAGATGGTGCATCTTGTACTTTCCAGTCTTCCCTTTGGAATAACAGTTTTTGGTTCTCAGGAATGAGGAAAAGGTGTTCCTGTGTGGAGCTGAGGTCAGTATTGGCATGTTGATAGTCTGTTAGCTGGCTGCAAGGTAGCCTCGCTGTACCAAATCCATGAAGACTGTAACTGCCACACCTTTCTCCTCTTTCTGTTTTCAAAAGCAGTGATCAAATACATCACATCACCCAGCCAGCCTCCATCAGCCCAGCCAGGGTTTGTTCTTGATTCTGGTCAGTTTTTTTTTCAAAGAGCACCCATGCCTCAGGCAACAAAGGTGGCTTTGTTTTTCTAACTTACATGAGTACTAAAAACTCAAATTATTTGTATCTATAAATGGAACTAGCACACGAGCTAGCGATAGTTATTACTAAGCTTGCTTTTGAAGTGTACACCTGTTGTGCTTTTTGTTTCCTTCTGTTTATATTTTTTTTCCATACATAAAGCAGATTTGTTTCTATTGACATGCTATGTAAGTAACAGCCTTATGGACGGCTAAATTGACTAGTAATGGAGAGCTGTCAGGTTATTTTCTTTCTCATTAAAGTCTTTATTTTGTGCTCCATAAAACACAGAAATTCAGCACTTCACTTTTCATCCATTCAGTCTGTTAAATTATCACAGCAAACAGCAGAATATGAGGATAGATAAAAAAAGAAAAACATTTACCTCATTTGCAGCAAGAAATGCATTGTTTGCCTCTGCCATGTTCATGTAGCTGTTATTGTTTCCAAACTGAAAGAAAAATAAATATTTGCATTTTAATGCATGCCACAATAAACTTTTCTTTACCCCATCACTAGCATAGAAAATACTGAAAATATCTCAATAAAAATCAAACCAACACACAGATAAAATGTAATTTTGCAGATGTCCTTTGAAGTCAGAACTAGACTGGATTCAGCACTGTTATTACATATTCTGCATCCCCAGGTCAGTACATGGGAGATATCCAAGTGTACATGTCTTCAATCTTCTTTGCCAATGTAGCAAAGCCAACCCACAAACTTAAAAGTGATTTTGAAAATGAAGCAATCATTAGCAAAAGACTATTCTCCAGAAAAGACATTTGGGCTATACTACATCTTTCCTGGCACAAATTATAGTATTCCTGCCTTGAGATCTTCCCAGGATGGACTGAATGCCACTTGCTGCCACTGAAGTGCAAGTTCTCTTACAAAGGACTGATCAGAAAGGATCCTCTCTGATGCCATAGAGTCACATCCCCCAAATTCTCAAGTATGAGTATTTGCTAAAGAAGATATGTACTTTTACAGTCTGAGCATGGAAGACAGACTATCAGCATTTGGTTAACTGGTACTTGGTGTGCCTTTTCCCCTTAAATGGCACTTCTAATACTACTTCTAAACGTGCTCCTGGAGCAGGCTGGCATCTAGAGACCTTCCTTCAAGGAGCAGATACCACACCTGTTTTGCAGCTACCACTAAAACATTACATCACAGCCTTCACATTTCTATTATCAGGCACAGTACACACTGCAAACTAAGAGACCAAATGAGAGAACTCTCTGTGCTGTCCCTATAGTGTCCTGACATCTTTGCTGCCAAAGCCACACTAAGCATTCTTCCTGTAACACACATTTTTGAGTTCTGTAAAAGCACGTTTCTTCAGGAAGGTTTTATCTTGCCAGATCTTGGTGGACCCGTCCCCCTCAACAGCATAACAGCGAACACCACCAGCAGCACCACAAGCTCTGCAACAAGTGTCTGAAGACCATGCACTTGAACAGACTGTTCTTTCCAACCCATAAACTGTTGTGCTTTAAGACCATCCAGTTGAACCTCTCCTGAAAGAAAAAAGTGCTTTTTTCCAATTTGATGTTCTACTGCGGTATTTGGTGCCTAAGTATTTTCAGCAGGGAAGCATTTTTGACCTCCAGAAATCTTCTGACTAGTTCCTCCAGTGCCCTGGAGCAGTGGAGAAGCCAAAGCAATGCTTTCAAGACAAGCTATTTTCTGAAAAACTCCATCCATTTCTGAAATCTATTTCTGAAAATAAGACTGAAAGTTGAAAGGAGCTAACCAAACCAAACTAAAACAAAACCTGGAAAAAAAACAATCAAGGAGGAAACTATAATGAAAGATGATGAAAAAAGAAATATGGACACAAAGAACTGGAGCCTCAGGAACATGATCTTATTGATAAAATGGGACCAAGAAAATCAGAAGACAATCCTGAGGACCAAGGAATATGTGATGAGATTTCTCTTTCTGAAGTGTGAAATTCCATTTGTGTATTTAACATGCTGAATCTCTCAACCTACAACACATGTTAAGCAACAGAGGCCTTAACACAATATGTAGGCTGCCTCATAGCTACTAAAACTCTGTTATCCCCAGCTATACAGATACTCAAGCAATGTCATCCATTTTTTAAAAGCCCAGATGTCACCCATTTTTTCAGATTAAAAAATTCAAACGAAGTTGCACATTCACATTACTGTTTTGGCACATAAGGGTGTGTGGGGGGGGGGATTTGTTGCACAAAAACACAGTACTTCAGCTTAACAGTGAGATTGACAGGATAGATTTTTTTTTCCATGTCAGTTAGTAGTAAACTAAGAAGGACTTAGATGAAAAGCTCAAATGCCTCCAACAGAGCTGTCTTTTCTATTGTAAGAAGGAAAAGAAGATTGAAGAAATCAAATTTTCAACTTCTACCCAAGCAAAGTTACAATAGGTACATACAGCTCCAACATTGGATAAGTAAGTAGGAACAAACCTATTTCAATGAGTTTGGCATCCTAAGGGATGCAGTGCCTCAAAATCAAAACATACCTAATTTGTTCCTTGAAGAGTAAAATTCTATATTTTGACCTGTCTGTATTCCTCACACCACAGTTACTGCTGTTCTGATTGTTTTTAATCTCTTTTGGTTTGTTTTATTAAAATAATACAAAAGGGGAAGGTGACATTATAGCTTTTCAATTTCAGACTGTGGAAGTAAATGATGTAACTTTTAGCTTTGACCTTCCTGGTTACAAGTACATACCCTTAGATCCATTCTATTCTTGGGCTACAGTATTTAAGACCCTACTGTGCATGACTCACACACAGGTTTTAGAACCTGGCATATTTAGGCTTTTGTTAGTGTGGTTCATCATTAACATTATTAAATTATTTTTTTTTGTCACTGAATTAGAAAGCCATTGAAGGCACACAACAATTATCAGTGAGTATTTCTAAGATTAAACTTCCTTATTATCTAACAGTACCTATAACAACAAAAGAAAATAAAATGGTTATTATCTTAAGGGCCTAAACAATTCAAAAAACAAATTAAGCTTAGAGTGAAATAAGAACTGGGTTAGAAATCCTCTTCTGAACAGTTAGTCTGCGAATGTAATTACTGAAGAAACTACAGCTAATCAGCTGTGAATTGTATCCATTAATTAGTATTTGCCCTGGAGAAATGAGAAAAAATCAGTAACAATGTTAACACTGCAATGCACTGATGAGTACCGAAACACAGGGCCCTCAGCATTTAGTCAAGCAGGTGGTTCCAATGGTCCAAGTAATCTAAAAAGCTCTCACCTGAAGTGTAGAGCTGGAATTATAAAGCACTTCTTGCATATCTTTGTATCTATATAAGGTTATAATTAATGGCTTTTAATTTAGAAACACTTTGTGATCAGCTGGGAACAGTTATAAATCATCCTAAATAGAACAAGGGGTTCTTGTCTATTTTAGTCAAACAATTTGGGAAAGATGTTTTTTTTTGTAAAATGAGTCTTGTTGCATTTATTTTCTAAAGGATTCCTTCCTCAGACCCCTCATAAACACACCTCAGAGCATTGCTATAGTCGGTAGCAGACATTCACACTAAAGGCAGATGCAGCAATTTGGTCTGCTTAGGCATTCTCCTGTAGGGTCCCATCTATTGGGATTCCCTGGGTCAGAACAAGAGTCCACCAATCTTTTTGGTTTGTGCTGGCATTCAAATGCTTTGCAAATTGCTTATCCACAGTATTTAGCTGAGTTTTGCATAAACTTTTGCATGTGAAGATCTCAAGGTACACTCACTATGTATAGTGAAATAAAATATTACTGGCTTCATTTAGCAACATCCCATTGCATTACAAACTACAATTTGTTTCCTTTTATTCCCAGAGTTCAATAAACTCCATCTTAGCTTTTCATAAATATATTAAGCCCAAGTACTACAATTTGCTACCAACACTTGCTGAAGTTCTTCTCTTAGCTATGACTACCAAACTTATGTCCAGCATCTAGCTTTATTCACATGTTCTAGGAAATCTGTATATTTGTAACGCTAAGGAAAAAATTCATGCACTCTCTTCCTTCTCCAACACATGCCTTATTGAAGACCAGATCAACTCCCTCCCAGGAGTATATCGCTGTACAAACTACACATTTTCATAGATCAAGCCTCCTAAGCTAGACATTATGATACCTGCTAGCACATCAAGGGACCAGCCACTTGGAATCAGCACAGCGCAACATTGCTTTGGTTTTCAAGCTACCCTTTGCACTCATCAGAGCTTAAAATTTGGCTGGTACAAAAGCTAAGACAAATGAACAGCTCTTTTAAGAAAAAAATCTGAATGTCACAGAAATCATTGGCAGTTTGTGATAAAAATCAGTGATTAAATGTTCAGAGTCTCAATTCCTACTGGAAAAAAATCTTCAGAAAATCTCAGAAGGTTAAATAGCATACTACTGCCTGGGCTCTTTAGCAGCAAGACATAAAACAAGGAAAAGAGAAACTTACACCACAAAACCACAGGATAAAAACAAAAACTGAAGACAAACATGAGAAGCAATGAGATTTGAAGTTGTTACAGACACTCAAAATTATCTTTTGATCACTTAAAAGTAAATGAAAATTTTGCTACTGGCTTTGATGGAGAAATTCTTTTTCTTACAACATTTAGTCATGAGCATTTGTTACAACTTTCTAGATTCCTAAGTCAGCTTAGTTGTGATGCAACTCTAACATGAAAAACGTTAGAACTCACACCCACAATACTTTTCCTAAAGAGTGCAAATAGAGAATATGTAAAAGTTTAAAAGCAAACAGAGAATCCAAAATCTATATCTGAGCATCTCAATGGAATAAAAATTAACTTACAAAATACTAGTCTTTATATGCACAGCAGTAAAATTAGGCTTATCAGGTGAATATATTGGATCTTCTTTTATAATATTGCTACTTAATAGGGTAACCAAAGAAAAAAGAAACCACTGGAAGGGTTATTGTTCCAGCACAGAGTATCATCAGAACCACAGAATATGAGTAGATGTCTCACATAAAAAATTCTAAGTATATCCAGGATGTGAATGAAACACATTTTATCTTCTCACAACTAATCCAGAAAATTTAAAGTGAAATATAAGAAATAATTGCAATTCTTTACTCAAATAGTACATATCATATATATATTCTCAAAGATATATATACATACACACACACACACATACATATATACACACACACACTTATAAATTTTTTAATTTTTATTAAAGAAATCTCTATCCAAACCTCTACTGCAAAACAGAACTCAGGCTTACTTATGACATTAACAGTCCTTTTATAATTATTTGTTAATATTTAGTCAAAACACATACTTTAGAGTTTCTTGGCATAGTATCCCTAGAGAAAATTCGTGATGGCCTGGTGCTGAACTACTGCCTGCAGAACTAGCTCTAAACTAGTTCTACCACAGCTCTGCATATCTGCTTGCATTTGTATTTTAGATAGTCATACATCCCAGTTCCATCATTTCTGAAGACTGTTTACTGTTTATTGAAAATGGCAGCCTCAACTGGTCACACTTTCAGTATTTCTGCAATAAAGTTAGAATCCATATTTTTAAAGATACGGTAGTTAATACAATTATTTTATGGCGTGAGCATGCTCAGAACTTTACGTGGAATAGTATTTACTTATATATATTATGGCAAGGATCTCAGTTCTATCATCATATTTGGCAAATTAATTCCTCTGAGGTTACACTATCCTTATAAGTAAAAAGAAAGATAACGATCCCAAAAGATGTAATTACAGACCAAAACTAAATTACTTTGCAGGTCTAAGTACTGTATCTTAATAATTTCAGCAAATAACATCTTCACTGCATTTGGGCAGATTTGATTTTGCTGCCTGACCAATAATTACAGCTCTGGCAAATACAATGTCTGATAAGGACATCAATTAAGAATGAGCATTGTGTTATCTGAAAAAAAAAATATTCATCATGTTCACAGCCTGTCTGATTGAGTGAAATGCCAAATTAAATTAATGGAGATTGCTAAGTCTAGCTGGCTGGTGGGGAACCATGCAGAAAGTGGGACAGCATAGACAATAAACTGTCTGTAATTAAAAGATGAGAAGCTGGACTAATGCTACTTCAGCCTGATTACTCCAAACAAAACAATATACACTAAAATTATTCTGGCAACAGAAGTAGATGGAGTGGGAGGAGGGTTGGGAGATGGGGCTTTATTATTTTTTTCTTCAATACTATCAACTATCACCATCTATGAACAGCAGTGTCCTCATCAGATGTATTAAATTCAGTATTTTTTTTCCCCCCTCATCAGGAAACACAATTTATTTTTTCAGTGAAAGCAAAAGTAACAGTTGAGAAGTCTCCAATCATGGCTGTTCCAGACATATATCTAGCTAATCTCTATAAAGGCTTTACTTTTAAGTATGACGTGCTCATTGCAGGAGCAGAGTGTTCTTTTCTGGAAGAGCAAGTCCTTGATGACAGTTTCAATACTTCAGAAGCAGCAGGTGGTATTCACGTTACTGTACAAAAATATAAGTATTCTATATGATTTTTGCTCCTAGAAACAATGAGGCAGATTACAGTAGCTAGTTCACAGATATAACTTCACTAAAGGTGTTAGGGATTTGCATTGTTGTAAGTGAAGGAAGCGTCTTTTAAGGCATACAATTCAAACTTTGGAAATAATGAACTAATTTTGTCTCAGAATGAATACAAAATGGTATCCTTGATTTGGGCATGACATAGTTACCCACGGAAATTCCTGTACTCCTCTGGCAAGATGTTAACATTTTGGAAGAACCGGCACATACTACCAGCCTCAGGAAGTGTTGGTTGCCACTGACAACATGTTGGTTAAGGATTGAGCCACAGAGTATAAGAGAGAGAGAGAGCTGGACCAGATGCAGTCAAACTGCTGTCCATTTGGGCCAGTCATTGCCCAAATATCAGTAAGCAGATACATATCCCAATTACACTAAAGATCATGTGTGCACAAGGGTATGAATACATGGACTGAGACAATGCTTTGCTCAGCAAAAGGTGCAATATTTGAAGAAAGTGATGAAGAACAGGACCATCAGGTAACACATACTGCTAAATATGTCAAGTTTATACTTGAGCCTTGCCAATGACACTTACAGCAAATCACAATCCCTGGAGGTGTTCAAGGCCAGGTTGGACTAGGTCTGGAGTAACCTGTACTAGTGGGTGGTGTCCCTGCCTATGGCATGGGGTTGAAACTAGGTGATCCTTGAGGTCCCTTCCAACCTTACCATTCTACAATTCTATGATTACTGCAAGACAGTACAATAAGAATCAGCTTTCTGAGACAGATTATTCTTATTTTCAGTAGACAATATCTTCTGGAAGTAGGTTCATTTCTTGCTGGGTTCCTTTTATAATTTTTTTTTTTTTTTTTAAAGACCTCCATGTATGTGTGAAAAACTACCTGGGAAGCCTTGGTGCCTTTGGTCACTAGAACTTACTATGCAACAGTTATTCTTCTTGATGTCTTTCACGTCAGGATTCTCTGATACAGTAGCAGGACACTGCAATCGTCAGGAGGAATTGCAGGCCCTCTTGAAAACAACAGGAGTTCCTATAGGGAATTCCCCACCAAAAAGCTTAATTTGCTTAAGAAAACACAGCTAGTGAGCAAACAGCCAACAAAAGATAGGAGTACAAACTCTTCAGTTAAATGTACCTAAGTCTCCAGTTTCGAAGTCACATCCCCAATACTGAATTTTAGTCAAATGAATAATCTCATTAGCGGTTCATTAATTATTGAACTTGTATGAAAGCATCTGTGTAGCCACACATTTGACAGTCTTTTGATACGTAAAATATTTAATTCAAAGGATGACTTAGATTTCTTTTTTTGAGTCTTAAACATCTGTCACATTGTTTTATATATATTGAGATACATGTGGCTATGCATGTATGTATATATATATACAGAGAGAGAGTGAGAGATCATCTACTCTTTGCTTATAGCAAAAAAAAAATTCAGTAGGATAAGATACTTGAGCATGATCCTAAAGAAAAATAGACATTTCTATTTTACATTCATACACCCTCAAATCTCCATCAGACACACTCTTGGCAGATAGTACAGATTTAAAAGTTTTAGAAAAACAGTTACAATGAAAATACTTGTTACTTTAAGAAAGCTTTCAGCCTGCAAATCAAAACTTCAGCAATAACAATAACAAGCACTGACTTAATCTAATTCCTGCCAAACTCTTTAATATGAGCTCCTTCAATGAATTCCATGGCCA
This sequence comes from Eubucco bourcierii, assembly GCA_013396675.1. NCBI lineage: Eukaryota > Metazoa > Chordata > Aves > Piciformes > Ramphastidae > Eubucco > Eubucco bourcierii. The sequence goes on from VWZE01014164.1 coordinate 212,069, forward strand.
AAAGCAGTAACTGAATGATATTTTTCAAATTGTAATACTATGCAAGTCCTAGGAACAGTAATGAAAAGAATATTTAATGATCTTGTTTTAGACATTTTCAGCTCTCTTAAGAAGGATACAGTCTATAGAAGTTCTTACATGCAAAAAATAACTTTGTATGAATATGAGCAGTGTTATAATTTTGCTGACTGACAGTCAAGGCAATTCAACACATGCCAGAATTTTAATGCTACTTAGTCCACATTCAAATTTATAAATATTAAAAGGTGGTCCAAAGTGCAGTCCCAGTTTTAATATCTATATAAGATTAAAGCATTATAAAATTAGTCTGAATCTTGAAAGTTCTTTCCAAGACAAACATACCAAATATTTTGCTGTCTCATGTTTGAAAAGTTTCAGTTTACCATTTTGGCTCTTTGTTGACAAGAATGGATTTTCTATTCTACCCACTCTGCATTCAAAGGTAGTTAAATGGAGAAATTGAACATGGACACTGGACTCTGCATTCACATACATATTCTCTGACTAATTTTCTCCTATACAGGGTTAATACTCTTATACCAACCCACTAAGTCTCACACAAAAAAAAGAAGACTCCACAAGACCTACAGTTGTTACTTCAGAGGGTTCTGAATTACCTTTCTATCATTACACCCTGTTGTTGCCTGAAGCTTAAAATACAGGAAAAGATAAATACATTCATCAACAAATCCATGGAGAGGTCGCTATAGTTTAAGTATTTGTTTTAAAATAAGAATATTTATAGAACATATTTTCTTTGTTTTCTAATCTACAGATGTTTGTGGTAATGAACTACAAAATTACTCTTGTGATCATTCTGATGAGCATGTAACTGTTGCTGGAGCAATCCAGATTAGACAAATTTCTGTTCAGTTCTGGAGCCCTCAGTACAGGAAGGACATGGAAGTGTTGGAGCGGGTCCAGAGGAGGGCCACAAAGATGATCAGAGGGCTGGAGCAGCTCTCCTGTGAGGACAGGCTGAGAGAGTTGGGGCTCTTCAGCCTGGAGAAGAGAAGGCTTCGAGGGGACCTGATAGTAGCCTTCCAGTATCTGAAGGGGGCCTACAGGAAGGCTGGGGAAGGATTATTTACAAGGTCCTGCAACGACAGGACAAGGGGCAATGGGTTTAAACTGGCAGAGGGGAGATTTAGACTAGATGTTAGGAGGAAGTTCTTTCCAGTGAGGGTGGCGAGGTACTGGAACAGGTTGCCCAGGGAGGTCGTGGCTGCTCCCTCCCTGGAGGTGTTCAAGGCCAGGTTGGATGAGGCCTTGAGTAACCTGTACTAGTGGGAGGTGTCCCTGCCTATGGCAGGGGGTTGGAACTAGATGATCCCTGAGGTCCCTTCCAACCTTACCATTCTATGATTCTAAATGTTGTGGAGGGAATATGTTGCTACCATACGACTTAGTTCTATAAGCCATATAAGTTACTTATACGGCTAGGTCTCCTTTTTATATGTATTCTGCTACAACTCTAGCACTTTGTATTTCACATGAGAAAGGTCTTCTCAAAGATATGGGTTGATAGCATCCATTCAACATATGCATTTTATGAGTTACTGTTTCTAAGCAGCTCAAATTACACATAGACCTTATTTCTGATGACATCAGAGAACAGATGGTGATTAAACTGTGTTTTTTTCCAAAAGTTTTCTAAAGAACTGAAGCAAAGGTAAAGCAGTCTTGCTGCCTTTCTACATCCAGCCTTGCGAGAGCAAGGAAACATCTCTATTCTCCATCATGTTTACCAAACAGGAGAAGATCAAGAGCCTCTCAGAGTAGCCTCAACACATACACATGGGTACTGCGAGTTAACTTGCAAGACTCAAGCCAAGTATGTCGACCAGATTCTGGGGCTGCCCCTCCAAGTTACCTTCTCATGTCCCTCTGGGTGGTGACAAAGAGTTCCAAGGCTGGCATCTGGTGCCATGACCGGAGGGAGGCTGCAGCTTGTGCTTTTTTGGGGGCCAAGAGTCCTGCAGTATCCATGGGACATGGAAGCCAGTGAGGTCCTGAGGGTCCTTCTTTATCACCTCCTCAGCAGGGAAATAAGACAACTCTACACCTCTTTGAGTATCCTTTTCCACCCAATGGTTTAACTGCTTTAAGGTACACTTTTATAGGGTTCTTTTTTGGGGAGGAAAGTACATAAATACAGAACTGTTTTCACCATATGAATGTTTCTGCTTCACCTTTGTCTTCAAGGCATTAAGTTCATGCAACCAAGGTGTTAATCATGTCAATGCCTCTCCTTTCCTCCCCCAATTTATTTTATATGAACATAAGCATTTCTTAACATAATGACAGCATTTTATTTTTAGAACCCAAAGAAATAGTTTCATATCACTATATTCAAGATTACTGTTGCATTTTCTCACACAAATTTAAAGTGATGTGATTATACTGCAATTGGGCTGTAAGTAGCTTTTCTTACAATCTTACATCAAATTTAACTGTCTCTAGCAAAAACTGTAAATTCCATTACACACTGTGATTCAGTTCTACTACACTAGTAAATTATATCAAGTTTTAAATGTAAAATTGATAAAGAAATGGTGAAGCAAACGCAGACATTTTACAATAATCATAATGGAGGATCAGCCAAGATATTTTCAGGCTAAAATCAGTACATGCATAAAATCTTCAGCATCTCAGTTCTTAGTGAAGTTGATATCATGGGTTCCTGTGATTATTTCTAAAATTAAGTATGTTCCACTTGAAATGCAAATCATAATAACATAAAAAAATAGCATTTTTTTCTAAGTCTGTTTCAATTCTTCTTCATTATATGTAGGTTGTTGTACAAGGCAAGTCAAAGACAGTTTGTAGGATGTAGCTCTGCTCTCATTACACACATATGGAATGAGATACAGAAAATCCACCCACGAATCCACCAACTCCAGTGCCAGAGTCCATGATGTTTACTTTCAACCACAGCTCTAAGACGGAGCATGCAATAAGGAATGTCCTTCAGCACTGGGAAGCACAGATGATGCTCAAGGACTTCATATGGTAAACTTTTAAGTACAGGGGTTGTAGAAGAAAAAGACTGACAGGCACAAGATTCAGGGGTTTTCCTCAGGCAAAGATTTTCCCAGTCTGTAAAAATTCTGTGTGTCAATATAATATATATTACAGATGCATTTTGGTCACAAGCACAAAACACCAATCCCTCCTGTTTCTTTATCGTGCATCAACCTTAAACCTGGAGGATTTCTCTACTATCTTTATCTGAGGTTGGATTACAAATCCCACAGCAGGGAGGCCTCTGGAGAGTCTTCAGCAACAACTAACTTTATTTAAACATGCAAGATTGAATTGGATGCAATGCTCTGCAATAACAGTAGAGGAGAATTAAATTTTAGAGTGGAATAATCCCTCATGTTATCTTGTATTCCTAATTTATGCCACTGAGACTAATCAGGCTTAATTTATCTATCTTTAGCTTCCCACTGTTTCATTCCAACCTAAGGGCAACATTTTGGGCAGGAGAAACTTTATTTTGTAGGTGAGTAACCTACTTTAATTGCATTTTCATCCATTACTACAGTCTAGCATTTTCTTCTCTTAATTGGGTCACTGTATTTCTTCTTGTAAGTGGGCACAGAAATTACTTCTGATATTGATTGCAGCCCCTGAGGTTCTGCTGAGAGTTGAGGACACACAAAGCTACACAGCAAATTTCATTTATGACAAGTGAAAAGAAGTCTCACTCAAGCCCTTCACTCCCAGTAATAAAAACCCACCAAAATCCTAATGTTAAAATGTTGACCTTTTCTGCTAATCAAGCTAATGTGAATTACAAAAAAAAAAAAAAAAAACAATTAAAAAAAATCAGGCTGCTCTGTTTATATAAGTCTTATTTCAAACACAACCTGACCAAGTGCTCCACACATGCAGAGCTGCAAATGTCTAGCACCATGAAAGCCAAGCCTCTCAAGTCTTCAGGTGATCTTGAGCACTAGTGTTTTGAAATACTAATAACTAATTAGCATCAGAATTAAGTGCATATTAAAAAGCATACCAGGCATCTCAGCAATGTAATTACTTATCATAATTTTCAGATGACATAGAAAAAGCGAGTTTTTTTAGGACGAGGATAAAAATGGTAACAAAAGCCTCCTTGAATAGTCAAGTATTACCCTTCTTGTCTTGATGCAACCAAGCCTGAGTTCTGATTCATGCAAATTCTTAAGTTTCTTTTCTCCAAGTATAAGAGACATCAGCTTCTGGTGGCATTTCCACTGCCAAGCTATTCCACAATTCTGAAAATATTCTCCTCATTTAGTGGACTGAGACGATTCAGTGTCTTATGCTATACACACCAAAGATATGCAAGTTGTTGAATACTTCTTAGTTGAATTTAAAGTGATCAGACTTAGCTTTAGTGGTAATTCAAACTAGATGTATGAATTAGCAGTAATTTCTTCATTATTTGTCTGAACATTGAGACACTATGCAAGATATTCCTAGCAATACCTGTTAATTACAAGCCAGATTTATAACCGGAGGTCAAATGGGAGAAGTCATAAGCTTATATTCATATAGCACTCTTCAAGTTTCCCTTATCAGCTGAGGGCACGATAGTGATCTGAGCTCTACAGAAACCTTTTTTCATGTGCCTCCAAGACAGTATTTTTGATAGAGAAACCATTCTGACAGAAACAAATAATTCTCTGTACCATAACTGTGGGCTTCTGGCAAGGCAGCTGGCTTCTAGAAGTAACTGCAAACTACTGGGAGTTTTCTCATTTTTATTTTACATCATGAACCTTTTATCATTCCATCTCACATTTAGAATAGAAAATTTCCCAGATTAGAAATCTGTCAACAGCAGAATTGAAACTTGGATTCAGTGCGCTTTCAGTAATTCCTATATATTTGGGAGTTTTGTTCAAATAGCCAGGGCTGAAGCTGCTTCATTATTATATAGTATTTTGGATGACATAATACCTTTAGACAAGTTTTATGGCACAGAGAGATGACGTTTTTGTGACAGTAAAGTTGTATACCAGTTAAGAACTACTAATTCCATGCCCAGTTCTGGTGAGTAAGTGAAATGATGCAAAATCATACAGGAAAGTAAGAAACATAAAAATTGCTTTATACGGTTACAATAAGAACAAATCACAGGAAATCCACATTGTTTGCAAAATTGGGAAGATTCTGCTGTGAGCTGGCTAGGTAATCTGTCTGCTTCGGAGAGACAGAATGGTCATCAGCTTATATCACAGCGCTCCAACTTCAATAATGGATTTATTATTAGAATCTAAAAATGGCAATTTCACATATTCCCCTCATGACAGGAGTTCCCAGCATCATCTAAATAGGGTCATCAACATTTAGAATGCTCATCAACAGCAACTAAGGAGATGTGTAGCATCTCCAGGTTGCATAAAATGGTTATAGGAAGGATTCGATTCCAGCTCTTAGCAGTTGGAGCCAAAGCAAAGGACATTACAGCGACTCAAAGTCATGAGGTGGTTGGCACTCACACCTGCAGCCACGTCATGAAGCGACCTCAAATTCTAGAGAAGATCTCACTGTGTATCACATTTCAAACCTCCACCCACTTGTTTGGTTGGTTATTTGCTCTATAATTCAGTACAGCTTGGCTTATGTTGATGCAACTGGTTTTGAGGACCTACAGGAAGATGAAACTTGTAAGGATTTGGAGAGGTAGATACAATTAAAATGTTCTTTTTCGTCTGGGGAAGGAATGAGGAGTGGAGAAGGGAGTTCCTTAACTACTATAACTATAGTATAACTACATATTGCTATAACTACAAATCTGGTAGACCACGAGAACACAAAGTTATTTACCAACAGAAATGGCCAAATTTTCAATAATTGCCTTACTGGCTCCAGGGGACTTCTTTGGGAAAAAAAAAAAATTAGCCAGCTTTTACACAGAGCTGAATCATTACAAAACTGGCCTGAAAGGGAAATGCGGAACATTCACAAATCTTACTTACACATTAAAGTAACTCAGATATTCTGTACAATATTCACTTGTGATGAAGGAATAAAGTGCACATGACCTGTGGGCAGCAGTGATGACTAAGATTTATATAAACCAGTAGATGAAATTATGCTCTGCTGTTGTGCCCTACTGAGAAGCTTACGGGACAGAAGCAGGAGCAGTTCAGAGCAAGGGAAATTACACGTGGAAGAGTTAAAGCTTAAAAGAAGCGGTCTGGTTTCTATCAAGTTGACGCTTCAGATAAGAGACTGCTTTATAACAGGTTACAGTTGCAAAAATAATTTTGATTGGCATATCATTTATACTAACTACTGCTTGGAACCCACCCAGAATATGCAGCATACCATAAACTGTTAGGAAGTATATCTGTACGTTGTTCAATATTTACAGCGTGCTTTATTTTGTAAATGTAGGACCTGGCAGAAAAACCTAGAGTATTAAAAAATAGTTCTGCTTAAAAAGAATCCCCCTTTTCCTTACAAAAAGAACTATTTCACTAACGGCAGCTGATAATTTTGTTCAGAAATGTTCACAGTGAAGCTAAATAAACTTTCAATGGGAAAAATCTGATTGCTTTGTTCAGCTGCTCAAACAGATTTCTATCTCTGCTTATTTGCATATTTCTGAATATTCTCTTTCAGGCCCATACCATTTTTGTTAGCAAAATCAATTTTCTGTTGGACAAAAAGTGAGATTTGGTCTAATGATTTTAAGCTTTTAAATAAACATGAACTGAATGGTATAAAGAGCTCTCCCTTTAAGAAAAGATCCTTGCTGTTTGGAAAGAAAATTCTTTGCATTCACAAATATCAATTGACAGCAACAGATTTTAACATGAAGTGAGAAAAAAAATATACAAGGGCAAAACAAAAAGAGCTGCAACCTAATTATGTAGCTACAATACAGACTGGTGCCAAGTTTAATTTTTAAGGAATGCTGTTCACACACATCGGTATACAAAATGCAAGAAACATTAAACTACAATATAAAAAGCTTTATTATTGATTTTCCAAAGCTGAAGCAATACTCATGTTTCTGAATTGGTTTCCTCTGCACCTGAAGAGAAGGATGGTTCTACAATCCGACATTTCTGCAAAGTCCTTAGCAATCACCAACCAAACGCATTATTTTTTTAGGTCTGTTCAGCTCTGCTAATAGTTGTTGTTTGCACAACTGTAACTAAGTACATTACCAACTAGCTGTTCAATCTATATAAATTTAAGAAACACACATTGCCAAGGAGTGACTCATATATCAGTCTATTATATGCTACAGAGCTGACTGTATTAAACAAATCATTTTCCCTACAGCTGAAGAATAGAAGCTATATACAGAGCAGAGGTTATTGTCTAATTTAAATCTTGGCTCCCTTCCCAGAACTGTACAAGATTCCAATTTGTGGAAATGTTACTCTCTGCTACTGCCAGAAAGGCTACAGAAAATGGTATTGGGTGCCTTCCAGAAATATGTCTGCAAAATGCCAATCAACAAGTCACTAAAGATTAACAGTATGACTGTACCAAATTAATTTAAATTATAGAAACATATGGCTAGGATGTTTGCACTGCACTTAACACAACACCTGCTTCACAAACAGCTAAGTTTTCTTCCACAGTATAAAATAATACCTGTCAAACACCTTGAACCTGATTCTTATAAATGGAGAAAGAAAAAAAAAAAATCTTTTAAGGAACAGTAACCAGGTCTACCACTATTAGCTACAGGCCACCATTTTGTAATGGTTAGATTCCTTATTTATTTAAAATTTTACATCAACCCAGATTAAGTGGTAATTAGCAATAACAGAAATGAAGGGGAGAAAAACGATAGCAACAAACACCTTTATACTTCATTTTAGAAACACAAATTTTTATGTTGATTTTGCTGAACTACTTCCAGTCTTCTAACAGTCTTCGAATACAGTGTTTTTGTGTCTTTGGTTTATATAAATAAAGCTGACATTTTTAAGCAAAAGGCACTCCTGAAAGGCACTATAAGCTCATGAAAAGTTGAAAGATTAACAATCACACACCAAAAGTCAAATGTTTTATATTTCCTTGATTTTTTCCCACTATTTTATGAAACTCCTTAATATATATAAGCGTGTCATAAAAAAAAAAAAAAATTAAAAATAATATCCATCAGTGACAGTCTTAGTAATATTTACACATTAGTGTATGCCATATTTCAGCTAAAGAGGAAGGGAGCTGTTTTATGTTTCTCTCCACTGCTTTTCTATTATTGCCTAGCTAATGGAAATACATCAAACAAATGTTCTACAAGAGCAATAAATATTAAAGTTGACCTATCCATCTGGAAGAAATGCGAACAATACTGCTCACTTTTAGCCCAAATATGACACTGATAAATGAAGCTGTGAGATTCCATCACACTTTCAGCAACCTGGGCTAAGCGCCCATCACGTGATCTTTGTACCAGCAATTTTCTCCATTCATCTTCATTAGGCAGTCACTTGACCTGCCTCCTAACATCCCTGTCAGGTTTGAACCTTCAGGGTGCTGCTTGTACTTCTAACAACGTATTCTACACGCTCTATTCCCTTTTGAAGAAAAACAAAAGAATATACAAGTCCCTTCTTCTGGAGGGAGAACCATCAGCTGCTAGTCATGATTAAAAAAGGGGATGGCAGCACCGCATGTGTGACAGTAGGAACAGTAGAGGTCTTACTGTCCAGAACCAACAACACAGCCCAGCAGAAAGCTCAAGTGGGTAAAGCAATCACCCTTTCGGCCATTGAAAGACAATTACACATTCAAATGAGAGTGTCTGTAACCTCTTTCCACAAATGAAACGCCCTTCATTTCCTCCCTCAATCACTGCTTGCATCAAGCTGGAACAATCAGCCATAGCATTCTTCACCTAACATAATAAGCGTGTTTCATCACATTAGCAGTTTTACATTACACCCCTATTATTTTCTTTTTCAACAGTATAATAACAGCACTGATTTGATGATTCCGTAACAGTGAAAATGAAAAAACCCAAAACAATTCAATATAAATTTGCCAGTATAATGAAAAGCTTTTAACAGGATTCTTAGAGACCTCCTAGAAAGTCTGTTTATGAAGTTTATGATCACTTAGGGAAATCAGAACAGCTAAACGCACCAAAAGGCATTAAGCTTTTGACATTAAAACTATTTCAGACACTCATGCAATTGCACTACCTTTGCCAGGGTAGATCTACAGTGTTTATCTGACAAACATCTGATGTACTGACTCTGTTTTTTCTATTGCACACAAGCTGCTTATCTGTCTTTTTTTCTTTTTCAAAGTCTGTAGAATTATAAATATTGTAGACTGTCATGGTAATGTAGCAATTAAAATACACCCACATAGATTTCTTTTAGGCAGTTAAGTTTTTCAACCCTTTTTCATGCTGATCAGGTCTTACATGAGTGGTTCCATACAGCTGCTAAGCACACCAGGGACTTACTCATCCAGGAAAACATTGCTGAATGCAAGTAAAGACTGCAGAATCAAACAGAAAATACGTATGTATGATACAGAGGTTCAGATGGATTGCACTGTGATAGCCGAAAATGACCAGAGGCTTCTTTTATAGAAACAAAATTGAGTCTTTTCATGAACAGATACTTCAGCCATGCTAAGCTGGATTTATAGCACTACAATTTTTACTTTTCTTTATAAAGCATTCAACCTGTATCTGACTTCAAGGGAAAAAAGAGTACTTTCTCTTGTCATTATTTTACAGAGTTCTACAAGTAACAGAAACAATGTTGAAAAAACTGAGACAAGTGTGGACAAGAAAACCTTTAACAGATGCACAATTTACAAACAATTGGCAGAGTTGCTATTTATGGGAGGTATATTAATTTCTCAACTACAGAATTGTGGGTAACTAAGTAATCACTGACAAGGTGATCTCTGCACAACATACAGAATGCTTGTCTATGAGCTGGAATGTTGATCTGAGCTTCTTTTAAATCGTATGTTCTTACATCAGCATTAAAGCAATTACACCACAAGCCCTCACAATATTTTCATGGGGCTTTTATAGGACAGGAGACAATTCCCAAGAAAGCCAATTGCAGCACTAGTTTTCACCTGAGCCAATCTACTATTACACTCTATTAGCTCAACTACATTACTATCTGTATACCTGAACTAGCATCTGAGACTCCAAATGCCTTTACCAATACACACTGAGTCCTATTAAAAAAATTAAAAATTCACTCAGAGAGGCTGAAGGTTTCAGGCCCTCCGTGCTGATTCCAAGCTCAAACTTTGTCACATTTCCTTCACAGACAACATAAGCCTTAGTCACTTTCTTTGTAGGAAAGATTCTTCTCAAGAACAAATGAATGCGATGACAGCGAGATTAAAAAAACTTCACAAGTGATCTTCACATGTGGTTCAGTCTACAGCTGCTGCAGACAGTTGCTTCTCAACATCAAGCAACTCAGAAAGATCAGGTTTTGTACATCCAGTAGTTCTCAGAACTGGCCACATGTCCACTATCTACAAATTCTCAAAATAACAACATCACAAACAAACAAAACACCAAAAAACCAACAAAACAAACAAAAAAACAACAAAAAAACAGAAGCGAGAGATTCCAGCACAGGCCCAAAGACGATCCTATGTATAGCAAGAGATACAATGCTAAATGACAATCTAAGAAGGTGTGTCAGAGAAACTTGCTATAGGTCTCGGAAGGTCTGGTTAAAAAAAGAACAAAACACACCAAAATCATCATTTCATCTGATTATAAGCTGCTATACATACGTACAGATAGAATCCCTATATACTAGAGTTAAGACAAGGAAAAAAACCCAACAAACGGGAAACAATAGATTTTCCAAGAAGTGGAGTCAAACAAGAAATGAAGCAGATCTTCACCTCAGCTAGCTGGTGTTAGTTGTGGAACATTCCACCATAAGTGATGACAATGTGTTACGATAAAGTCATCTTTACCATTACCATCATCTGTCAGGCCAGAATCATTCTACGGCTCTTAATCATGAAGTGGCTCTTCAGTTCTTCAAGACTCAGTGACACAAAAGTAACCTGTAAATGTATTTGCTAAGCATCTTCAGGGAAAAAAAGCAAAAATATTCTACATTGGAAGTGAGGTAACATTCTAGTTGGAATTCACCTACCTCTGAGTAGAAACTTCAGTAAGCAGTTGTACCTTGACAGTAGGCAACTCTTCTTAAATTTCATTAACTTTTCTCCTACATTGCTTTCCTAACTTTATTCAGAATGCCCTTTCAAATGCAGTTCAGCCATGAACTCTATCATTTATAGTGCAGCATTGTTTGTGTTGAGTCTTTGCAGCAGGGTTATCACTACAGGTTAATGGATTTGTGTTCTGAGAAGCCATGATTAGAATAGGTTTACCAATAGTGACCTGTGTTCTGCATTATACGGTGAAAAACCTATCTAGCAGCATGATTGTTATCAGCTGTCAAAAGAGATACTGAGAGCTGTGTGTATAGATAGCACTAAACTCAGATGGGTTTATTACTCTATACAGGTATTGTGCAGTGGCCAAATTTGACGTGTACAAATTGCTGAAGCAAAGATTTGCAAAATAACAGGATCTATCAATGCTAATGGCTTAGTTGAGAAAATGATGCGCAGGATTTCAAGCACAGCATGAATATGTATTTTAAATATTTGTGACGCTTTAATGGACATTTTCATTAGCAGAGGTTATAACAATAGCAAAACTCTGAAACTTCACACAAGATGTTAAGTTATTACAATAATTCTAAAAAATTCAAAGAGATATGTTCTTCCTTGTTGGAGAAGACATCACAAATTAAGACCCTTGAACTCCCTTCCTGATACAGCTATTCCAGTAGGAAAAAAGCAATCACAAACAAAGGAGTAAGTTTTCAGAAAAGCTTTAAGTTTTGTTGTCCATTCCATAAATCATTTTAAGCACTGCTCAGTACAAAGTAATAGACTACTGAAGCTACCACAGCTTTTCTCTTCCTTCTTTTCATTACAATACAGGAGCTGACATCAAGGAGAATAAAAAAAAAAGGGCAGAAAACTTGCATCTTAAATGCACTATAGAGCTGCTTGCTATACTAGCAGGGATCAGAAACAGTGACTAGGAGTGCATTTAATAGTAACTAAAACATTTAAAAGAATAAGTAGCACATTCAAAGTAGAAGGCCAACTAATCACCTAGGGAACTATAAAGCTTGCTGTCAGGACAGACTGCACATACAATGCAGGTTTGGACTTTCAAAACTTTACACAGACACAGATACTGCTTTCCTCTGTTCAAAACTGGACTCTTGCACATTGATTCTTCTACCAAACACAGTGATAATGCGTCATAACACTGAACTTGTTCAGTTATTAAATGTGCATCGATACAACAAAAAGCTTGCAAGAAAAGACTTCAATTCACAGGTTAAAAATCTAAGCACTTCATAGCCTCGTGCTTAGAAAGTCATTGACTTTCATGAGAGCTTTATTTAGCATGTTTCCAGTTCCTGCAAAGGAAAGAATTCTTTCTAAGTTAAATTCAGTAAGCTTCGAACAACTTGGGCTATGGCAAAGAGTGATTTCAGATAGTCTGCTTCATTCTCATTCACAGGCATGGCCTCAGGAAGCCCAGATTTTGACAACTGTTTGTCTGCTCTTTCAACTACTTGCAGGCAGGCACTGCTGTGCTCCCCATCAGCCGCAATTCCACATTTCACAGCTTCTGTGGTCTACACAGCTGAGTTCTACCTATGACACTTGAAAATTCAAGTTCCCTTTTTTCCCTCCCCAATACTCAAGCCTGAATCAAACCAGTTAGGTCAACTGTTTATTACACTTAAAATAAAAGGAAATCAAACAAGCCACACTGCTGTTCTTTAGCAACAGTAATCTATTTGCATCTGACATATGCTGTCCTCAGGTTATAATTTCATTGAGCATCTCTTCCTTATTTAGTATAGTAGTTTTATCTGCCTTAGTTCTTGTTACAGTTTGTTCAAACCGTTCGCAGTTAGATTCCCACCCCCCTACCTAACACCTATTACGCTGGTTATAATACTTCTAACATAACATGCTGTTCTAGGAGTTGCTGCTGACCATTTCCAGGACAGTACCACTGACATATTATTTTCAATAACACTTGTAGCAGCATTTCTCTTTAGAGGGAGATGACAGAAAGGTGCTAGAAAAGGGTCTTTGTCCTCTAAATATTCTGTAAACATGGAATTTGACCAGTGTTCTCACTCAGTGAGCTCACCAGTTTTGACCCAAAACACCTGCTGGTGACTTGCTAAGACAGTAACTCCTTGAAGCACCATCTTCATTGTAACCTCTGTTATAATGAAATAATGATCTCTCGGATAAAAATGACTCCAAAATAATAACCTCAGTGAAATGCTGAAAGACTGAGCTTTTAGATAACTATCCTAACTTCTCCTGTTAACGCAGTTAGACAAATGCTCTGAAGGTTGTATTTTTAAAGCCCCAAAGCTGTCATATCACTAGGCAATGTACTAACCATCACTTGCTCAATGTGATAAGCCCATTTTACTCAAGCAAGTGGCATTCAGAACCCTGTTTCAAGAGAACATTAAACTCATTTCTGTAGTGAAAATGGTAAGTACTATCTACAGAAAAGCATCTTCTTGCATGGAACCAGACCATGTTAAACAAACAAACAAAAAAAAAAAAAAAACCAAAAACAAAACAAAACAAAAAAACCCCACCAAAATATGAGTAATGGAGAACTCTGGCATTCACTGAACTGAAGCACCAACCATAACCAGGTTTTTGGTTTTTGTTATCCAGACATGTACAGAGTGGAAAGGCAATGGGTCTAAAATGGCAGAGGGGAGATTTAGACTGGATATTAGGAGGAAGTTCTTTACAGTGAGGGTGGTGAGACACTGGAACAGGTTGCCCAGGGAGGTTGTGGATGCTCCCTCCCTGGAGGTGTTCAAGGCCAGATTGGATGAGGCCTTGAGTAACCTGTACTAGTGGGAGGTGTCCCTGCCCATGGCAGGGGGTTGGAGTTAGATGATCCTTGAGGTCCCTTCCAACCTTACCATTCTATGATTCTATGTTACTGACTACAAAACATGGATTCTTTATTTTCAAAACTCAGATGCTACAAATAAGCTGCCTTAAAAAAAATAAAAATCCATGCAATGTGATGAAGAACACACATTTCAGTATTTTTTCAGGAAGACACTTCATAAATGTTACTTTTTTATAGGGCTTAGTATATTATGAAGTCTACAAAATAAACTAACGTACACAGAAAGTTTTCAAAGGGTAATGTGTTTGTCTCTCACTGCTTAAGCATATAATTGGTAGTTTATACACCTTTTGTGGGAGAACATAAATTTGCATTTTATTGGATGGTAAGGTTTGTTCTTCAAAGCAGGAAAGGAAATTAAGAGCACCAAACAATGTTCCAGTCCAGTAAAAATATGAAAAAAATCGATGTAACTTTGCTAACAAATCAGTATGCCTGTGTAGGCTCATTTGGAGCTTTTTTTGAACAATGGTATGTGTCATTTAAGTTAGAATCAAATCTGTAAGTGTCTATCCCTGAGCAATAACCAACAGGAACATATTCTTGTGAAATTTTTATTTTTCTGGCACAAGAACTCATTCTCACATCTGTTAAGGCTGATTTGAAATCACTACTGTTGGAAGAGAGATTCTTTTATTGATTTCTTAAACATGATTCCCTGAAGAGTAAGAGAGGCCTCAGGCACAGAAATGGGGTAACCTAGGAAAACCCAACCCATGCCAAGGGGCAAGGGGAAATACTTTTAATGCTACAGTGCAATATCCTGAGCCCAGGGAATGGTAACCATCCTAGAGACTTTTACTGAATACAGGCCATTGCAGTTTTCAGATTTCTTCCCTAGAAGCCACTGACATACATGTAATGGTCTCAAGGGAGTTACCTGCAAGGTTTCTGCATCTTATTAGAAAACAGGCCTTAGGAAAGGAATAACGGTGGAAAGCTTGAAGGACTATTGTTCCAAAAAGCAAAGAAAATAAGAAAAAAAAAAATGTATGAAGGAGAAACCAGGCTTCAAAATTTAATGACCAGATCACATGTTAATATTCAGCTGAGTATCAAATCAATGAGACTAAAAAAGTGGCAATACTACTAATTAGAAAACTAATTCCTTATATTTTCTTCCACTTATGTTATGTAAGGATTGTTAAGACACCTAAAAATGACACCAGAAAGGTTAAAATGTAGTAGTTTCTTTGGAGATACCTTGGCCTTTGTCTGCTCCTTAAGCATAAGAGTGCTACTTCTAAAACAAAGTTCCCTCTCGTTGGTTAGATCTGCAAAACACTGTCCTTTGATTCCTCCATGCACATAACTTGCAGGCACCAGAGTTCCACAGCAGAGGCTACAGCCCAGAAAGAAGGCAAGATTCAAAACTGCCAAGTTTCTCTCTGATTTAGGTCTTATCACACTGTTGTCTTCTTTTTACCAGGCTTTCTGCAAAACGATGGCATTGTTGGCCACTTGCAGAAACAGGAGCTTTTCTAGGTATAAGCACCCTGAAAATTCCCAAGTTCCTATGGCCTTTAGGGAAAAGAATTCTGAAGTAGAGATTTTTAAAGCTCATACTTCTGGATTTAGAAACTTTCTGTCTAGACCTCAGCCTAGGGTATAAGCTTCTAAACCATTCAGATTTCTAAATGACAGAAATGTTATTTGGTGAATTAGTTCTTGGCATTACACAATCAGAGAATGAAACAATCACTCATCAGTAGTGACTGATGAATTTTATTCTGGTAACTCATCTGACTGACTACAATAATTTAAGACTTTTTTTTCCCCCCCTTTAGTACAGGGATGACTGCACAATGCAGAATACTAGTGATATGAAGCTATTTCAGCTGTACATGTAATATTCGCATGCAGCTCTAGACCACTCCCTGCACACACATCTCAGTCTACAGAGCAGCACCTGCTGCTGCTGTCTACAGTCACACTGCAGAAAGGCAAGACTGAAGATTTATATTCTCCACATATTTGCTTGATACTTTCGCACAGACATTTTTTTCCATTACTCACCTTGATGATTTAAAATAGAAGCAATACTGCCTCTGCACACTGAGAGAATTTTGTAAGCAGTTTATAGAACTCAAGGATGGCTACGGTTGCTCCATCCAAGCCAACAAATAATGAATGTTAATACTGGTGTAAGATCACAGCCAATGTCCAGAACCATTTCTTCATATGGGTAGGAATTCAGAACCCACTTGACTACCATTTATTTCACAGTATCACCAAGGTTGGAAGAGACCTCAAAGATCACCAAGTCCAACCCAATACCACAGACCTCAAGACTAGACCATGGCACCAAGTGCCACCTCCAAACCCACCTTGAACACCTCCAGGGACGGTGACTCCACTACCTCCCTGGGCAGCCCATTCCAGTAGCAAATGACTCTCTCAGTGAAGAACTTTCTCCTCACCTAGAGCCTAAACTTCCCCTGGCACAGCTTGAGACTGTGTCCTCTTGTTCTGGTGCTGGTTGCCTGAGAAGAGAAAGCAACCTCCCCCTGGCCACAACCACCCTTCAGGTAGTTGTAGACAGCAATAAGGTCTCCCCTGAGCCTCCTCTTCTCCAGGCTAAACAATCCCAGCTCCCTCAGCCTCTCCTCATAGGGCTTGTGCTCGAGGCCTCTCACCAGCCTCGTTGCCCTTCTCTGGACATGCTCAAGCACTTCAACATCCTTCTTAAATTGAGGGGCCCAGAACTGGACACAGTACTAAAGGTGTGGCCTAATCAGTGCAGAGTACAGGGGGAGAATGACCTCCCTGCTCCTGCTGGCCACACTATTCCTGATGCATTTAATCTAGTTTTATTCCGGTGTGAAGCTGTTATTTTCATTTTAGTCTACAAAGTGCATTAAAATGTGTTTTTACTTCATACTCCTGCATACATAGCACATAAAAAGTCAAGGAAGCTCAATGTGAGATAATCTTTATGTATTGAAGTATGACACCTGCATTATAGATGCTACTTATTTATATTGCTCATGGCACAAGCGGCAACTGATCTTGCTGAGCCTGAAGCCAGCACTGACATGCAGTTTTTATGTAGATAAAAGCCAAAGCTTTCCAGAGCTAGGAGCTTTTGCTTCACTCCTGTGAGCAACATAAGGTGCCACTGAAAGATCCAAAAGGTTTCTGAGGACAGAGGAAGGAACAGTAGAAACTGCTGTGCTGGAAAATCGCACTGCAATAGGATAAATCATAGGAAAGCCACAAGAGCTGCATTTTTCTTACTTCCATGTTTACTAAGAGAATGAGATAGAGGTTGGCCCAGAAGAGAGACTCCAAACCACCACATAAGATGCAGGCACTAATATTTAAGACTTTTATCAATTATCTTGCTTATATTTAGCATCATTCTTCTATGACTTTCTACAGATTAAAAGTTTAACAAATAAAAACAAATTCCTTAAGGATGCAAGAAATTTGCATTGTTTTTTCTTCTAAACTGTGACTTCAAATTTATTTGTTTTGACACAATCATTCCAACTGCATTTGGAGCTAAACACTCAATGCAGAACTACTTACACTGCTCTACATCACTGGCTTACAATACCTGTTTTCTTATCAAACCACCTTCACTGCAAAACAAATATTGCACAAATAATTCTTCTCCAGAAAAACAAAATAAGCAAGCACAAAAGATGCTACCTTTGCAAAAATACAGCAGACACTGGATTATAATTATGTTCTATTCCAAGTATTTCAATGCACACTGTTAACCTTAGACAACTGTTCGTGAACCTTTTAATTAGCATGTTATCTTTGCCGCAATTAATATCTTGTACTTCATATGTTATCTTCAAATTACAACTTTTACTATCCGAGCATTATTAATTAACCAGTGTGATTCTATGAGGAAATAGACATCATTCAAGAGAAAATCAGTCTTTTCAGCATGTTACAGCCACTGACATTTTAGAACAATTACTCAGCTGTCTTCAAATACAAGGCCACTACCCCTAGCTTCTGCTGCCTTTGTAAAACATACACCAAACTCATGGCATAATTGTTACATCTACAAACAAATTTTATTACAGCATTATATGAAACATCTGCCTATTGCAGTCAAGTGAAAATTTTAGTTTAAAAATGAGAGAAAAAGCAGAGTTTTTAAAAAAATCCTTAATACAGTCAAGAATCTTCCTCTCTGTAGTAAAGCATATAGACAAGAGCTCCAATTGCAAGCAAGAAGCAATGTGATTGTTTGACCCTGAAGATACCAATATAGATGATGATCTTTTCTAAGCCACTGTGCCAACTTGATT
The DNA here is from genome assembly GCA_013396675.1 of Eubucco bourcierii. Lineage (NCBI taxonomy): Eukaryota > Metazoa > Chordata > Aves > Piciformes > Ramphastidae > Eubucco > Eubucco bourcierii. The sequence continues at coordinate 230,390 of VWZE01014164.1, forward strand.
TACTGTGATGAATGAATAAATTCATAGCCTAATAGTTTGTCACAATATGTTTGAGACAGTAGAAGAGGAAATCACTTCAAAAGATGATTGTCCTTATAAAATACTTATAAATCCTGGAAGATTTACAGTTTTCCTATCACATATCTGATTTAATAAAAGTAAACACAAACCAGCATAAGATGTCTAGTCTCCATCAACAAATAAAGCTATCTCTCTTAACATAAATTTCCTGTGCTTAAACTAGAAACTGTCTCATGTCTGTTTATAAGCAAAGGACTCCTTAATCTATATTGCACCAAAGGAAATTAGTATATTCCCAAGAAAACACAAAAGGAATCAATTGCAAAAGACTGTTTTCTTTAACTGGCTTAGAAATGAAAAACATGACCTAGAAATATATAACAGATGACAAAAGGTTTTCATTTAACTGCAGCAAAGTGTGAGTTTTATTCCACAACCACTTGATTCCACACAGCCTTCAGTGTGTAAATTTAGGACAGCTGGCCAACTACATACCCTATGCTATTGTCACCTGCATAATGATGTAAGCAGACTACTAGTTTAGTGCTTTAACTTGGCAGCTCCTCTTTTTAACCTAATTATTCAGGTTTTATACACCCTATATAAATTTCAATCCAGTATATCTGTTTTAAAAAAAATGGATCCTGACACCCACAAAAATAGACTTTCCGAATCAAAACACCTGTGGATCAAAGAAAATTAATTTGCTCCTACTTTTTATATCTTTATTCTACTATAATATTAAATGGGAACAAAGATGTCAGTGGTGGTATGAGATGACTCATTAACATACGCTATAATTACACAGGGTGGTAGGTAGTCAAACATACAGATATGCATTATATATACATATATACTTAACATACAACAACATATATTAGTCATAAGACACATAAATGGCTAGAAGTACCTGCAGTAGCACCCAAGCAGGTCTCCCTGTGCTTCAAAGCACTACAAGCAGGTCCCTATATATTATCATCTCTATTTTCATAAAAAATGTCAGTGAGGGACAAGCACAATAAAAACCTTGCCCAAGGTCATGGAGCAATGTAATAACTGAAATGGAATTGAAATCCAAATGCTCTGACTTTTATTTTAACAAATACGCAGTGTTTCTGCTGCTATAATAAAGGGTGGAAACAGAGCATACGTTATTTTAAGAGAACACACTTTCTAGCTTAAAGTAATCAGGTTTCATTAAGTTTGTTTAGAAAAATCTTGAACTATGTTTGGAGCCAAAGGACAAAAGAAGAAGAATAGGACAAAAGAACTGCCACCAGCATGATAAAGAGTGAACTAGATTTGTATCACATCCACATCCATGGGAATCAGCCAATTTTTTAAAAAATGAGGCAACTGTTCAAAGATAAATACTTTTACCAAAATTAATATCTTTTACATTTCTTGCCAAGAAACTCAACAGCTTTCACTAAATGTGCATAATAAAATGCAGCAGAATTCTGATGGTACTAGTTTTAAATCAAATATAGTATCTATCTAAATGCATTTTCTTTAGAAAGTCACTTAATACAATAAGCCCCAAGAAATACATTTCTTGCTGAAATTACTCCATTCCTTTCATGCCACAGAGAGAAACCCAAGAAAAATAGTCTGAATTAAATTCTACTCGCCTAAGACGATCTCTAGGAAAGCCTGGAGTCTGAAGGTCATGTTAGTGTTGAATGGTACTCATGCACATATGTAACAGCCTCTTTAGATACTGATAGCTCTCAAACATCCCTAAACCAGAAAAATAACAATAGTGACTGCCTACAAATTCCTACAAAACAAAAAGAAAAATTTTAACTACAGTTTCAAAACCAAGTCTATTTTGGACTGAAATGATTAGAAGCAAAACCTGATGGAAAACAAGTTAATGAACTCTAGTTCATCTACTCTCAAGGCCTCGAGTAACCTGTACTAGTGGGAGGTGTCACTGCCTATGGCAGGGGGTTGGAACTAGATGATCCTTGAGGTCCCTTCCAACCTTACCATTCTAGGATTCTATCTGCAACCAAGGGAACCAGTGCGGTATCTGAAAGATTTGTTTGGGGGGGTTTTTTGGCCTTCCAAAGAAAATTTGTTTGGACGATCCGAACTATGAAAGCTTCAGAACCACTCAACTGTCTCTATGTTCCTTGAAAGCATAGGGCTTCATGATTCATACATTTGAATGCATTTCTTCAAATCCTCTTATGACATAATCATCAATGTTTTTACCAGGGTAGTGAAGACAGGTAAGATGAATGTTGCCTTCTCACCTCCCCACTGATTATTGGTCTTTTTTTCATTGTTAGTGAAAAAGATTACCATTCTTACACCTCAATCTTTGAAATTCTAGAGAACTGTATCACAAAATACAGAATCTTCATCTGAATAACCAACCCACCTATTAATTTGCCTCTTCTTACACTAGTCATAGAATCATAGAATGGTAAGGTTGGAAGGGACCTCAAGGATCATCTAGTTCCAACCTCCAGTCAATACATAAAATAACTTTAAGCTTTTTAAGTATCTTAAACGGACCATTGTTGATCTCTGGATAAGTGATAGACATTATATATTTTTAAACTTAGAAAAATAAATTCTTTGGTTAATCTGCAATCATTATTTTGGATTTTGCTTTCCAAAGACATGCTGATTCTGATTAAGAAATTTACAAAATTTTGTAAAAAACATAGTTTTCAACTACATTCACTAAATATTTGGTAGAAATGGGAATAGTTGCTTATGTAGATGAAGAGCACTAAATTAATTTAATGCTACTGAGCAAATGTCATTAACATTGTTTGAAGGCTGGGTGAACATTAGCCTTGTTTGTAAATGACATTTTTACTATGTAGTGCTCTATAAGGATGGTTCATTTCTTCATATAGTGACAAATCTTCAGACAGTACTTCTTTCTGGCTGTAGAAAACTACAATTGATATCTTTTCCATATATACTTAACCTCCTACAGATTTATTTGATTCTCAATAATTACTATTCTGTGGTAAGAGGCATATGTTATTACAGCACACTGCACTCCCACAAGCTGTCCACTAAGTGTATTTTAATAAATCTCTGCCAAAGCTGTATAAATTTGATCCTGTTTAAATTTAATAAGGATCAGAATATATCAAAGCACAAATTCCCAAGGGAGAAATAGATATTTTGCATAGTTATTGAGTGCCCTATTCATAAATACAATGTGTAAGACCTAGACCATCAACCTTGAGTTAAAAAGAAAAAGAGATTAATGTGTGCAAAGCCAGATACTTTTTAAATAACTAGTGAAATTAGTGTTTAATAAAACATTTTTCCCCATACTACTGTTAAGGAGAGCAGCACTACTACAGTTTTAATATCAGCATTCTAATAACTATTGAATACCTGCAGTATTGAAATACCTTTTCAGGCACCTTTTGAAACTCTTTCTTTAAAGATTTACCTACATAAAGACACAGATTGCTAAGCATGTTACCAAATGTTTTTCTTCTGCTTATGCCTTATCCTACTCTACATAGTGGGACCATTGCCTCAAACAGAAAGCATATCAGCAAGCAAGGGCCATGACTATTGCAGAACCTGAACTAGCATAGGACAATGAACAGCATAAAGCATGCTCATATATTTGACATCCATTTTCTTCTTTTTCTATTTTTTTTTTTCCCCTGGAGGCATGTCTAGAAAAAGAAGAAAATTCTTCAATGTTCTGTTAATTCTATGGAAGTTTTTGGTGATGGTGATTTTACTTAATATCCCACAAAATTTTACGTAGCTCGTTTCAGTGCTTTCCATGGCAAAATACAAGGAGATATAAAAATGGAAATAGATGCTGATCTTATGAAGAATTTTAAGGATCATTACCATAAACACATATCTGCATGAATTCCAAATACAAATACATTTATATAACTAGTTCTTTGGGAAATATCTCCAATGTTTTCTTTTTTTTTGCTGTTTTAAAGAAAAACTGTTAACATATGGGAGGGGGGGGAAGCCAAATATCTAAACCGCATTTCCAAACACACATGTAGAGACCACATCTGATAGCTGCTGGCTACAAAAATTATTTGTTAGTCCTCCATAGGAAAGCTGCATTTCTCATCATTGGTTTCTATCAGTACAGGTACATATGTAACTGTGTATGCAACCTACCACTTTCAAAATAGCTCAACCTTCTTCCATCACCTTTGATATTTACATGATAATAGGTATGGGGAAAAAAAAATCCAACTGTATTTATCTTGAATTAGAATTCATATTTTCAGAGTAGGAGCATGAAAGAAATAAAAGACAAATCATTTTATATGGCACGAAGATCTTTCCCAAGGGGAGGGAAAAAAAAAATGTACTAAATCAATTCGCCATTGTTTTACAAGTCAGCCACTGAGAATGAAATCACAGACAGCTAAAATTAATGGGAATTTTGCCATTGACTTCGACAGGCCAAAGATGTCATCCTCAGTATTTTACTGTACACAGACGTTTGATGTCAGAATTAGTACAGCTTTTTGAAGTACAGTACAACATAATTCAATCCATCACAGTAAAGCCAATCATATCATCACTCAATCATTGTTCCCACTTGCATCTATGGAAAGCGTCATTCTTCTTTTCCCTTTGGTACTGGAAAAAAAAAAATAAATCTTTGCTGTGTTTGTCAGCAATTCCTTTACCCACTGTTAATATTATGTTGGTATGGCAACAGTGCAGATACAAAAATGAGTTGAAAATTCAAATTTTATCAGTGGAATTATGTGGAAGTCAAAACACAGGCAACATAGCTTTGCCAGGATATTGTCACTGAAATCGTAGCACTAAAGCACAATTACTTGGAATTAATGTCAAACATATCATGAAGTAACTATTCATCCTGGGTAAACACATGGTTAGGTCTTTTTATGTGCCACCTGTAGCACAGGTCTTCAAGAATTTTAGAAAATATTGCACAAGAATGGTGATAATGTTGGATCCACTCAATGAAGAGATTCACTGCTTAAATACAAAAAGGCTCAGTCAAGAGAGCAGTGATTTCATTTCCTTGCTTTTAGTGTTTGTATCTTTCAACTTCGATGTTATTTCAGCAAAGTGTTCTGTGTTTATTATGAAGTTGCTCTGCTGTACTTCCCTCTTCTGAGTTCATGAAATTTACAATCTAACATGAAAAAAAAAAATCAGGTCAAATTCCTATTTTGAAAATCATATTGCCATTTTTATTCACCCTGTATTTTAATATAGCATCAATATTTAACTATTTCATTAAATGAAGTGTGACTTTTATAGTGAAAATGTCAGTCTTTGCAGTTCATTAAACTCATTTAAAGTATAGCTGTTTGATTATTTTTTTTCCTGAAGGAATAAAGGACTATTAACTGAAGGCATAAACTTAGCATTAGCATGTACTTTTTCTTTCAAATTAACATCCAAGATTTGTAACAGTCTTTACAAATATAAGGGATTGTTTGTATTCTTTTTTGCATTATCCCCGTTTTTATTCTAGAGATCACTTTTATAGCACATACAACTGTTTATCACAGTAGGACACAATCAGTAGGGTGTCACAGAGGATATTAACACATCACGTGCTGTTATGAATCTGTAGAATTCTACAAGATTAAAATAACATTATTTTGAACTGTGGCATCTGGAAAAATAAACTGTATATGATATAAAATGTAATAACTCTTGGAATCCAACAGGGTTTATGAGAACTGTTTTTCTGTTTCATAAATATTTCTTCGATAAGAATCCTTTTTCAAAGAGGGTTTCTATTAACCAATACAAAAGAACACAGGGAAAACTCCATTACCAGAAAGATAGAGCCAGGTTTTTGCCAGATATAAGAAATCGTGGTCTGTATTCTGCAGGGCTTCTGTGACTAAGGTTTTAAAGCTAGAAAAGCTAGTTATGTCCTATTAATAAAGTGGTGTGATTATAAAATAAGAATTAAAAGGCTGCTTTGAACTGTATTAAGATGTAAAAGTGATGTTTCTTTCTTTCTTACATTCTTTTCAACCTTTTGGGTACTATTACATATTACAAAGACTTAGGTTGGAATGAGGACTCTAAAGTATTAAATCATTCAACCTATAACTTTGAAGTTCAACACATTCTCCGTTCCTCTCACACATAGGTACTTCAGCCTCCATACAACCAAAAACTGGTATCTCTAGGGAGGAAGAAGAAATGAAGAATGAAGTAATTAATGCCTACTTGAAGTTTCCTTCAAGAAGCACTGATCTTCTGTGTGTCAGAAATAACAGATCTTATAGGAAATGTCAGTGTTAAACTACCTCCTTCTTCTGGATGAATTTTTTAGTAAAGTAGTAATAAAGAACACAAATACAATTATCATGTGACTATAATTCTGAAGGAAAACAGAAATACTAAAACTTAATTACACAAGCAACAGCACAGGAGCATATATAAAAAGCCAATAGTGACACATACTCCAGATTAGAGTTTGAAAGAAACAATCTTTCTACACTGTTACATCTGCCAAACCAAACTGACGGGCTCTAACTAGCAAAGTTTTTCAGAGTCTCATGAATTAAGGTGCAGTGACTAAGGGAAAGTTAACCAGCCAACTGTATTAAATCCATGTGCTCGAAACAGGTCACAACTGTCAGCTCACTCACATCAGTGTATAAATATACACTCTGCAGGACTTGGACTCCCATCCTAGCTCTTCAGTTTGAAAGCAAACTCTTCAGCAACAAAGTTCATTATCGTGAATATGAAATAAGCACTTAGTTCTCCCACTGCTGGCACTTCCCAGGCAAAGGGTGAAACAATGCCACTCTTCAATGTTTTTCTAAAATGGTAGAGAGAGGATCAAACTAATCTTTGCTACCTGTTCACCTTGTGTAATCATAAAATGATTCAGGTTGGAAAGGAGATCAGGAGATCTCTAATCCAGCCTCTGCTCAAAGTACAAGCCACACACTTCACGAACTGCTTGCTTGGGGCTTTTCTTCAGGCAGGTCTCAAAAACCACCAAGTGCAGAGACAGCAGCCTGTTCAATACCCTGTTACGTTCAAAGTGATTTCCTTGCCCCCCCGCCCCGCCTTATATGCGGCTGAAACTCTCATTTCAACTTGTGCCTGATAGTTACCATCCTTCCATCATGTACCCTCCAAGAAGATCCTGGTTCCATCTCCTTGCAGGTACTAGAGCTGCTGTCAAGCCCTTGAAGTATTCCCTCACCAGGTTGCAGAAGTTCTACTCACAGGAAAAGTGCGCCAAGGCCTGACTAAGTTGCTGGTCCTTCACGAACTCACTCTGGGCTGTTGATTTATGCTAATATGCACCAGGGCCTGATGGTCCTTTTCAACAGATCTGCTTCCCACACACTCAGATCCCAGGCCATATCTCTTCAAACCAGTAGACCACAGGTTTTTGATACATTACACCAAGGATAAACACACTGACAATGAGCTTCAGAGCCCTGTGACACTACCCTCTTCTAAAGTCCACAAGACAAAACCTGATTATCTATTTTTCAGTTTTCTTCCAGATAAAAAAATAAATTCCCAATTTGATGCATGAACAAATAAAACTCTACTGTTGTTATAAAATAGCTAAAGTAAGAAGAATCATCATTGTGGATAACTGCGGATTTGATGAAAACATCAACATCTGCTAAAGTCACCTGCTTCAAAGTTTAATTCTGACACCAAATGAACCCACACTTCAAAGACAGACAAAGCAGCAATCTTCTCTTAAAAAAAAAAAATTTTAAAAAAAATGTATGGTGGTTTATAATCACACTTTAATTGCACAAAAATATGTACCTGTCCCAGGACATATTAAGAAATAGTAGCAATAAAACCTGATGGGAAAATTTTTGTACCTGACCTGCCTTGTGACCAACCAAGACATATTCACAGTTCAGCAATTTTCAAGAAACCAGACTGCAAATGCAAATAATCAGATCTCTAAAAATGAGGCTCTTGCTGTCCATAGAGAGCCATCCACATCTTCAAACCTCAGAATTAGCAGGTAGTGGCTGATTTTCACATTTTTTCTGAACTTCTGAAAATGATCCAGATTTCCTGAGCCTGAGAACTGAAACCAGGTCTCTTCCAAAAGCATCTGCCTGGTCAGTGCTACAAACAAGAGGCTGTCAAAACTATCTACGACTTAACAGGTCTTTGACTACAGTACCACAATTTTGGGCCAGTATTTCTGTAAACAATAAACAAATTGATCCCACACCAGCTGAAGAATTCTTAAGACACTGTTTGCAACTACTCTTGCTCAGTTTTACACTGAAGTGCAACTTTCAAAAGGCAATGAATTGGATAAGTTTCAAATTTTATATACTCCAACCAGAGGAAGTCACCAGCTAATTTTTGCTTAAAATAAACAAATTTGTCTCCTCAATTTTTCTGTCACATCATAAGCCAAGAAAAGGAAACACAGACAAAAGAAAGTATTCATAAAAGCAGACAGAAAGAGATCATCATCATAGTGGACAGCACAAATTTTCCTGTATGAGTAGATAAGTAACTATGTTGGGTTTTTTTTCCATAAGCTGGACTGAAAACAGATAGAAATGAACATCACAGGATAAAGCACAAAGCTTATTTCCTGGAAATGCTGCATTCTCCAAACTTCTAATTTGCTTATAGGAAATTGATACAAGTGCTCTTTTAGAACTGAATTCCTTTTAGATTATTTTATTGATTTAGTAAACTTAAGACAGGAGTATCCTTATCTAGCTAAAAAAAAAAAAATAAAATTGATTTCATCACTATGCCTGCAAGTACAAATAACCTATAAAATGATCTAAGGAGTTGTATAAAATGTATCAATTTGATACCTAAATAGGATTATAAATTGGACTTTTCAAGGAAAGACTGAAAGAACAGACTTATGCTTACCTATGTACCTTTGATATTAACAAGTAATCCATAAATTAACTCTAATCCTTAATTTACTTTACTGTAATACCACTTTTATCATAGATATAAAGCCAACTGCTACTGGCAACAATCTTGCTTAAGTTCAAAAATAAAGAGGTTGTGTTCTGCAATGGCATAAAATATGAACCATACTAGGGAATCAGATTTCCCTTTGCCACACAAATTAATCCAATCAGGCTATGAGTAATTAAGTATCCAGACACGGGATGGAGGAATATGTATGTGAAGAGCCACATAATTATAGTAGCTGCTCCTTCCTAGGTTGGAATATTTACAATGGTGCTGGCAGATGGAACTTCTTATACAAACAAGACTACACACTCTGTCTTCATGAATGTGCTGGTTTGAGGCTAATTGGAATATTTTAATGCAGAAAATTATATTATAGGCTGTGAAAAGAAAACAATGGTGATGTCTACTTATAGGCTTGCTCAGATGCAGAAGAATACAAACACAAAACATAGAAACACAAACAAAAAAAAACAAAAACAAAAAAAAAGAATACAAACACAAAACATCTCTTGGGCTCAGAGAGTTATGGTCTCTCTAGCTTTTTGCCTTCTCTCTGCTGAATAATTTAACTAACCACTCTACTTCTAACTGCCCCTGGCCAATCCTCCAAACTCACCTTGTTCATAAGGCAAACCCTGGGGTAAGGTAGAGGGGTGGGAAAAAGGTGGAAGGGTGGTTGGGAGCCCCTCCTGGGGACTCTGATTTCTAGGAGGGGTGTTGTGTTTCTGTATTACCTTTAATTTGTATATTTCTGTAAATATTCCTGTATATAGTGTCTATATCTGCTTGTACAATGTGCTGCGCTGTAAATAGAGCTTCACTCCTTAACTTCCAGTCAGTTGAGTCTAGTCTGGGTCATTTTACAAAGTGGGGGGGGTGGGGGGGGGGATAACACCATCACAATGAACTAAAAGCAAAATAAAGATATCCACTATCACCACTTCCAATTTTTATGACCTCTAGAGGAAAAAACAAAACAGATTTGCATTGCACAAGAACACTAATGGATACTAAGATGGGCTGCAAATATCTGCAAGTTTTTCACACAACAATCTGCAGAGCTGCTTAGTTCTACTGTTCAAAAGCTTTTTGAAAATTCAGTTCCATTCAGATCTGTGAGACCAGAGTATTTTTAGGAACTTGCAACTGAGGCAGTAAGTGGAGCACAGAATTTGCCCAGGGAGGTTGTGGATGCTCCCTCCCTGGAGGTGTTCAAGGCTGGGTTGGACGAGGTCTTGAGTGACCTGTACTAGTGGGAGGTGTCCCTGTCTATGGTAAGGGGTTGGAAATAGATGATCTCTGAGGTCACTTCCAATCTAAACCATTGTATGATTTTAACTAGATGATTACCTGACATGCACTCTCAAAACACACACATCAAGACAAGTCATCTAATAAGTTGATAGCATGCTTCTGCAGACTGTCAAACTTCTAGATGTGGATTTTTCCATCACTTCTTTCAGACCCTCAAAGGTTTTTCTGCTACCACCACCAAGAAAGAGCATGTCATTCCTGAAAGAACTGAGTCATCTCACTGTGTTCACAGATACTAGGTTACTCACCACAATCACGCTGTCTCATATTAGTTTTCCACTATAAAAGAAGTTGGAGATTAATTTTCTTTACTAGCTGCTATGCATAATACTATGCATAACTCCAGAACTGCTGTTGAATCTGTAACTAACTATCACATCTGTCTGCTTTGCCCAAATCAGAGGCTCACTTGGGACCACAGCAAAATGTTAATTTCAGTATCATGTTTAGGGATGTATATATGAAGTCTAAAAGAAACATACCAAACAAGATTGTAAATGGTCCTTGTTTCAGTCAGCCATATTATATGATATTCTCATTCCCAGTTTAATCTCATAGCCAGTATCTGGCTTGTAACAACACTGTTCTCCCTCACCCTACTCTTTCCAGTATTGTTGTTAGTGTGTATACTTCAGGTCCGTCTTCTTTTCTTAAAATAATAAAATCTCCAACTGTAAGGTATTTAATTAAAACAAATAAATTTTAAAAAGCTTTGCTGCTAGGTCTGCAATTTTAAGTCTCATTCTTCTCACACTAGATGAAGATTATCTAGACCATCTCAACTTGAGGCAGCTGAATGTAGTTTTTTGCTTCATTTTAATTTGGCATCTAAGCTAGAGAAAACATAATAATGATTTATATACTTAGTAAAAGTGCAGACAAAACTAATTGGAAACCATTTTCATGGTTTCCAGTGAGGTAGATGTATTGGTTCTCATAAGGATGAGAGGCCAGATAGAGAAAATGCTCTTCAGCAGCCAAATCAACGGTTACCAACATCACAGCCTGTCCCAACGTAACATATTACCAGCACCAATTCCTTTGTTTTGTCAGCAGGTACAAAGAAGTGGTTTTGTCCTGCTAGGAAATGAACAGCCAAGTGCTCAAGGAAGTACCACTTGAAAGAACATCCTCTCCACCGAATTTTTTCCAGCAAGTTTATGAAGCCTAACTCAAAAGTGGAAGTATCTCTCTTCTTCAAAGAGGATATATTCCTATGTGCAAAAGTAGGATTACACCCATTTCTTTTGAATCCATAGATTTTAGAAAGTAAGGATGAGAAAGAAAGTGTTGACTATGTTTTAAATGAGTTCTTACATGAAGTTCAGTTCCTTTCATTGATTGTTGGTTTTCAGGTTTTGTTGTTTTTTTTTAAAGATAAACATAAATCATCTTCAGAGAGAAAGCTTCAGTACTTGGGATCAATAAAAGGACTGGATTTGCTCCAGCATACAGAGTAGGATTCATCACCTAAAACCTTGTTATTTCCCATTTGTACATTCAAAGATACATCACAACTAGAGTTTCAGAAAAAGGCTGCAGAGCTCCTCAGGTGCCACAAACCAAACAAATACAGAAGACAAATTTGTCTCTTTCTTTTGATCAAATGAGAAGCAAAGATCTGTCCTCCAAAATGTATAGGCAACATATAAATGTGAGTAACAAGTATTTTAAACTACTTCTTCCCTCCTTCCCTCTGGAAAAAAAAAAAAAAAATTCAACCCATAAGCAAAAATAAATACCACCTAGAAACTGCAGGAAGTTTAGGAACTCAGGCAGACTAAAAATATTTGATCCTCAAATTGTGACTATTTAGCAGCATTCCCTGACTACCATTCCCTCTTTCTCATTAAGGTGTTTTACAACCATTTCTCTACTTTTTTTTCTGAATCAACAAATGGCCATTTCCTTTGGCAACAGAGAATGCAATGACAGCTTCCTATGACAGCTGTGTGGAAGACAAAGTAAAACAGTAAGGCTCAATGAAATAGGAAAAAACGTAGTTTAAAAGAAGTAGGGGATGAAAGATTTCTCACCGTCAAAATTCTGTGCCAGACTTGCAGCGCATTGCTTGTACTCACTGTAGCTGCAAAGTATCAATCTGAGTTCATGTTTCTGGAGGACCAGAATTGATTTTCTTCCATGGAAATTGTTCCTTCCTGTTTACTTTCACCTTTATTTCAAAAGAAAACGGTTACATCTGGGGAGCAGGAAGTAATGTGTTTGTTTGGTATCATTTTTCACCCAAGCAGAGGATAAATGAAACTTAAACGATCTACAAATACTTTGTATAGTCTAAATTTACATGGATAGCTATTATATTCTTAGGATTTCCTATGCATTTTAAATACTCACTCCCTTGACGTCATGGTATTTTAATGGAGTTTATTACCATTTCTGAGTCACAGAAACACTAAGAATGAAGCACAACAACATAACGATCACCTGCATTTAGTCATAATATGAATCACGCTCTTGATCATGCTTGTTACTTCTGCCTCATGATGGAATAACCTTAAAAACTTGTGCTTAGAATTAGTTCTGCATACACAAAAACAAGGAATGTGATGCAGAGAGTGCTTAGTGGAATTGAGTTAATTAACAAACCCTAAGTTACAAGCAGTGACTTATCATTCCCCTATGATCTCCAAAACAGATGTACGTATCCTGATGTATGCAACCTGTACAGCAGCAACTAGTCTCTGTCCACATTTTCCAAGCTGTGGAAGATTGTTACAACTAATGCAGCCCAAAACATGTTGTCTGTTCTTTAAAAAAGTGTAACTCTACCAGAGTCACGTTTTTGATTCAATGTTTACTAGTTACATGTATCACAAATAACAGACACCAATTTTCTGTGCAGAAAAAACAACACAAAGCTCAAAATCACCTCAAGCCTTTAATACATTATCAAGTGAAGAATCAGAATTATTTTCTGGTATATAAACCTCTCAAGACAGTCTATTAATAAAAGGGCAAATTCAGAGACCTTCCTTGTAAAACTGCTATTTACTAGAGACAAGAATACAGGCAGATACGCAGCATACCACTATGACATGTTATCACCAGCAATGTATTTGGGCTGATAGAAGTCAAAGCTGATCTTTGACATCCTTACTCACTTTCTAACGCAGAAGACACAGGTTGTTTGCTGGCTACATTTAGAACAGCTTGCAACATAAACTGCGTAAGCTACAGTTGCAGACTGAGGCAAGAGGAACATAAAAGTTCTCAATACAGTATTATAGCTGGGTTTTGAGAATTGCAGGTTAAAGAGTAAGATTGATCCCTAAGATGTACACTAGATGCATCACAAACCTGCAAAATACTGAAGTGCTATTGGTTTGCCTATTTGAGGAGGTACTCAATGAACAGCACTATGCTTTCCTTTTTGTATGATCTTGGATTACTCTCTCTGAATTCTATTTAGCCCTAGATTACACTGTCTGTCTTTCACCTTGTTCAGTCAGAGCTGCACATCAACTGAAACTCAGTCCCATTTGTGGGTGGCACCAAGAATTTCAGATTTTTGCTATGTGCTATCAGCCAGCAAGCTCAAGCCAAGGGAGATACCAGCAAAGCGAAGGGGACATGAGAAAGCTACCCAAGGAATGTGCTGACGCAAAGCATGCTCCAAGGGTCCTCTGGCAGAAAAGGCACCTATGAAGTTGGTACTACAAAGGCAAAACCTCAGAAATAAGTAATCATCCCCATAAGGCAAAACAGTTGGGAGAGCACAGGGTACTGAAACCATCAATGCACACCTCCAATTAAAACATTACTTTAAAAAGACCAAAGTAAGACAACCACCAGATTGCATGTGCGTATGGCTTGTCAAACCCTTGAAACAGGTACTCGTTTTCAACAAGCCATAAAATACCCTACACACCTCACAGACATTATCCAGTATTTCAGCACAAAGTGTTTTAAAAGGTTCAGATGAAGGTACAAGAACAGAACAAAGATGTCTTTCTTCACCAGTACTTCTACTGTCCTAACAGGTAGATCTCTATCATGGAAGCAATGATGCAAGCCACTGTTCAGGAAACTGGCCTACCTTGTATGCCATCACATCTGATTTACAGCACCACAGGTACTCCTTCGGTCTCAGCTGCACCATCATAGGAGCACAATGGTAACTTTAAGCAGGTTTAAAAATGTCAGAAGGAAAGGGCGTTAGAAGCATCTGTTAAATTCCTTTATTTAATAATGTCTTGCAACTGTAAATTACTTAGTAGGACAAAATAAATTGATACAAATTACTTCATTCCTTCATTTCAAATAGAGTTATTGACACCCTCAGAAAACCAAAAATAGAAAGTCATATAGGTGTAAATATTTGCATTGCACTTACATTTGTGGTACATTCAGTGTACACTCTTGAAATTAGTCATGCTATTAGAGTTATGATGTGAAAATGAGCAGAAAACATATCCTAAGATTGTGTTTGTTTTGACACAGGCATAGAGCAGAGTATTTAAAAAAAATTTTGGATGTATGGTTAAGTATTTCAAACCACATCAATAAAAGCAACAGCAGAAAAAAAAATAATCCTGTTGGGTTTGTGGTAGAAAACCACAGCTATCCGTTTTTTCACTAGAATGAAATCATTAACATGATATCCCCATATTTGCAAGACCACCTATTATCATCACCATCTCCTCCACATGCTTACCAAGAACCCACAGAAGAAGCAGCATTAACACACTAAAACAAATATGACTCTTTTCCCATGTCTAATCAAATTCTTATTTATCTAAAAAGCAAATTGCTTTAAAAATAGAGGCCTGTTAATTCTCTATCAGTAAAAGTTCACTGATAAAAGTACAGTTTAACAAAGCACTTAATAATGAAGTAATCTCCTAAGCCATTTAAAACACAACTATTTGAATAACCCATGACTATGAAGATAGTAGCATAAAAAAAAACAAGTTAAGTATGATCTGCTCTGAAAATAAGCTGCCTCACTACACAGCAATTGATTTTTGCATGGTTTTAACACAGCTTTTCATATAAAAATTAGACAGTTAATCAATACTGAGGTGTTTAGGTATGTCCAGAAACTACAAACCTTTATTTAATTCAGTGACTTTAAATCTAGGATTGGTCCCGTTGGGATAGAAAAGATGAGTCATACAACTCAGGCTGTTTCCATGCACAGATTCCTTTCAAAAAGAGAACAAAAACAAACAAAAAGCCTCAAACAAACTAAAAGCCCACTTCAAAATGCCAAAATAATGGTTTATTAATTTGTATATCTAAAATTATTTCAGTTTTAGATCCCTGTCTAATTTCTCTTAAACTGTTTACAGAATTGCAATGTGACCTTAATCCGCTTTGAGTGCTCAACATAACATTTTCTCTCCTGACAGACCTTCAGTAGAAAACCAGAGAGGAGGAAGACAACTCACTTCAGGTGACCAAAACATTTGCATATACACTTCATTTTTCACAAATCTCACCGGCAATTTTCCATATTTGCAACCTTTTGTCAGGTTGCCCAGTCAATCAGAATCCTTCAGAAGAAAAAAAAATTCAAATGCAAATATGTCTGTTCAAGCATTACTGTGCTTCAACATGCTTTCACACAACTACAAACATTGTAAAGCAGACAAGGAAAGTGAGGAGATATCCCAACTATTGCCTCTTCAGTACTCATCTCAGCCAGTAGCAGGTAAGGTCTTGCCAACCAAAATGAAAAACAGTAATTAAAAACAGATCCCTTACTTGAGAGATTCCCAGTCCAAATCCTGGCATTGCATCCCAACACACTCTTCATTTTTATCTTCATTATGCCACAATCCACTCTCTTCTGCAAGATTTAGCCTTAACTCTAATATATGGTCATAGTGACCCAGACAGTAAGAAGGGTTATAACTTTACAACAGCAGAGATAAAACACTGACTTGTTAACAACTTCACCCACAAAATGACAAGGGAAGGCCTGTTCTAACACCCATATTAATAGGAAGATGATGACATTCAGTCAGTCTTTAACAAAGCTGAGACACAACTGCCAAGGACAAGAAAAAAAAATTAAAATAATAAGTTTCTAGCCCTGATTTTTTTTTTTTTAAAGGGATAATTAATTTTTAAGGGATAATTTCAGTTTCCAGTTTTTGAGAATGATCTACATTTCTCTCCTCTCCTGGTACTTAAACAGAGCTTTTCAACCTCATGTGGACTTGTAGTCAAACTGGACATGCAGGAGTAAACAAGAGAACACTAATGCAAATAGTTGCTAGCACGTGAACTGCACAAACAAACTGAAAAACAGATGAACTGTATGCTTAAAACATTTTTCATTTTCAACAATAAACTAATATTGCCCAGTTTTAGTAGTGCACCTTTCCCAGATAACTGAGTCTGCAATACTGGTCAGCCAAAACTCCAGCATAATCATAGTCATTTTGGTTGGAAAAGACCTTTAAGATCATTGAGTCCAACCATTATCTAACTCTACCAAAGCCTGGCACTAAACCACGTCCTTCAGCACTACATCTCTGCATCTTTTAAATACTTCCAGGAATGGCAATTCAACCACTTCCCTGGGGAGACTATTTCAGTGTTTGCCAATCCTTTCAGTGAAGAACTTTCTTCTAATATCCAACCTAAACCTCCCCTTTTTGTCATCTTTCATAATCTCAGTTATTTTAAATTTGATGAAAACAGTATTTTCAGCCTGTCTGCCCAGTACCATGAAGTGTATGAAGAAGTCCAAGGTACCTGTGACAGAAGTAGTTGTGTAACAGATTCCCCTTTTGGTTTTGCTAGTTCAGCAGCCTTGTAATGCCTGTATTTTTCCATATATTGTTTCAGGTACAAACAGAGAGAACACATTCAAAACAGAATTTGGATTGGTTTGACAGGTGCTAACATCCAGTTGAAAAGATATGAAATAGAAATCTAGTTACAAAAATAAATAATTAATAGCCCAGCAGCAAGCACGATCTCATCAAAGTCTTCATCTGAACAGAGTGTAGTGGCAAAGACCAGAAGGCTCTTGTGTGACATTGTTATCTAAAGTCCTGATTAGATTTTCAACTCAGAGTTCTCAATTTTGGTAGCAATCATCGCAAAGATACTGTGGTGACTGGCACTCTATAAATACATCACGCAGACAGGTAACAGCACAGGGGACAGCTATCAGATAGGAGTTTGAAGCATTTGAAATTTCAACCCTGCCATTAGGTCTGTGTAACTACTCAATTTTACAGCAGTCGATATGTGATTACAGATATAAAGGTAGGATAAGTGCGGTACAAATTTTTCTCTTAAACTTGATTATCATCATTCAACAGCACTAGTTAGGTTTTCAGGGAGTGTCAGAAAGCAACAAATCTATAGGCATGTATTAACCATAAATTTACTAAAAAGCCTGTAGCACAACCCAAAGGTCGCAGTTTGATTAGCTTTGTTTTGCCAAGTGCTGCACAGACCTGCAACAAATGAGTCACACAACCTACAGCCAACGCAAGCTACCCTCATCTCAAGTATCTGACAAAGAATGCATTATTTCCTCTGCTCTATTTTAGTTTGTACTCAAAATTCGTAACAATTCATTATAGAGTTAGGCTGGAGTTGGCACTCCTATATGAAGTACAACATCTGATGCAAGTGATGTTATGGGAATGAAATATGAATGGCATCCCAGTGGGTTTAATCAATATTTCTGGAACAGGCTGCCCAGGGAAGTGTGGAGGGCCCCATCCCTGAAGACATTCAAGGTAAGGTTTGATGGGGCTGTGAGCAATCAGATCTAGTTGGGGATGTCCCTGTGGGGGGGACTGAACTAGATGACTTTAAAAGGTCACTCCCAACCCAGGGCATTCTAAGATAATTCTATGGCAATTGCTCACTCTAGAGCCAGATATGGGAACGGGTATCCATGGCCAAAGCTTGCACACATCAGAGTTGTGATGCCTTAAATGACCATTATTTTAAAACATACTCACTAGTCATTTCCACACATACCATAAGTACTCCTAAGCATTAAAGTTAAACTCTTCATATGTTACTGTACATTATTACAAGTACCTTACTAATACAGCTGTAATCCATTGTAATGAAAACACTTTGAAAAAAATAACACACACACACACAAAAAAACCCCAAACCTTTTTATTTTTTTTTAATTTACTTCTACTGAGAACACTTTGCCTACAGCCAGATCCTTGTGTCTTGATAACAAATGGTACATTCAGTATGGGAGCTGCATTATTCAAGCAACAGAAAAACTGTATACCGCACAATTCAATTATTATCACAACTATCTAAGACCCTTCTGAGCAATACAGGTTCTCACACAGTTGCTGCCTCAAGCACACAGGGGTTTCCTTTCACAGATAGCTCTTCAAGTACATCATAAGGCCTGAGGGATCATTGCTCCTGAAAACCAGCATAATGCAAGCCACAGTGGTGACACAAATTATAATTTGTATTCTTATGGCCATACTCACCCAATCATTGCACATGCTCTTCCAAGACTTGGGAATCATATACAACATTTTTAGGGCTGAACAGTCAAATATTTTTGGAACTCTTTTGTCTCCCCCAGAGGTAGCTTGAGAGATGAGAGGCAAAAGTGTTCTAGAAAAGCAGCAAGTCAGCACACTTGCCACATGGCAGAAGAGCAATGGAAAATACTGAAGATAAAATGACATTTAGTGAGTTGATACTGCAACGGGAAGTTCCCAATCCCTTATTCAAACTGTTTCTGACAAGGCCCATACTACGGCCTCTGCTTATGCATTGCTATTCTCAACCCTGTGGGAGCCCCTTGGTGCCTTCTGGCACTCTCCCATCACTTGAGACCAACTCATCAGGTACGCACATGATCACAACACAGATCACCTTCCAACCACCACAGACCATGTGGTCCATGTGAGTGCACAGCCCCGATGTAAAACAGCAAATACGGAAGGCAGATGATGCATGAGCATATAGCTGCACGTTCTACCAGCACGCACGCACCCATTACCTCTCACTAAAGAAAATCTACACTAAATTCACAAGAATAATAATTTTCGATCATTTGTCTAACTGTAATCCCATTTTTTCCTAACAATACCCACCAATAGGAATGACTTATAGTCCCAGTTAAGCATGCTGCTGAACTACTGCTGTCTTTGCTTTACCTCTGGAAGAACAAGATAACTCTCCTGAGCTTCCTTTGTCAAATGCAAAATATTTCAGGCAAAACCATCAAGTTGACATTCACACATGTATGCCTAAATTAAGGTATGTATGTTTGAAATTTGTATCCTTCAAGGTCAATCTGTATAGAAGAGATAACATTATAAAATATAGACAGCTAAATAATGAAGTAAGGATTCTGGAATGTGATATAATGATAACTCAAGCACTGGGTCATGGTTTAGAAACCTGAATGTGCACAAGTCCATGGGGCCTGATGAGATCCACCCACGGGTCCTGAGGGAACTGGCAGATGAAGTTGCGAAGTCACTGTCCATCATAACTGAAAGGTCATGGCAGATTGGTGAAGTTCCTGCTGACTGGAGAAGGGCAAACATAACACCCATCTTCAAGAAGGGTAAAAAGAATGACCCTGGAAACTACAGACCAGTCAGCCTCACCTCTGTGCCTGGCAAGATCATGGAGCAGATCCTGCTGAAAGTCCTGCTAAGGCAAATGGAAAACAAACCAGAGGTGATTGGTGGGAACCAGCAATGGCTTCACCAAGGGCAGATCTTGCCTGACAAATTTAGTGGCTTTCTATGATGAAGTCACAGCGACAGTGGACAAGGGAAGGGTAGCTGATGTCATCTACCTGGACCTGAGTAAGGCATTTGACTCTGTCCCACATGACATCCTGGTCACCAAACTGGAAAAACATGGACTTGATGGATGGACCACTCGCTGGATAAGGAATTGGCTGGATGGTCGAACCCAGAGAGTGGCGATCAACGGCACAATGTCCACCTGGAGACCAGTGACAAGTGGTGTCCCTCAGGGGTCAGTGCTGGGACCAGTGCTGTTTAACATCTTTGTCAGTGACATGGACAGAGGAATGGAGTGCACCCTCAGCAAGTTTGCAGATGACACCAAGCTGTGTGGCACAGTCGACTTGCTAGAGGGCAGGGATGCCATCCAGAGGGACCTGGACAGGCTGGAGAGGTGGGCCCAGGCCAACCTCATGAAATTCAATAAGGCCAAGTGTAAGGTCCTGCACCTGGGTAGGCACAATCCCAAGCACAAATACAGGCTGGGTGGTGAATGGCTGGAGAGCAGCCCTGAGGAAAAGGACCTTGGAGTCTGGGTTGATGAAAAGCTCAACATGAGCCTGCAGTGTGCACATGCAGCCCAGACAGCCAACCGAGTCCTAGGCTGCATCAAGAGAAGCGTGGCCAGCAGGGCAAGGGAGGTGATTCTGCCCCTTTACTCTGCTCTCGTCAGACCCCACCTGGAGTACTGTGTGCAGTTCTGGAACCCTCAGCACAGGAAGGACATGGAAGTGTTGGAGCGGGTCCAGAGGAGGGCCACAAAGATGATCAGAGGGCTGGAGCAGCTCTCCTATGAGGACAGGCTGAGGGAGTTGGGGCTCTTCAGCCTGGAGAAGAGAAGGCTTTCAGGGGACCTGATAGTAGCCTTCCAGTATCTGAAGGGGGCCTACAGGAAGGCTGGGGAAGGATTATTTACAAGGTCCTGCAATGACAGGACAAGGGGCAATGGGCTTAAACTGGCAGAGGGGAGATTTAGACTGGATGTTAGGAGGAAGTTCTTTACAGTAAGGGTGGTGAGGCACTGGAACAGGTTGCCCAGGGAGGTTGTGGATGCTCCCTCCTTGGAGGTGTTCAAGGCCAGATTGGATGAGGCCTTGAGT
Organism: Eubucco bourcierii; assembly: GCA_013396675.1. NCBI lineage: Eukaryota > Metazoa > Chordata > Aves > Piciformes > Ramphastidae > Eubucco > Eubucco bourcierii. The sequence goes on from VWZE01014164.1 coordinate 251,493, forward strand.
AACCTGTACTAGTGGGAGGTGTCCCTGCCTATGGCAGGGGGTTGGAACTAGACGATCCTTGAGGTCCCTTCCAACCTTACCATTCTATGATTCTATGATACATACTCAGTTTTTGGAGTTTTCCCTTTTTTCAAATTGCATTATAAGAATTATGGTTCCCTTATTAAAAGAAGTGTATTTGCTATGATGAATAGTAGTTCTCTACATATTTTTAGTACCAGACAAGTAATTTACTCAGTGAGCAAAAAAGTTTGTTTAGGAAACATTCTTAACTCCACTGTTGTGAATATCCAAAATCACTCTCCATCTGCAAAACAATAAAAGGGCTCAAAACAGAAGCAGAATGTTTTAGCACAGCTGGTCTCTTTCAACTTTCTGTAATTTTTATAGCCACTTTTTTGTGGAGTTTTTTGTAGCACACCACAGCAGGACTCTTCTAGAAACAGGCAGATCATGATGTCACTTGTGCAACTGCCTGAAGTAGAGGTGGATCACTATTATCCCAAACCACCAACAGCCAGACACACACAGGGTCAAGTTATGTACTCTCACACCAGCACTGAAAACTTATCAAATATGGCCCTGATCCAGCAAAGCACTTAAGCACACGCTTTACTTTAAACATGTAAGTAATCCTATTAGACTAAATACGATTCAGCACAAACCACTGGACTGAATCTCAGAACACCTTGGTTGTGGCCCTGATTATGTCAGTGACTGACTGTGCAACCTTGGACAAATCATCGTATTTCTCTTTCTTAACTTCCTCTTTTGCCCTTTACATGCATTGGCCATGTCGCCCACCATCTCCACAGAAACAATCCCAATCTGGAACCTTCTAGAAAATGCTGTAATACAAACAATGGCAGGGATACTTAGGTATGTTAGATTGTTTTCATTTGTCTGTCATATACTCAAAACTAAGGTTCCCCCACCAAAAAAAAACCATGATAACATCCCTCGCAGCTAAGTCTACTTATCCAGTATTGACAACAACTTTCAAAACCATGACATTGCTCTTAAAAAGCAATTGTGGAAAAGGAATCCAACTGAAGGGTAGCCACAGGTACAGGCCAAAACAGCTTGTAAGCACCTGTAGTTACAAGCGTAGGACTCAAGCTGCAGCTCTCTCACACCTAGTCCCTTGCTGACAGGGCAATGTGAAATCCCAAGTTCTGATGGGGGATTCAACGTGCAGTCTGCTGCACCCACAAATGAGGAAAACTGTACAGTTCTTGGTAGAAAGAAGATGGCAGCACTGTCTCAGAAGGTGCACTGTGTTTACAACAACAGGCCTTGAGTACTTTTAGACACTGCGACACAAATACAGTTTTCCACAGGTAGACCATACACCATCAACACTATGTCTTCACTATCCTGAAAGCATTTTCACATAAGTAAATCTGCTTTTGCACATATACAACTATGCAGTGTGTTTACTCTTGCCATCACACTTCCTGCTTCCTGGTAGTTGTCACAGGCAATGTCACTGTCACACAGAGAATACAGATTCAGCTCCTAACAATGAAGCAGACATGGATGAGTGGGTAGCATACTCAAATGAGTTGCAGAAAGACTTGAGGTGAAATATTGTCCCTAGTGAAATCAATATCAGTTCTCCCATTTACTTCAGCAGAGTAAATATTTCAGCTCTTTTTCTATGCCTTGTGGTCATCTCAGTGACTAACAGAGTAACCATTTATTTTCCTTAGGAACACAGGAAAGGGACAGAATGGATTGATAGCAAGGAAGAGAGGGAAAATTTTCAAAATAAATGTACTGTTCTTGCAAAGAAATTTCTTTTAAAAACACAGCTTATAATTATTTCTTTAATTACAGATTATAAACAATACAGAAAATGAGATTAGATTAATGCAGTAAAGATCTTCCTTTCTAGGAACTCATTCACAAATTCCTCTTCTGTCCTTGAAACACCTGTACACCATGTTGCTGCTTTCCCAGCTGAGCCAAAGAAGAGCTCACAGCAACACAGTTTTGCCTGTGTCAGCCTGCTCTGGATCAGGCCTTGTGCATACAAAGATACCTATTATAAGACGCACACATCATAAGCTACACTCTGTTAATTAAAATATTTTCTGCTGCAGATTGGAAGCCTGGCCTACAAGATACTTGCCAGAATTATGTTCAGGAGCACAGCAACTGAAATGAGTTTTTCAATAGGTCAAAAAGTTAGTTACTTCTGACTTTTTCTGAATGCATGCTCTGTTTTCATTGTGTGATGAAGGGAAACACAGTCTAGAGCTTACATCTAACTGCATTTGCAGCAAGTTAATGGACACAATAAACTACTGGTTTTCAGAAGACATTCAAGACTTTGGACGTTAAAAAAACCTTTAACAGAGCCTGAAAAAATATGCATACCATGCATAACATCACAAAGACACTTGAGTAAGTGAAATTTACAATAAGCATCCTATTTGTCAACAAGTACTGCAAGTTTCCAAAATTAGTTGGAGTATCAGATAACAGTGAACATTCAGTACCCATTTTAGAGCTCTCCAAGTCCTTAGCAGCATTCAAAGTTACGGTTGACATTTCATCTTTAATTCATGCTCCTGTGTCCTTCTATATTAACTACTAACAAAGCACCATGCTAATAGTCTCAGCACAGAGAGCATGCGCCAGCCAGAGGCTGTGCGCACTCCATGGAACACTGGTCTGCATCTCCAGTGGAAGCAGATCTGTGCCTTTTGACAAGGGAGGCTGCCACCGCGAACAAACCTGAACATGGCAGTAGCTGATGATGGAGACTACCATAAAGAGCCACAGAAAAGTATGCTCTCTTTCGCAGTAATTTCTCTAGAATAAAGTTTTCTTTGGCTACTGAATCTCTATATGTGAGCCCACGCTATTTCTCTCTCTCAAAGTGATCTCTATATTTCATCTAACTTTGTCTACTCATTTGGAAAAGATTCTAGAAAAACACAGGGCTTAATATAAGTTTAGACTTTGTGCAGCACCCTTCTTTTCCCCAGCATCTCATACAGCGCCTCACAAAAGGCCCCAGAGGTTGGGCAAACACAGCACCAGGAAAAACACAGTGTGAAAGGGATCTTTATGTGCATGTGTGAGGGCCCACTGCTAATAGCTCAATGTGCTATTGACACACCACAGTGCAAACAGCTAAGTCTTTTTCAAAATAGCATGAGTCACAGTGTCATTCTTAACTTTGCCTTTCCTAGATTTGGGTAATTTGTGAAACAAATCATCCTCATATTAATAAAATATATTTCAGTAAATGCAAGTAGCCACTGGAAAACGACTATTGCTCCTGACTGCATCGTTTACTGCAAGAGCTATAGAAGGCAGAGAGGTGGTGTGAACAGATAGAAGCGCTCCCGCAACTTCTCTGACAAACGTAGTCAAATCAAACGTTTATCTTCCTGTGCTGGCAGCTTATGTACTTTCGGATACTGGTCGGGTTTGGTACAACCCTTCGGTCCGACAGTGCTTGCCAGAACAGAGCCGGGATCCCCCGAAAGAGCAAAGCAGGGGGAGGCGTCCCTTCCCCTTCCGTCCCCGGCAAGGACGCCCGAGCTCCATCAGGCTCTGCCCGACCCGCCAGGGAGCCACCACGGCTCCAACCCGGAGTGGACCAGCCGGTGCTGGCCCGAACCGCGGAGAGTTGCGCTCGTCTCAGCCGCCTTTTGTTCCCCGCCCGCGGGGCACAGACACTCGCGTCTCTAAGTTACTGGCGGGTCTGCCTGGCTTTCGAACTCGGCTGAAACGCTCCAGCGCCGGGCCGAGCCAGCAGCCAGCTGCGGCCTGGCAGGGGGGACCCCAGGGGCTGAGACCCCCGGAACGAGCCCCACGGCGGCCGCCGGCGGGAGAAGGGTGCGGCGCGGGGCGCCCGGGTCGGTGCCTCCGGCCCCCCGGAGTCTCACCGCCTCCAACTTTCCGGGGACGAGCGTCCCACGGTCCCGCGCAGCCCCGCGGGCGCACCCCGCCGCTTCAGACTTTTGGGCATCTCCTAGCCCCAAGCCTCCCCGCCCCGACGGAGCCTGAACTCAGGCTCATGGGGAACCGACCTGGGCAGCAGCGCGGAGAATTAATAGACGCGGGAATAATCACCTTGTTGTAGTTGTAGTAACCCAAACACTGGGCAAAGTCCAGGTTGGAGGGGTCTCCGGGAAGCGAGCTGCCCGCCGCAGCCGGGTAAAATCTTACATCCATGCTGGTGCTTTGGTCCAAGTGCACTTGGAGAGACGGCCGGGAGGGTTAATAGATCCACCTTCAGGTGCCTTCCCCGGGGCTGGGGCGCGGGCAAACCGCCGAGGGACCGAAGCTGCGGGGCAAAGAGCCTTCCCGAGGCGCGGGGACGGACTAGGGCCGGGAAGCGGCGGTGGACAGGAAGGGAAAGAGGCAGTGAAAAAGTGCAGGTAAACAAGGAGGAGAGTAGAGGAGGAGTGGAGAAGTGGGCGGCGGAGCCCAGGTGGGTGCCCGTCCGCCTCGGCGGGAGGAGGGGAGGGAAGGAGGGACGGCAGAAGACGGAGGGAGGGCTGTTGTTTTTTAAAAGCTCAGTGCCAAGCCACGGGCTTTGCCTCCGCATTCAGGAGCAGCTGCTGTACACAAAGGAGCCACGCGCCCGCCGCGGACGGACGAACGAACGAACGAACGAACGAACGAACGAACGAACGGACGGACAGACAGACGGACTGACGAACGGACGGACCGACCGCCGCTGCCCGCCGCAGCCTACCCGCGCCGCCGACAAAGCCGGGGGCGGGAGGCGCCGGTGCCTGCCCGCACGCCGGGGCAGCCGGGCACCGCGATGTCACCGCCTCCCCGCGGCTGCCGGCGAGGGATGGGGCAGCTGCCCCGGAGTTGGTGCAACAGGGCTGCGCCAGTTGGGGCGGGCTGAGCTGCGCGGGGCGAAGTGCCGAAAAAGCCGCCGCCGCGCTGGCACCGCTCCCCGGGAGGAGCGACCAGGGCCCGCGCCCCTCCCCGCCCCTCTCACCGCCCACCCGCTGCCGCCCCCCGCGGCCGGTGTGGGGGCCGCGCGGCTGCTCGCCCTCCCTGGCCGGGAGCGGAGCCGGGAGCGGAGCCGGGAGCGGCAGCGGGCCTTTCCTGTGGCCGTCCTCCTCCCGGGAAGGTCTAGGTGAGTAACTTTCACCGCTTCCACCGTATTTCTGCCTTTGAGCTTTTCTTGGTAATGCACTTTAAGGACTGATGCTGCCTTGCTGCATCAGGTTGGTGGCAGAAGACATACTGCCAAGAGCACAGCTTTAAAATACGGTAGCCTGCCTCACAGAAAGCTTGAAGTTTCCTAAGTCCGTGGATGCTGCCTCAAAGCAATCCACTGATAATCCGGATTTGTTGAGTCAGTCACAGGTGCTGCACAGCTGTATTGGCTGCTACCCTGCATGGAGCTTCCCTAAGCCAAAATCTTGGTCCAGAACTTTTGGAGGAACCACTGAAGCAGTACAAAGGCCATTTAATCTCCTGACTTGTGCCCTGCAGACAAGGTGCAAGGAAGAAGGATGAAAATATGTCCTTGACACAAGGCTTCTATGGCAGGGAGAGAATTACCTGTCAGACCTAGGGATGACTCCTGTGCCATTATAACACAACTGGAAATACAGCCCAGACTGTCTCTAAGTTTACTCCGTTTGGTTGCAAAGTGTACAGGATTTAAATGAATAACAGCACCAAGACCTTCTCTGAAGGTCCCCTGCATCCCTGCCATGGCTGCTGATGACATCTCCTGGACCTGTGCTGCCATCCCAATTTTGACCCTAGCCTGCCGCAGGCACTTAATCCTCCCCACTTCATGTTTTGACATGATTTTCTGTTGTCTGTGTAGATTGGGAACAAATGGTAAAACAATAAGTACATGTAGAAAGTGAACATCTTTCCAACTCTGTTCCTAGAAATCTTATTTTCAGCACTCATAGTGGCACAAGGAGCTTCTGCTAGCACAGGAGACACCACATCACCATTATTCAGGGTACTGATCTTTAAGTGTCACCGTTTGAAGCAAAGAAGGGTCTTTAAAGTGACATTTTGCACTAAGAGCAGAATTAAACAGCACACATACCCATCAGTATTTATATGGAGTATTTAGAATTTAACTTTCTAGAAAAATGCATATGAACTGGGAAATGCCTCAGTCGAAGAGAAAGCAGACATACTCTGTCAAATACCTAATCCACTTTCATATTTATTGTGTCAACCATTTTCGGGGAAAAAACTGCAAAATCTACTCTTGCTAGAAAAAGTGGTTGAGGAGCACAGAGTGCTGCACAACACACCCCACACCTGTGGCAAAAATTTTTTCTGCTCCTGAGAGAAACAAATTGCTCAGAAATAAAAATACACTGAATATATTTCAGAATGTGACATTGAATTAAAAGCATTCCTCCAAAGAAGTGACAGAAAAACAGTAGTGCACAGGCACAGCAAACTCATCGTTTCAGCTAAGGTTAATGAAGTAACACCTGCTTTGTTTTAGTCACTGTGTGACAAATATCTGTACACTTAAGTGTACAAGTGCATAAGCTGGTCATCAGGCATAGGAACTGGTCACTATCACCAAGTTCTGAGGTGCTGTGCTGTGTAAACACAGGTATCTCCAGACTACGTTGCTCTGGTTCTGTATGCTTTTAGTGAAATTGGAAAACATATTCCAATTGAATTCGGAGGGAAATTGCTTCAGTGAGGAGCAACCAGCAAATTATTCCAAGTTTAGGATTTGGTCCCACTGAAAGGAGCCTCTGAAAGGCTGGGGATCTGTATAATGTGTGGTGTGTGGCTTCTGGGCAGTGTGTGCCCTGTGAAGCACTTTGGCTGCTGCACAGCTCTCGCCTTCGTGGTTGAGAAGCCAGCAGATATGGCACAACCCCAGCGAACCAGACCAGCTCACCTCTCCTGTCCCATGGCTGTGGCAGTGGCCTCCACTCAAGAGCAGAAACATGAGCCTGCAGAGCAGGAGTGCCACAGTGCTGTGGTTGGCATGCAACTATTACCTCTGCCTTAGGAGTCATAACATTGGGGGAAAAANAAAAAAAAAAGAAAAAAAAAAGATGTAAATCATGATCATTTAAAGTATTCTGAGGTAATATACTGGTTCCGACACAGTTTCTTCTGAAAATAATGAGCACAAACCCCAAAATACTCCATTTTGATGTTACTGTCACAGGAAGTTAATGTAAAATTGACATTAAATAAGTCAGAATAGATAAATAAATTCCATCTAGGCAAAACATTTATCCCCAAAACATCTGGTGAAAAGTTCTGAAATACTGTCTAGCTACACACTTATGAAAATAAAACATAGAAATGTGGTGATATTTTCAACAATAGAAAATCTAGTTCCAGACTATAATCTGGCTTTGACACCTATACCAAGGGTCCAGATAAAGTCTTTTGCAGAACTATTAAGACTCCAGTGAAATTTATGAGTGATTTAAAGAAAAACAGAAGAGAAACTTGGGTATATATGTTAATTTGTTTTTTAAACAAGATGTTAGGCTTTATGTGATATTGGGCCAGAGAGAATTCTATAAACTGAGAAATTAAGCAACTGTGTGTTTTCCTTTCTCAACATCTCTCCAGTGCAGTTTATTAAATAAGTAAACTTGAGTAATCTCTGCTGCACTTGAAATCCATACTTGTGATGTCAAATCTGTTTGTTAGTAACAAAGAATTTATCTCAGAAGTACATGAAAGATGGAATATGAGACCAAGTATTTCTATCTATCTTTCTGTACATATGACTTGGATGGAATCCAACAGTTTTTCTCTCAAGCTATTCTCTTGAAGATCCTTCAGTAAAACTATGATTTTCTAATTCTACCTAAAAATATAAGTATTTGCAATTTTGATTAAGTATTCCCTTCTTTTCTGGTGATTTAATAAAAGTAAGCCTCTATCTACAGTAAGTGGAGCACTCCAATAATTTCCCTGGTCCTGGGTAGTCTTGATTTCCAAGAAACTTTCTGAATATGTTGTTTCATGAAGATTTGAATATATGCCTGCTGATGCCAATGATTATGATTCAGGTGGCAACATATAAACTGTGACTTCATTCCATCTTCAGCTATACATTCTTCTGACTCATCATCACAATTCAATTTTAAAAGCTATTAAGAACACCCAAAACTATTTTTCTGATGCAAGAGCAGAAACTGTATTGGAGTGAATCAGTCATATACATACCTGAAAGTGTGCATGCACAGGTTCCCACCACTGCCCTGAAACCTTTAAACTTGCACATGAAAATACTAATGTTCCAGGCCTACCTGAGTCCCCCACAAGCCTGGTGAGTCCATTTCTTTGTACTAGGACATAGCAAGGGAATAAATCCTAATCACTTCAGCTGGTACCTTTAGAACCTCAGCAGTCTTCCAATACACAGTAGATGCAGTACCAGAGAATCAGTAACATTTTTTTTCTTTTTAACTACACAGAAGTCAGAGGCACTGGGAAGAGTTTTACTTGAACAAATAGCAGAGTCAGGAAGAAACCTCAGAGAGAACAGCAGACACATCAGCTCCCTAATATCCAAACGTTCAGACAGCCAAGTCTTCCCCAAGTACAACCAACAACACAAGGAACAAGAAGTTCCACAAATGCAGCTCAGCAACATCCATGTCTCTGGCCTGAGAGTCACTTCTCTGGCTAACACAGCAAATGTGAGAAGGGGCAGGAAAATGAGAAGAGGAAAAGTGAACAAACCAAGGCTGGATTGAGACTCTTTGCTCTAGTTTCACAATGCAGAATCAAACATTTATAAATACCTGAAATTCATTTTCATAGTGCCTGGTCCACATCTATTGACATAGGATAAGAACTGGGAAGAACAAGAGGAGATGGAGGTATACAACATCCCCATTGTCACCTGCTAAATAGTGGTGTCTTAGCCCCTTCCCCTCAGAGCACATGTGGAAGATGAAAGGGCACAAAACAAGGGAAAAGGATCAAATACAAGAGGAAAAGAGACAGGCAGAGCACCAAGTAGGTCTGGTTTAGAAAATAATCTAAACTCTCCTAGAATCAATAAGTGCCTTTAATTGATTGTAATGGGCTTTGAATTAGACTTGTATTTTACTTATTAACTACAGCTGCTGAGAATCAACAATATTTTGACTTAACCCCTCAAAGCAACAACTATGCTGGTAACTTTTATCTAAGAAAAAGTATAATTTACAGCATATTAATTCTTTAGACTTTATCTCACTGAAGTCTCCTCATCAGCTGGCATTTATATGTGGCCATGCGGGCATGAATATCCTATACAAATGAGGCAGTAAAGAAAAAACTTCTGTTCTTAGCATTAATTCAGATCAAATATTCATCAATATCTACATTTCTCAGCAAGTATCTCAAGCAGAGATCAATAAACACTTATTAGTCACTGACCATGTTTCCTGCAGTAAAGAAGGGAATGTCATCCAGCAGATGGGAGCAGCCAAATAATCGAGGGAGTTGGAGTCTAGTGCTTGTCTGCCAGACGATCATTTACCTTCACTTTGTCTCAGCTGCTGTATCAAGAAAACTGTAGATCAAAGAATTAGAAAAGAAACAAAAAACGACCAAGCAAAACAAGTAATTATTTCCAAGTACAGGTACTGAATCTTGCAGGGAAAAAAATCACAACTGATAGCTTTTGGTTTGTGAAAATTTGTTTTCTTTCAGGTCCAATGCATTATTTTGTGAAACTAGGAAAAACAACATTATTAAACTTTTCAAACATTTACATATGCCTGCTTTGATGTTTCTGTGGATTGCTGAAGTCTCTTATCTTACCTGAGGTATTTTACCACCTTAACTCACATACGACAACTTTAACCATACTCTGGGGGGAAAAAAAAAAAAAGATTCAAGCTGTTTACAGAGCAGACAACTACTAATACTCTTGAACTGTTACAAATACGTTTCTGCCACTTTAAAGAAAGTATTCCACAACCCTCCAAAATAACCTGTGTGTAATGGACAATATAGGATTACTTTTTGGCAGAATGAATATCCTGTTGCTATTGACTGCAGTGTTACAGTATCCTGACATACTAGGATAGAGTTATTGTGAGATAAAGACCACTTTGTTGAAAAACAAAGTGATTGCTGTAGTGAAAATAGAAAAGGAACTGTCCAGTAATATAAAAATTGGCTTCTTGGAGAGAACAATGATTGGAACAGTGGTTTTGTTTTGTTTTATTTCTAGATTAGCATTAAAGAGTAAAAGGTTTAACTGAAGCTGAGAAATTGTTGCAATGTATTCCTTACCTGATTGATACAAACCTGTGGAAACTGTGTTAGGTTTCTCTCAGTTTGTTTGGTTTCCCCCCTCTGGACCTCTCCATAGTCATACATTTGTTGAATTTAAGTTAAAAGAATTAGTAAGAGAGGAAAAAAGCAGCTGCATGTACTTTGTAAGTGGAATTTACAATGACAGGATCTACAGAACCATGCTCATCATGAGCAATCCAGTGTGTTCTTTAAATTTCTGTACTAGTCTAGAGAAATTTCAGGCACAAACTTTCATTTTACAATGGCACCAAGTCTAATTACTGAAATAATTATTTTAGAAACGTGTCTGCAAAGTCTTTAGTTTCATATGGTGAAGAACATTTCCAGGTGAAAAAAGGTTACATTCAGTCCTTGTATCTGCACCAGGTTCACTCATACATGTTTTTCAGTTTTAAATTCATCCCATGTTCTATTGGGTAATTATTTGAAACATAAAACATGTAGCTTTATGATCTCTGATACATTTCAGGTGGTTATTTTTCATTATAAAGCATCTAAACAAGGATGTTCTTGGATAGGTCAAAAAGGCCAGCTTTCTGTGATTTTGTGGGTTCAATAATGCACTTCCCCAGTGAGAGGGCACACTTACCTGGAGAGCCTGCATGGTACCCTGAGCACAAGTGAGCAGCAGTGCCCTGACTGTCCCTGGAAGCCATGGAAGTGATTCCATGTAATCTTGGTGACCACAAAGCATGTCCTTTTTTTTGCTGAGTGTGGAAAGGATGGACTTTTGGTTATTTCTTGGAAGACACTGAAGGACTTGACAAGACACTGCCTAGATTTAAAGTAAAAAGCCATATATATTTCTACAATCATGCCTTAAAAATAAAAATCACTATTTAAGAATGCTGCTGTTTGTGTGTTCATTTCAAATATTACAATGACTTACTGTGATTGTGTTACCTTTACCATTACAGGTTATAACATAAATTAGTTAGTGATCAAAGCTAGAGAATATGTCAAGATACAGAACAACTTGGCCATATCCGAAAGGACTGTCGACATACAGCTCTATTTGGATAGATCAGAGCCATACAGTAACTGGGAGTAGTCTTCCAAAGGACTCATTACTTATCCTTTAGGTCTCCTAATTAATGATGTAGTCTTCTGAGAGCATATTAATAACTCTGCTATTAGTAGCAGAATAATTCTAGCCAAGAATTAAAAAAAAAAAAGTCACAATTTTATAAGCACTTGTACAATAGAATTTAAGACTTAGTGATAGACATGTATTTAAATTAATCAGACTAAAAATTAACAAACACATTTCTAGAAGTGAATTTAGGGACTGTAATAACATCTCCAGAATGAACTGCTTTACTTTCATTCAGGAGACTTACCTTTAGTTTATAGAGCTGAACTCTGGGGGGTTTTTTTGATGCTTCAAGGGGCCTGGTTTTCAACACTGAAAAGCTGAAGACAGATTTCATCCAGTTCACTAGACTATTTCCCCAAGCTCATAAACAGTATGTGCCAAGCTGTTCTTCAAGAATCAGCCCCATTTCCATGAATGGCTAATATTTAATGAAACATCTGATCACAAAAAAACAAGCTAAAAAAATCAGTACTGAAATAACACTCGAGCTTGCTACTAAATGCAATGCTCTTTGATATAAGTCCATTTCAACTCCATTTATTCTAGGCTTCTACAGCAGTCAAAATAATCAATGCAGAATTTTCCATGTGATTTACACATTGCTTTTTAAAATGAATTGACTGAAACAACAACAACAAAAAACCTGCTTATTTCTGCTGCCTGGCTTGTTTTCTAAAATATATTCTCTTTCTTTTAAAGTGAGAGAATGACCTCTGCTTCAGTAACAATTTTCTGAGACAGTGTGTTTATCGAATGGCTTCTCTGCTTTCACGAAAACAATTTATTTTCACTGAACTCTTCAAGATAACAATTGAAGTCAGAAAGAATGTACAATGACATTTATAATTACATTCAAGAAACAAATATTTTGCTAAAGAAAGGGTTTGGATTTTTATCTTTTTTAGACACATAAAATATTTTCTTTCCTCCAACACACAATTTATTTTCTCCCTAAAATTACAAAGTGTATTTTCATATGCATGGAAAGAGAAGCCCAGGACAGTAATCTTCTCATACAAAGGCTACAGTATGCATCTTAAACAATGAAAGCTGTAGCATAATCCTTACAACCAAATTACCTTCCCTACCCCACTCTTAGGAAATAATCTGCAGACAAATGATAGGGAGAGCAAGGGGATACGTGACCTTGCAGAGCCTCCTGCAAACACCCCCCATATGCTCAATTTTAGAAAATGGACAAAACAATTGTCCCTTGGAATGGCATGTCCTCTCTCCAGCATTCCTCCCACATGTCTCTCTTGCTCAGAGACAGTTTCTTAAGCCCCAGAGCTCGATGAAGAGCCTAAGGACATAGTACATGGTGCTTCCCATTCTTTAGGGAAGATCTCGCTAAAAAAAAGCTCCCTCTGTTTCTCTTGTGGATTCAACCCTGGACCCATTCTCAACTATCAGCAACAAAGGCTCAGTCGTGCCAGACAATTACTGCTTCCTGCTATATTCAGAACTGCCCTTAAAATCAAGCTAGTCCATAGTGTATCTCATCTTTCAGGGCAAAACAGCCACAGATTTAGCCATGTAGTGCTTGTAATTTCAAATGCAAATTTAATAACTACCTATGCAAAAGCTGCCTATGAATATATTTAGGAGTTTTATTTGGGCTGCCTGGAAACATGGGTCTTACTGGATTAAAAAGACATACTATCATTCCAATAAATGCCCTTTGATTTGTGGGAATTCGTTTCAGAACTGAAATTTTAAGATCTGGTTTATTCCTTGTCAGTCAAAGATCCTAGCTTTGCCTTATTCCAGTTTTTCAGTGCATGGAGGCAGTGCTCATCACAAAGATCCTCTGATAAAGTTCTCCTCCAGAGACACTCTTTTTGTAGACTCAGACAGTGAAAAAAATATCATTCACTTGTAATACTCATCAAAGAGAAGTGGGGAAAAAAACCCAAAAGCAGCTGAGAAGAGATCGTATTTCACTAATACACACCAAGGCTTTATTTAAAACATACAGTGTTAAATTTGATCAAATATCAACCCACCATTCAAGAGTGAAATAATCTCTTTTAATTTGCATGTATTTGTGTGTGCCAAAGAGAAGTGTGCTTGCTTTCAAGCAGGTGCACATCCTCCTATGACTAAATCTCTAACTCATCAAATTGCTTTACCAGTGTGGGACATGCCTTTTTTTCTGGAACAGCTTCAAGCATTTTCCCCAGCATTTCAGCCACCTGTTTACTGAGTTCATACTCCAAAGGAGATGCATGCAATTAGAAACAAGGAAATGAAAATAAATGACCTTGTTTGTTATAAATAACAAAGAGACTCAGCAAAATTAATGCAGTGAAGCCTGACCTTCTGACCTGAAAGAAAGAATCACCTCATTCCTTTGTAGCAGGCTCACAATGCTTCAGCACCAGGCATTGTTATGCAGCTTTGCCTCTTTTGATGGATCTTAAAGGAGTATATTCTAAATATTAAATGTTTCACAAGTTAGATTAGGAAATTTGCATTAAAAAGCGTGTTGAAACAAAGTCAAGAGAGCAATGATGAAGATTATCATTGCTTTATTTAAAGAGCTCAGGTAATCCCTGTGTGTGTTCACTACAATACATGTTTTCAACTGAAAAAAAATTAAAAATGGCATTCCAGGTACTAAAGAGCCATGGAATGTGTCCTTCCCTGTTCAGTGAATTGATCAGGGAGAAAGTATTTAATTACCCAACTTCAGGAAAAGGAAACATTTTTCTCTTGTAAATGGTTTGTGCTATCATGATCTGACTTTTGAGGAAAAATCAATGTACTTCTATGACTAGTGCCAAAAATACACTTTTTAAAAAATTTTTTTATTATTATCCTTTAATCAGGCAACTAGAAATGCCTCCTTTTGTACAAAATCTACTGAATAATGTTTCTGGGGGTTACACTTTTGAATGATTCATGTCATTCTGGAACAACGTCCATCTGTAACAGACGGCAAGGTGTTAGAAATTTGTTCCACTGCTAGTCTTTGGTGGTAATGAGAGTACACTGTTGTTTTTATGGCAGACCTCACAAAGGAAAAAAGCAACAAAAAAAAAAAAAAAAAACAGTGTGTAATACTACAGTACTGGTTCCCCTCTTTTCATTCTCCAAAACAAGTCTTTTATTAATGAAACAAATGAGAACCACTGCAGAAACAAAAAGATACATGTTTGTATCTTGCTGAAAGCAGTTCCTACATCATGAATTGTTTCACAAGGATTTTCCCCAAATTTTTTTGGTTGGTTGGTTGGTCAGTTTTGGTTTAGGTTGGGTTTGGGTGGGTTTGTTTTTTTTTTCTCTCCTCTCATTTTCAGTGACATCCAGCCAAATGCTGAGGTAACTGGAAGGCCTTCCACACCAATCAAGTCCTCAGCCCTGCCAACTTCTTTTCCACCTGCAAGCAATGAATCGTGTGGAGGACAGGAGACCGAGGGAGTGGCTCTACCTGCTGTGCCCACAGGGCAGAGGCCAGGTTCCCAGTGGCACTGAAGACCACCAGTGCAACGGAACTGTAGAGGGAAGACAGGCAAAATGGTGACAGAGAGGTGCTGTGAAATCAGTCTCTTACACAGGAGTTGTTGATGGGGCCAGGCTAGCAATAGGAGGACATGAATATAGCCCAGGTGCCACACTCAGCATGGAGGATCTGTGACTGGTGCAGTACTTTGGGGACTAGGAGTATGAGGCTGCGGCAGCTCTTTTACTCCCAATCCTCTCACTCATTCTTCCATATTCTGTATGCAATGGAGCAACTCCACCTCCTTAAGGACTCTGCAGGACTCACTTCTGCTCCCATGTTCTTATGACAAAAGAGTAACCTGAAGGAATAATTTCTAGCAGGAAAAAAACATTGATGAACACAGCCTCCCTTTCTGTTCATGAAGTGTCATAAACAGCTTATGTTTTTTTGCAATAGAATCATAGAATTATTTTGAATGGAAAAGAACTCTTAAGATCATCGAGTCCAACTCATATGTATCATTCTAAACTAAGTGGCTCACATGGCTGGAGGTAGGTCCTACTATGAAGTCACCTTCCTGTAAGGGAAGAAACAGGAAGGTGACTTCATAGTAGGAG
>VWZE01014165.1:2211-26992 GCA_013396675.1 Eubucco bourcierii
GTTCAAGGCCAGGTTGGAGGAGGCCTTGAGTGACCTGTGCTAGTGGGAGGTGTCCCTGCCTGTGGCAGGGGGTTGGAACTGGATGATCCTTGAGGTCCCTTCCAACCTTCCCATTCTATGATTCCATGAACACAGCACAGCAACCCTCACAGCAGCTTTAGGGGGCTTCATAAATCAGATCTCAATTAAACTCCCTGAATCAAATCAACAGGGAGGCCTCCCTGGTGACCTCCCTCTGCCATTCCTGAGCAGAGCTGCTTCCCTCCAGCACCCAGGAGAGGCAGACCTCACTCTAACATCCAGCACCACCTCTCCAGGAAACCAAGGTGCCAGGAATGCTGCCACGGCAGCAGCTTCTCTGCATCAGCTCCATGAGGTCTGTGTCAGCTTTGCCACACACCCACCCAGTTGTGATGGTAGCAGCTCTGGCCCCTGCCCTGCTGCTCTGCTTCAGCTGGACACTGGGCTCAGAGAAGTTCTGATATTTTCACAAAATCACAGAATGGTTTGGGTTGGAAAAGTCCTCTGAGATCATCAACCCAGCACCACCTTGGCAAATAAATCGTGGCCACAGGTTTCTGGAACACCTCCAGGGACAGGGACTCCACCACCAACCTGGGCACCCTGTGCCAATCCAACCACTCTTGCAGCAAAGAAATTTTTCCTCATCTCCACGTAACCCTCCCCTAGCACAATTCCAGGTCATTTTCTCTCCTCCTCTCACCTGAGACTAGGGAGCAGAGCCCAACCCCCACCTCACTGCAGCCTCCTCTCAGGGAGCTGCAGAGAGCTATGAGCTCTGCCCTCAGCCTCCTCTTCACACTGCACACCCCCTGCTCCCTCAGCTGCTCCTCATGAGACCTGTTCTCCAGGCCCTTCCCAGCTCTGGAGCCCTTCTCTGTGCCCCATATCAGGCATCCCCAGCACAGGTGTTGGGGCTGGGGAGAGCAGGCAGTGGTCGGTCGGTGGGGTGGGGGCGGTGCAGGAGGTGACCACCATGGGCTCTGTCAGTGTTCACCCAGCACTCCTGGGGCCTGCCAGGGGGCAGAGCTGCTTGGCATCACTGGCTGCTTCAGATCCCACTCTTAAGCTTCCCTTTTCAGTAGCTTCATTCACAGCAAGACTTTGCTCCCTGAAGGCACATCCAGCACCCCTTACTCTACAGCCTGTGATGTCAGGCATCTTCCCCAGGCTAGCTGCTGGACTCTCCAACTAATCTCTCAGAGAGAACAGTCACACAGGGTAGGGAAAGACATAAAAGCTCCACTACAAGGGGGGCCCAGGCTTCCAACATCAGAAAGCTCCAGGGAAGCAAGAGCAATGCTATTCCCAGGGCCAAGAGCCAGCTAGCTGCCTCAGAAGTCAGCAGCTAATTTGTCTGCCCCTTACAGCTTGCAAAAAAGGAATATACCAGGAAAGAAAAGCTCTGTGAAGGGGACCTCCATTCAGGCTTGTCTGATGAATTTTCTGCTGACTGACGAGAACCTAACAACTAATTAATAAAGTTTTCACAGAAGGCACTCAAAGTAGAGCAGAGCAGATTGAGATTGGCTGTGAGGAACAAGTTCTGCTCCAGGAGGCTGCTGGAACACTGCAACAGGTTTTCCTGGGAGGTGGTTGAGGCTCCATGCCTGCAGATATTGCAGGTGAGGCTGGAGAGGGCTGTGGGCAACCTGCTCTAGTGGAGGATGTCCCTGCTGAGTGCAGGGGTTGCACTGGGGGAGCTTTTGAGGTCCCTTCCAGCCCAGCCCACTCTGTGACAATGACTGCAGTGATGAAAAGCTGCAGCTACACAGCCATGCTGGGGGGGACCATGCAAAGCAGGGCTGTGTAAGCCCTGTGGTTGGCTTTTCCCCTCTCAATGATAACAAAACCTAGCTTTACAAAGCCCAGGCAGCCTTACCATACACAGCAAACACATCTTTGATTTCCTTCACAATCACTCTGAGGGCAGACTCAATCCCATAGTTCTTAGCCATGGCGTGGATGTCATTGCAGTAGAGTCTGTTCAGGTCCAAGATCTGGAAGCAAGCAAAGCCACAGACACAGGTCAGGGCAGCTAGCACTCTGCACTGCCAGGCAACTGAGGCCAAGGCTCAGTTAGCTTTCCCTCTCCAGTTTTCATAAGCAGCACCAGCAGGTACAGCACAACCAGGCACCAGCTCAGGGTCAGAAATGACTCTGAGGTTTAAGGCAGTGAGCAGAGCATGAGATCCATGAGTAAGAGTAGTGGAGTCAAAGCTCACCAAGGGAGAAAATGATCTGGAACTAAAAAGAACAAACTGAGGATCTACCCTAAGCAGCAGAGGAACTTGTGCAGAGCCTTCTAGGCAGCACAGTGCAATGCCCAGACTTTGCCAGGCAGCAAGCACTTCCAGCTAAAGCAGATTTGTCTTGGAGGAGTCCTGTGAGTGCAGACTCGGGCGGTGATGGCACAACAGAACCGTTCACCTCCCACTACTGCCATTGTTCAGGTGGAGAAACTCACTCAACAGCATCAGACAGCTGGAAACCTGCTGTGAAATTCTCTGTCGATTAGGCTGCTGCACAGAGCCTGCTCTGCCCTTGAAAAAAGGCTGAGCCAAGCTCTCGATGGGGGTGAAAGAGGAGGGAGGGAGGGAGGGAGGTTCAGAGTTGCAAAGGCTCCACGCCAGCCCTGCTGCACTGCGACGGAACAAGAGAAGCTGGTTGGGGCGCAGGACTGGAAGCCCACTACGTACATCAGAGTATCTGAAGAGCTCTGTCAGGTTTATGCCCTCTGTGTGAAGGAGCAGCTCCTTGCCTCCGTGGGGGGCAGTGCCCTCGTTCAGCAGGCAGCGGCTGATGCCCTTCACCTCGTGGATGACCGCGCTGTGCGCCAGCGACTGCAGCAGCGAGCCCAGGTCAAAGTAAACCTTCAGCAGCGGCAGTACCAGGGACACCTGAGGAGACACCCAACAGAGGCTCGCTCTGGAAGCAGCTCAGTGACCAGCCTGCTGCTCCAGAGGCAGAAAGCAGCCAACTGCACTGCTGCAGCTGTGCTGAGGAACACCAGCGCCTGCCCAGGGTCAGAGCTGAGCCATGCTCGCATGGGCACTGCCCCAGCACCGCTCACTGCAGCAGCTCAAGAGCTCTGGTTTGGTTCTAAGCTATGAACAAGAGAGAGGAACTGTCTGGACATGCTTTTGAATATAGTGGCTGTAAAAAGAGCAATAATGCCCCCTGTCATTTACTGCTTTGCTGAGAGGATAAAACAGCCATGTATAAACAGCTTCTCACTCTTTGCTCCCTTTGCCTCCTGCCTTCCACCTCCCCACTGCTCCTGCTGAGAGAAGGAGGTAGCCTTGGCCCCTTCTGGGCTTTCTTTGGCCAGAAGGGAGGATTGGATTTCTGTATTGTTTCTCAGTTGCGTCTAACTGTAGATGCCTGTGCCCATGCAGAGTCTCTATGCTGTAACTCCAGCTTGCTGTAAGCAGACTTTAGGTTACTCCCAAGCTGTCTGAGCTGCTCCTGGAAATTTGATGTGGGGGCTAAATTTCTCAAAAGCCACCACACTCACCCACCTGCTGCTAACACCTCTGAACTTACAGACTGGGGGGTGAGGGGAGGGGGGTGGAGTTTTTTGGTTGGTTGGCTTTTAAGATGTTTAGCCTCTTTCACCAGTCCAGCATCAGCTGCATTCAAGAGCTTAGGTGATCCTCAAGGTCCTTGCAACCTAAACCACTCCATGAATCCAAGAGCTACAGAGTGCTGCATCATGTATTTATAGAGATTAAACCACAACAAACCTGCCCAGAACCTGCTTCTTTGGTTGGTTGGGCTTTAAGATGTTTAGCCTCTTCCATCACTTCTGTTCATCAAGAACCAGATGTTCTGCAAAGGTCCCTTCCTACCTAAACCACTCTATGAATGTCAGAGCTACACAGTGCTGCATCCCACACTGAGAGATTAAACCATAATAAACCTGCCCAAACCCTGCTTTTCAATCCCAGTTTCCCCAGCAGCTCTGACAGAAGTCACTGAAAATGCAGTCAAGAGGTACCTTTGTGCTGCCCCTTTTCTGTACTGCTAGGGGACAGTTCAGAGCGAGCAGGGCAGGGCAGTACCAGTTGGCTGGAGCTACCTGCAAGCAGCTTGCAGGCACAGGGAGATGCTCCAGGCCCCCTCACCTCACACCACAGCTCATTCTCAGTGTCAAAGCTGTAGTCCTGGATGGATGGGTGGCTGTCCAGAACAGCATTCACTCGAAGCTCTGCAGACTGAGCCAAGTGACCTCTCTCTCTCTTAGTCTGAGACACAAAGGACAGGTGCTGAGACTCATCAGCTGCTCCATTCTGGTCTTCAGCACCAGGAGGCTCCTTTTCTTCTCCTGAGTCAGCACCTTCACCTTCCAGGTTCTCATCCATGTTTTCTTCTCCTTTCTCTTCTTCACTCTCATAATCCACCTGCAAAGAAGTGCTGTAGTGTTCACCTGAGCCAGGACATTCACCATGAATGCTTTTAGCTGTCAGCTGCAAACCACCCTGCTACAGCACAGTGGAAATGGTTCTGCTGCACAGCAGGCAACACAGCAGGTTCAGTGCAGTCTCTACTGCTTATCATGAAGGCTGGAAGAGCCCTCTAAGATCATCCAGTCCAACCACCAACCTAAGGCCACCATGACCACTAAACCACGTCCCCAAGTGCCGTGGCCACACGTCACAGACTCACGGAAGTCTGGAAGGGACCTCCCACCCGCTCTGCAGCCAGCAGGGGCATGCTCAACTGCAGCAGGCTGCTCGGAGCCCCTGAAGACCTCCAGGGCCTCCCTGGGTGGCCTGCTGCAATGCCTGACCACTCTTGCAGCAAGGGAATTGCTCACAGATTGTTCATAGGAACCCTCCATGTTGCCACCGTCACTCAGTACAGTCTGGGATGCTGCAGGTTATTGGGACTGCAGCAGAATTGAATTGCCCCCTCCAAAAAAAAGCTCTTCATCATCAACTGGTGATTGCATCCCCTCAGGATTTCCAGGGAGGATTTAATCTCTTGGCTGAATCAGAGTAACCCACCACTGGGGCGTGCAGAGCCAGGGAGAATGTTATATTAAGAACCACAGCAAGGACTTAAAAAAACATGGCAGGAAATGAGCCAGAAGTGAAGTTCAGATGAACCCTAGCACAGCCAACCTGACTGGCAGAACCAGGGCCTGAAGAACAAGACTTTGAAAAAAACACAGATCCCTTCCACCTGAGACTTGTGCAGCCCTGAATGACTCTTACAGGGACAGCAGTGCTCAGGCCCAGCCATGATGAATGAGGTCATAGCAAGTCTCAGCTCTCACCTCTGCTACTTTCCCCCCATCCGAATCGAAGCTGATCAGCACAGCACAGACTTTCCTATCTCCTTTCAAGTGGGAGTTGGCTTTTCACAGCACTTTGTTTCAATGGAAGTTTTGCTTTCCAACTCAAGCAAAGCAAACTGGGAAGTAAAGTGCAGTGCTGAGCACCTCTAAACCCATTACCTCCTCTTCCTGCTTCTTCCTCCTCTTGGCTTCTGTAGCGTCACCATCCCCTTCATCAGCTTCTGCATCAACAATGTTCTCCTCTTCCTCTGCTGCAGCTTCCTGATGGTTCTGTACCTAGAAACCCAGGACAGAGCAGACAATCAGGCTGACTGTGAGGAAGCACCAACTGCATCAAGGGCTTTAGCCAAACATTCAGAACTTTCCACTCCTTTGTTCCATCTGACACCTCCAAGGGCGAATTCTCTCAGCGCTCCGCAGTGAGGCAGTGAAGAACTCATGGTAGCTGTTACAGTAAGGAAGGTGAAACACCTACAGCATGCATCAGCTGCCAGCTGGTGATGTGACAATCCCTGATGGAGAGCAGTGCCAGAAGGAACATGCAAAAGGCTGCAGGGAAAGAAGGATCTTCCCCACAGTTGTCACAAAGACTGCTACAAAACGACAGAGACTTTCTAAGGTCTTTATCAAAGGCCTGGGTGAGGGCATTGAGGCTCCTTCAACAAGCCTGCAGCTGGCACCAAGCTGGGTGGCTGTGTCCATCTGCTAGAGGGTAGGGGAAGCTTTAGAGTGGCATCTGGACAGGTGAGAGCCATGGGCCAAGCTCATTGGATGAAGCTCAACAAGGCCAGTGCCAGGTCCTGCACCTGGGTCACAACCACCCCATGGGGAGCTACAGACCTGGGGATGTGTGCTTGGAAAGTTGCAGTTGGGAGAGGGACCTGGGGCTGTTGGTTGGCAGTCACTGACCATGAGTGCCCAGGTGGCCAAGAAAGCCAATGGCATCCTGGCTTGTGTTCCAAACAGGGTGGGCAGCAGGGACAGGAGGTGCCCATGCCCCTGTGCTCAGCACTGGGCAGGCCACAGCTTGAGTGCTGTGCTCAGCTCTGGGCCCCTCACTGCAGGAAGGACACTGAGGGGCTGCAGCCTGTGCAGAGCAGGGCAGGGAGGCTGGAGAAGGGCCTGGAGCAACTGGGGGTGAGGAGGGGCTGAGGGAGCTGGCAGGGTGCAGGCTGCAGCAGAGGAGCCTGAGGGCAGAGCTCATTGTTCTCTGCAGCTGCCTGCAGGGAGGTGGCAGTGAGGAGGGGGCAGCCTCTGCTCCTGGGTGCCAGGGGACAGCAGCAGAGGCAATGGTTCCAAGCTGCCCCAGGGGAGGCTCAGGCTGGAGCTGAGGGAATCTTTCTGCACTGGAAGGGCTCTCAGACCTTGGCACAGGCTGCCCAGGGCAGTGCTGCAGTGCCCATCCCTGGGGGTGTTCCAGCAGGCTGTGGAGCTGGTGCTGAGGGACATGGCTTGGTGCTGAGCCTGCAGTGCTGGGCTAAGGGTTGGCCTGGGTGAGCTGGAAGGGTTCTTCCAACTGGATGTGCTCTGTGTGTGTGATTCTGTGTGACTGGGGAGCATTTTTGGAGCAGTGTGAGGTCAGCGAGGATTTCACACACAAAACCTTTCATTTCCTTGTGGAACTCAGGAGCATGCAGAGGCAGTGCAAGCAGGAAAAGCAGAAGGCAGCATTCACACATCTCATATGCACATGAAAACCTTCTCAAAGACAGATGAGAGTGAGACACTTCCAAGGCAGTGCTTTTCTGTACCTTTTCTTGGTCACTGTCCAGGTCTTTGTGAGTTGCCTTCCGAGCACTGACTGCAGTAAAAGATTCCATCTTTGCACTCTTCTTTTTAATTGCTTCCAGAAACATTTTAAAGAACCTGAAAGAAGCAGCAACCCAGTGTCAGAGCTCAGCAGCACAGCAGGGAACTCTGACTTGCCAGAAAATCAGTTTCTTTCAGCGAGTCAGCTCACAACAGGACATATTCTCTGGTGAGTATGAAAGTATTCCTAGGATAAGGCAAAGAATTTTTCTTCTCCCTCTCCTTCAGAAAAGGCTGGGATCATCCCTCCTACAATCACAGATGCAGCCAAGCATCCAAAGCTTAAAACTACAAGCTCCCCCAGACTGCACATCAAACTGCCCTCCAGAAGAGATGGGTTACTGCTGGGCTGGGTCTGTAAATCACCAAGCACATGCAAAATTGTTACATAAAGCAGCTCAGCCTCAGCCCACCTGGCCCAGAGGAGCAAAAATCCACAAAGCTTTTCTGCAAGAACAGTTTCCAGCAGACCCTTAGCTCTGTTCCACTATTAACAACACAGATCTGGTTGGACACAGGGAAGGAAGCAGAGGAACAAAGGCAAAGAAAGGCAGGCAGCCTCTTCTTATTTGTTTGTGCAGTATAAAAGACACTGAGGTTTAGTTCTCTTCAGGGAGAACTCAAAGGGATGCCGAAAGTGTTCAAACATTTCTGCTGGGGAGAAGCTGATTCAAGCATCCAAAGATAAGGGAGATGTTGATGCCTCTTGCCCAGCTGTACTGATCTGCCTTGAGAGCAGCTACACTTGCCCTGGGAGGAGCTAAAGGTGCACTGCCCCCACGCCAGAGCCAGGGCTTCGCGGGACATGGAGCGGCTGAGCAGATGCCTCTGGGAGCACATCCCCAGCAGCAGGAGTGACCAGCAGAGCCCTCAGTGAGCTCTCTGAAAGCAAGCTCACCTGGTCTCCATGAAGTGCAGGATCTGCCTGGGCTTCACACACTTCTCCTCCCGGTACTGCTCGTGCGGCAGGAACTGGAAGCGCACCTTGCAGAGCCGATGTCTGTTCTGCCTGCACCTCATGCGCAGAGACTCCTCCAGCTCCACCTTCTGCAAGACCTGCAGAGGGCCCCGGCAGGATAAAGACCTCCACTGACTCCCTGCCATCCCAGTGCACAGGACCGGAATCACAGCAGGCTTCGTGGCAGCTCGGGCCTGAGCTCCTCCCAGCCATGAACTTAGGCAGCAGCTGGGGCACAGCAGCAGCTGGGGCACAGCAGCAGCTGGGGCACAGCAGCAGCTGGGGCACAGTCTTGCCTCCCGCCTGACTCCTCAAGAGCCTGCACGTTTCAGCGGGCCCACAGCTGCCTTGTGCTGACTCAAGCTCAAGGAGCAGACCTGAGTCTTTGCTCTGTCCTTGCTGCTCCCAGCTCGTGAAAGCTGACAGGGCATGCAGGAGAGCCCAGGGCAGCCTGCAGCCCCAGGAAAAGGAGCACAGAATGCATCACTTCAGCACCTGGAGTCTCCACGGAGCCCCACGCAGCAGTGGGGTCAAACAGAAAGGTCTCTGCTGTGCCAGTCACAACCAGGCTGCCTGCTCTCAGACTGACATAAGCCTGCCAACAGGCTTGAGAGAAAGGCAGACAAGCCAGCTTCAACCCCCCCACCATTACAGTGCTGCTGTAACTAATCTCCTGCCTCCCCTTTATGCTCTGGAGTTTGTAGCCTAAGAGGAGGCTTTACAGGTTAGACTGAACTGCAGGCTGATGCAGCCAGTTAACAGTGACTGCTTCCATTGCTCCAGGCCCCAGCAGAGCTTACAGGTTCAGTATGCAGGAGCTGAAAAGAAAGGACCCTCTGCTGTTGTGCCCACAGACAAGTCTTCAAACCTGGGAACTGCCACAAAGCTCAAACAGCTGACTTTGTTCTGCAGCCCCTCGAAGAATATACTGAATGGGAGGCTTACCTCAGCTAAGCACACCTTGGTGAGCTGTTTCTTGAGCTGCTTCACCTTCTTGAGAGCTTTCTTGGTATTTAATACAGGCACACTCATGGTTGGTGTTTTGATACTGGCCCCAGCCACCAGCAGTATTTCCCTCAGCCTTTTAATGAAGAAGGACATTGCAAATTCAGCAGCAGTAGCCCTGTACACTTCAACAAGCACCAGCTCACCTCACTGGGCAGCACAGAGCAGCTGCCACTTCCACCACAGCCACAGGCACCAGGCACACAATCACAGAACATTACGGGTTGGAAGGGACCTGCAGAGCTCATCCAGTCCAACCCCTGCCAGGGCAGGAGCACCCAGGGCAGGGCACACAGGAACACAGCCAGGAGAGTTTGGAAAGTCTTCAAAGAAGATTCCACAACCTCCCTGGGCAGCCTGCTCCAGGGCTCAGTCAACCTCACCACACAGAAGTGCCTCCTCAGGTTGAGATGGAATCTCCTCTAGCTTTTACCCTTTGTTCCTTGTCCTCCCACTGGGCACCACTGAAAAGAGCCTGGCACCTTCACCTTGGCACCTTCACCCTGGCACCCACCCCACAGATGTTTATAGATGTCAGCAAGATATTGTTTAAGAACATGGATTCAAAACTGCCCATTTCTTATCTCAATTCATTCCCAGGCTTAGAGAACTTAATATGGTGCCCAAAGAGGGAGGGAGTTTTCTGGGCTAGATCTTTCCCTTTAGTCTGGAAATGGGCAATGGCAGATGTCTGAGCAGCACTCCTTCCACTGCCCTCTCTCACAGATCTAAGATGGTTTTATACACCAAGGGTGATCTCTTCAACACCTCATTGTTTCTCAGGAGGTGCCCTTGCACAACTCCTCTTCTCTGGCTGCTCATCAAGCATAGCACAGCAGCAGCTCTACAGCCTCCATCAGATTGTCACCCAATTATGGGAACAGAACAGGCAGAATGAGAAACTGTGCCAAGAACAGAGCTGCTGAAGCCTGCTTCCTACAGGCACTGCCTCGCACTTTGTCTCCCTTCCCAGCTTCTCTGCCGTACCACAACCATCTCCCACCACACACCTGTGCAGGAGGCCAGGCCAGCACCCCTGTTACTCACAACCAGCTGGTGTGCTGGTAAAGTCACTGTCACAAACAGAAGAGCCAGGAGAAACCTGGCTGCTAGAACCTAAGGCTCTCTCTGCACAGGTGAGTACTAAACATGCCAGACTGCACAGCTGCAGTGACACTGGATGTGTGAATGAAACAGGTTTAGAAGTTGTTTGGGAGAGGAGGACAGCAGAGGGCAAACCCACAAAGCACCATTTCCTCAGGCTTCTGCTGCACCGACAACTCAGAAAGCAAGAAGCCATTTGCTGGACATCAGTTACAATGAGGGCCTCACAGGTATTTGCTACCTGAAAAATGAACCAAAACCACCACCAAATTGTAAACCAGAACCAGCAAACTGCAAACCCTTCAGCAGCTCAGAACAGGCCCAGTTTAGAGCTGAACTGAAGGATCACTTGCCCTCGAGGCCGCGGCTGTGCCTGCCGGGCAGATGAAGCGCCACTGAGAAGAGAGTTGAGACTCCTCACCTCGGGATACCCAATGTGACATTCATTTCTCCTCTGCCAGCAAAATGAAAGGTGTTCAGAGTCATCTGTGTGGAAGGCTCCCCGATGCTCTGGGCTGCAAGCAGCCCCACAGCTTCTCCTGGGTCACAAAGAGATCGCTGCCACTTCAAGAACAGCAAGTCCTTCAGCCTGGAGCCAGGGGAGAGAAGGTTTGGCTCAGTGTAGTACAGAACACAGCACTCACCAGAGACTTCAGCACTTCTCAGCCCATGGCCCTTTCCCTGCTCCCCTCCGGATGAGCCAGCTGGGGCAGTGTGAGCTACTTTGGTTCTAAACAAGAGAGAGGCACTGTCTGGACATTCCTCTGATTGAAGGGTGAGTGAGCAGGGCCTTGGCTGTAAGAACACAACGCTGAAGCCTCTGTCGCTCGCTGCCTTGCTCAGAGGAGCCATTCTGCGCCCTGGGCTCTGGCCCTGTCGCCGTCTCTGAGCCTGACTCCCCCGCACCATGTACCAACCTCTGGCTGCTAACAGCTGAGCCCTGCTGCTTTGCTGTCTGGGGGGAGAGAAGAAGCTGGGCTTTCTTTGTCCTGGGGAAGGACTGGATTTCTGTGCTATTTCTCAGCTGTATCTGACTGTAAATGCCTGTGCCTGTGCTGTGCAGATATGCTCCAACTCCAGCTTGCTGTAAGCAGAGCTTTAGCCTACTCCCAAACCGTCTGAGCTGGGAAATTTTATTTGAGGAAGGGAATTTCCTAACCCACCACACCAGCTGTAACACTGTCCCACTGCCATCTGACACACAGGACTGCAGGCCTGGCCAAACTGCACTTCAGGGCTGTTGCCAGTTGCCAGCATGGCAGAGTCCATTTACTTCCAGCCTGCTCATCTTAACTGCCTTGCTAACTCCAAGGTGCAACTGGAGCAGAGTGGTTTTTAGAACTGCTGAAGCATCACTCGACATGCAGGGTGGCAGTAACATGCTGCTGCCACTCCCCAAAGCCTTTGCTAAAGCATGGAAGATGCAGGTTTGGAAGACAGAGAAGTAGGGCCCCTGTGCTGCACGCTGAGCTTTCAGGAAGCGCTCTGAGTTCAGCGCTGTCCTTTGCACAGGGCACAGCAAACCAGGAGCTGCCACAGGCTGTCCAGCTTCAGCAAGCAGTCCTGACACAGGGACTGTGTGCTTTGGCTCAGAGCAGGGAAGACACAGAAGTCAGCACCTGTCTGCAGGAAGTGCTGGGTGCACACAGCTTTGTCTGCTCTCAGATTCCCACTTGCTGACATAATCTGCAACTCCTTTCTCAAAGGTCTCTGACACAGATGCAAAGTGAGTGTCTGGACGCCAAACCCCGAGGCTGGGGTCAGGACACTTGGCTGCCTTCTTCAGGTACTTTCTTCGCTTCTTCTCATCCAGGTCATACCACATCTGCAGTACCTGAGAACAAGAGGAGATGTGGAGGCAGAGAGGTTCACCCACAGTGAGGCCAAGCAGCAGCGAAGCAGGGGAGGACCAAACCGCAGGCTGCAGGCTCCAGGGCAAACCACTCAGGGACAAACGAGTGCTCTCCACACCTGTGACTGCAAAGGATTGCAAGATTCTTTGCAAGCCTGGAACAGTCACCTACCCACCCACAGGAGCCACTCCAGACACAGGGAAATGCAGGCCTCTAGGGATGATTTTGTAGCGAGGGGGCCAATGCAGTCTCTGCTCCTAGCTGATCATCACCTGGACAGGCTAATGCTGGCCACAGCAAAGGAGCCTCCCAGGTCTGGAGCTGTCACAGTCAAGCCCAACAGAGACCTGACACAGAACCTGCATTTTCTGCATGGTGATAGGCATGAGTCATAGAATCACAGAACGCTCTGGGCTGGAAGGGAGCTCCCAAGTTCCCCCAGCCCAACCCCTGCACTCAGCAGGGACATCCTCCCCTAGAGTAGGTTGTCCACAGCCCTGTCCAGCCTCACCTTCAGTATCTCCCAACCACCTCCCTGGGCAACCTGTTGCAGTGTTCCAGCAGCCTCCTGCTGCAGAGTTTGTTCCTCACATCTGATCTCAATTGGCTCTGCTAAAGCCACTGCCCTCATCCTGCCCCTGCAGGCCTTTGCAAACAGTCTCTCTGCAGCCTTCTTGTAGCCCACTCAGGTACTGGAAGGTCACCATTAGGTGTCCCTGGAGCCTTCTCTCCTGCAGGCTGAACACCCCCAGCTCCCTCAGCCTGTCCCCATAGCAGAGCTGCTCCAACCCCCTGAGCATTTTCATGGCCTACTCTGGACCCTCTCCATTGCTGTTCTGTAGCCTGCCAGTCTTACAAGTCACAGTTCAAGTGCTGTGTTTAATCGAGGAAAAGTTGATACCAATTAAAAAAAATCAACATAGAGATAGTGCTGAACCTGTCCCTGACAGGCCCTGCTGCTGCATGCAGAAGAGCTGGCTCAGGGCATGCAGCTCTGCCCACTCAGCTGAGACACAGACAAAGGAAAGAATGAACCAACAGGAAAGGAATCCCCAGGCCAAATCATTTTGAATGTTATCAGCAGTGCCAACAGCCAGAGGACCTCAGCAGCCCTGAGTGGAGGAAGCAGCCATCAGGGCCTTTGCAGACAAGTTCACAGTTCTCTCTCTCAACACCTTCAGCTTAGAGTTTCACTCTAAGTGTCCACGTTCTACCAGGGATAAATCCCTGTGACAGCAAAGCCATGGCACACAGATTAGAGCCCTGAGGTGCAAAAGGTTTAAGTAAGAGCACTCTGCTGAGCCAGCAGGCAGGGCTGGCTCAGTGCTGCAGCCTTTGTATTAAACAGGCTCCAGTCCATGCAGAAGAGATACACTCTGTGCTCGTGGGAACAAACCCACAGCAAACCCAAGCTGCCACCAAGGGAACAAAACCAATCCCCCTCACCACCCAGGGACATAGGCTGTTCTCTAAACCCAGCTTTCCCTCAGACCCTTTGGCCTCTGCTCCAGCTCTTGGGCCTACAGATTTAGTAAGCAAGGATCAGCTTCACCACTGCCACAGCTGAGGTGACCCCTTCCAAAGGCAGCTCCTGTGAACAGTCTGGGAAACACTTTGGGACATTACAGACAGAAGCCCTGGACTCTGCAGTTTTCTCAAGGGCTCAGTCAGCTCAGCTGCTGCTGTGGTACCTGTAAGGTCGCTGGGTCTCTCCCATTCCTGATCTCCCCTCCTGCAGTCTGTGCCTTCACACCTGCCAGCTTCTTCTGGGAAAACAGGAGGAAGCCTCCTTCTCTCTGCACAGAGCTTTGGTGCCTGGCTTGCCACTTTTTGATGGCTCTGAACTGCTGGTTAGCTTGGTGAGACTCCATCCTTGCCAAAGCTTCATCCAGATGGTTTGCCTTCTGGATCACCTGGAAGAGAGTCACCTGCTGATTTTCTTTTCTCTACGTCCACTGCGGCAGAAGAGGCAAAGCAAACTGGAAAGCTCATCTACTGCTGCCACCCAAAATGTTCAGCTGCTGTAAAGCCATTTTCAAAGATGTTTTTCAGCCCCACCGAGGCAGAACTCCTCATTATCTCTGTGTGGACTCCTGCCACTTTTCACCAGCAGAGGTGACACTGCTGAAAGGAGTGAATCGAGCTTGCCACAAGTGTGAAGTTACCTGTGCTGAATCCAAGTGCAGTCAGAGTAGGTGAGAACAGAGAGAGCTCTTGGTGCTCTGCAGACAGATTGCTAAATCATGCCCCAGGCTTCAGATCTGCCCCATTTTGCACACAATGGCAACTCAAACTCTAGGGCAGGCTGAGGGTGACTGAGAACCAGACAAGCCACGGGACCCCTAGGCACGCCAGATGGCCTCCAGGCACTTCAGCCTCCCCCTTCACCCCACACAAAGACTCAGGACTCAGGTGCTGTACCTCATAGTTGTCTGCAATGAAAGGGAACTGCTCAGGCTGCAGGAACTGGGTTTTGGGGATGTCAAGCCCATCCTCTCCATACAGGAACTGCACCACGCTGCCGTCGCTGTCTCGCACAGTCAGGTCATACTGAACCACCAGCCCTTCCAAATGCTTGATGATGCACCTGTGCCAGAGGAAAAGGGGGTAAGAAATGCTGCTGGCATGCTACAGAGCAGCAGGGCTCTCTGGCCCCAACGTGACAAACACTGTCCTCACTAACAGCTTAAGTGCATTTAGAGTTGGTCAGGAATTGTGGGAGGCAGAGCTCGTACAGACAGCACACAGGTGACCTGCACAGTGGTATGAGGTAGTGACAGACCCTGAGCAAGGGTAGAATCAGAGCACCATAGAACACCTTGGCTTGGAAGGAGCCTTCTTCCACTTGATCAGCTTGCTCAGGGCCCCATCAGCTCTGACCTTGAATGTCTCCAGGGATAGGGCCTCCAACACCTCTCTGGGCAAACTGTTACAGTATTTCACTACCCTCACAGTACAAAAACTTCCTCCTGGCCTCCAACCTAACTCTGCCCTGCTCCACTTTCAAACCATTGTCCCTTGTCCTGTCCCCACAAGCCCTTCTGAACAGTACCCCCCCAGCCTGCCTAGAAGTGCCTTACAGATATTGAACTGCAGCTCTAAGGTCTCCTTCTCCTCTCCAGGCTGAACAGTCTCAAATGAGGGTAGACTCAGATTATGTATCAGGAAGGAATCTTCATTGTGAAGGTAATGACACACTGGAATAGGCTGCCCAAAACTGTGGATGTCTCCTCAAGAGCCAAGCTAGATGAGGCCTTGAGCAACCTCATCTAGTGGGAGGTGTCCCCACCTACGGAGCTGGAAGTGGATGATCTTTAAGGACCCTTCCAACCCAATCCCTTCTAATTCTACATTGGAAAGCTTTCTGCATGTCTCTCCCTCCAGTTTCCTTGGAGTAAAGTGACTTAAAAATGAACCACCAAATTATTCTGTTTCTGCTGTCCCTCCTAAAGGGTTGTCTGAAAGAAGGAGATACCCCTCCTTTAGAGCCTCTTGCTAAGGAGGTCTATCTTCCTCTGTACACCAAAGGTGTTGCTGCAATAAAGAGAAGGGCCACAGAATGTGGTCAAGGAAAACCAGAGCTGCCTGGAGTTTGTGCATCTCTATTTGTGCAGCAAAAAGATTTCTCCCAAAGGAGAAGCTGCTGCTGCTGCTACATGCCAGAGACAAGTTAGAGATAATCAAGTTCCACCTGATCCAGTCCTCTGGCAAGTTGGCTCAGAACAAACACTCAACACTCAGCCAGCAAAGGCTGTTCTCTGAAGCAAGGACACCGAACTGGAGCTGAGTGTTATGGTGCTGCTCCCACAGCGCTCAACACAGCACCAACAAAGCCAGTCCAAACAAAAGGACCTTCTCAAGTCTCCCATTCTAAAGCAAGCCTCTTACCTCTGCAGGTAGCCAGACCTGCTGGTTTTGACAGCTGTATCCACAAGACCTTCCCTGCCAGCCATGCAGTGGAAGAAGAACTCCTAGAGAGAAGCACAGCACCGTCAGCATGCCGCTGAGAAGCATGTCCTGGCTGCAAGGTTTGCTCCTCCTCACATCTCCACATGACCCAAGCTCATTTGCTGCAGGCACTCTGTACTGCAGCCACAGAATGACAGAATCGTTCAGGCTGAAAAAAAATTCCTCAAGATCAAGTCCAGCTCTTACCCCAGCACTGCCAGGCCACCACTAAACTGTGACCCTCAGGGCCGCGTCTCCAGGGCTCTCAAACCCCTCCAGCAATGGGGTCTCCACCACTGGGCAGCCTGTTGATGTCAAGATTTAAATACACTTCAGCATAAGCACAGCCAGCACCACACTTACAGAAGGTTTGATGCCAGTGAGGAATCTGCCAGTCACAAAGCCTCCTGAGCCAGGGGAGAAGTCGTAGGGCTGGAAGCAGGGCAGCGATTTGCCAGACGCCATCAGCGGGGGCCTGCGGCCTTCCAGCTCGATCTGGCCCAGCAGGCAAGAGATCTAAATGGGCAGGAAAAAGACTTCACTTTCCCATCACATTCTCTGCTCACTTAAGACAAATTTTCTTGAAAAACTGTCACCATTCATTAACTGCTGCTCACGGGCAGGAAAGGAGGCAAACCTCACCTGGGCTGCTGAAGTCCTTCCAGTCCTGCCTCGTCTCAGCATTTCTACCCACATTCCATATGTTTATTGCAATATACAGAGATGGGAAGGTACAAGGTCTAGGGGTGTCAGGTTTCTAGGCCCCTACACCACCTCTCAGCAGTGTACTAAAACCAAATCCAAGCCCTGTCTCTCTCCTGAGCTTTGGTCATTCTGAGACAGGATTTTATGGGGCCTATACAGCATCACAGAGTGCCAGGGGTTGGAAGGGACCTCCAAAGCTCAGCCAGTCCAACCCCTGCCACAGCAGCATCACCCAGAGCAGATCACACAGGAACACATCCAGGCAGGGTTTGAGTCTCTCCAGACAGGGAGACTCCACAACCCCCCTGGGCAGCCTGTGCCAGGTTTTTGTCGCCCTCCCAGGGAAAAAAATTCCTCCTGTTTCCATGGAACTTCCTATGCCTCAGCTTCCACCACTGCCCTTGTGCTGTCATGGGCATCACCCAGCAGAGCTGGCTGCAGCCTCCTGGCACTCACCTGCACATCTTTATAAACATGACTGAGGGCAGCCCTCAGGTTCCTCCTCTCCAAGCTCCCAGCCCCAGCTCCCTCAGGCTCTCCTCCTACCAGAGCTGTTCCATTCCCTTCAGCATCTCTGTGGCTCTGTGCTGGACTCTCTCCAGCAGTTCTGTGTCCCTCTTGAACTGGGGGGCCCAGAACTGGACACAGGACTGCAGATGTGGCCTCAGCAGGGCAGAGCAGAGGGGCAGGAGAACCTCTCTTGACCTACTCCCCACAGCCCTTCTAACCCACCCAGATTGGCATTGTCCTTCCTGGCCACCAGAGCACATTGCTGGTTCATGGGCACCCTCCCACCCACCAGGATCCCCAGGTCCTTTTCCCCTTCACTGCCTTCCAGCAGCTCAGTCCCCAGCCTATACTGATCCCTGGGGTTGGCTGCTCTACCCTTGACCAACCCTCCAGCCTGTCCAAGTCTCTCCAGATGGCAGCACAGCCTGAGGCTGTCACCACTGCTCCCAGCTTTGTGCCATCAGCAAACCTGCTGGCAGTGCCCTCTGTGCCCTCAGCCAGGGTGTCAGTGAATACAGAATTGGTCCCAGTGGCAATCCCTGAGGGACTCCACTAGACACAGGCCTCCAACTAGACTCTGTCCCATGCACCACAACTCTGACTTCTTCCCTTCAACCAGTTCTCATCCACCTCACTCCCTGACCATCCAGACCACACTGCCTCAGTTTAGCTGTGGGAGGCAGAGTCAAATGCATGCTGAAGACAAGCCCCAGCACTGCCTGCCTCCTGTCTGCACTGCCACTTCTACCAGAACCAAGGTCAGATTTAGTTCACAGAGTCACAGAATGGGTTGGGTTGGAAGGGACCTTCAAGACCACCCAGTTCCAACCCCCTGCCATGGGCAGGGACACCTCTCACCACCTCAGCTTGCTCAAAGCCTCACCCAGCCTGGCCTTGAACACCTCCAGGGAGGGGCATCCACAGCCTCCCTGGGCAACCTGTGCCAGTGCCTCACAACCCTCACTGCCAAGAATTTCTTCCTCATCTCCAGTCTCAGTCTCCCCACTCCTAGCTCAAAGCCATTGTCCCTTGTCCTGGCACTCCCAGCTCTTGTACAAAGTCCCTCTCCAGCAATCCTGCAGACCCCTTTCAGGTACTGGAAGGCTGCTCTGAGGTCTCCTGTTCATGTCCTGGCTGCTCCTGTTCAGTAGTGGAAGTATGGCACAGAGGAGTCAGCCTCCAGGAGAGGTCAGGGAAAGCTTTCCCCTGTCTGTATGACCTGCAGCATCCTCTCCAAACAGAAGTTCCCAGTCCTATAAATCTCAATGCAGAGGGCACCGACTGAAACCCAGAAGGAAGGTGGACTCTCCCCCACCACCCACTGACCTCTGGGTCACACTCTTCTACAGTTTCTCCATGCCAAAGGCCTCTCTTTGAAAAGCCCAGAATAAAAATCTTGCTTTAGTATCAGTCACCCAGAGGAGAGCTCCTCAGCAGCTCCCACTGCAGGACAAAGCAGCTAAGAGAAGTAGCTGCTGAGTGCTGGGCTGTGTTACCTGCATTGTGTTCACAGTGGATCCTTTGGCTCCCGACTGCACCATCAGCTGCAAATTGTTCTCTGGAAACCTCCTGTGGAGACCATGGGGCATGCAAACCTATGGTGGGGTGAAGAGAACAAAACCAAAGCACTATTACTAAAATAGCAGAGCAACCCAACTCCTGCAGAAGGCTTTAAGCAAGTGAGATGCTGAGCAAGCACAAACATTCCTGCTGGGCACTGCACAAACCACCTCCTCCTGCAGGGAGGCCAAGGCTGCACGGGAAGCCTCACACCAGGGACAGCCTCCAAAAGGGCCACACTCCAGGAACTCACTAAGAGCCTCTGAGGAGGTTAGCAAACACAGGTGCCTCCCTGCCAACCTTGTTAACTTCATTGTTGTAATTGTTCACTTCCTCCTTGAACTTCAGATCAACCATGTTGAAGTCCCTCTGGTCTTTGCAGAGATGAGCATCCTGCCACTTGCCCTGCACCTCCTCACACGATGCTGTTTCTGGTAAATTAAGAGCAGCTCTAACAGCCTGTAAGTAAACCAGAGAGGGTCAAACAGGGCAGGACTGCAAACGTTTGTAATGGTGGGGAGAAAACAAACCCTGCAGGCAGACTTACCCCAACCCCACCCTGCCGAGACCTCTCAATGATCTTTTGTCTTTTCTCATCTGCTTCAGGCTGAACCAAGATATCTTCCATCCCTGTGAGAGACAGAGCAGATGGATTCACAGACCCTCAGCGTGCTGGAAGGGTGGAAGTGACCTCTAAAGGTCATCTCATCCAACCCTCCTGCTCCAGCATGGGCACCCACAGCAGCTTGCTCTGGATCACAATGGCCATGGGAGTTTGGAGTCTCTCCAGAGAAGAAGACTCCACAACCTTTCTGGGCAGCCTGCTCCAGGGCTCCAGCAGCCTCACACCAAACAAGTTTCTCTTCCTGTTCAGATGGAACCTCCTGGGTTCCAGTTTGTGCCCATTGTTCCTTGTCCTGGCAGTGGGCACCACTAAGAGAAGTCCAGGTCCATCCCCTTGCCCCCCACTTTTTAGTTCTTGCTGAGTATTGATCAGATCCCTTTTCAGGCTGCTCTTCTGCAGGCTAAAGAGCCTCAGGGCTCGAAGTTTCTCCTCATCACAGATGTTCTAGTGCCCTCAGCATCTCTGTGGTCCTCTGGTGGAGTCCCTTAGCAGTTCCCTGTCTCTCTTGATCTGGGGAGCCCAGAACGAGACCCAGAACTCCAGATGTGGCCTTGCTAGGGCAGAATAGAGGGGGACAAGAACCTTCCTCAGCCTGCTGGCCACACTCTTCTGGAAGCATCCCAGAGTGCCACTGGCCTTCTTGGCCACAAGGGCACACTACTGGCTCCTGGGGAACCTGTTGTCCAGCTGTACTTCCAGGACCTTCTCCACAGAGCTGCTTTCCAGTATGTTAACCTCTCACTTGTACTGCTGCAGGACCCTCCCTATGTGGGGACAGGCTGAGAGTTGGAGCTCTTCAGCCTGGAGAAGAGAAGGCTCCAGGAAGACCTCAGAGCTACCTTCCAGTGGGGAGGGACTTTTGACAAGGGCTTGTAGTGGTAGAACAAGGGGAGATTGAGACTGGGAATAGAGATGAGAAAGAAATTCTTGCCAGTGAGGGTGGGGAGATAGTGGCAGAAGTTGCCCAGGGAGACTGTGGATGTCCTCTCCCTAGAAGTGTTCCAGGCCAGACTGGATGAAGCCTTGAGCAAGCTGTGCTGGTGGGAGATGTCCCTGCCCATGGCAGGGGGTTGGCACTGGCTGGTCTTGAAGGTCCCTTCCAACCCAACCCATTCTGTGACTCTAGGAGCACTCAGCATGCATGGAGCCCAACAGTGCCTGCTTGGTGTCTGGGGAGGTGCTGCAGCCCCTGTGCCACTCACCCATTGTAAAGCCTCTGTAGAGCTGCAGGTAGGCAGTGAAGAGTCTGCCCAGGCAGGTCAGCACCTTCCCACTGGTGGCACCCCCATAGAGCTCATAGCAGCAGTGGACCAGGCCATAGGCAGAGCTGCCAAAGTGAGCTTTGTCCAGGACTCCACACAGCAACTCCCCATTCCTGATAACGACCTGAAAAACAAAGCACAGCTATGAAGGAAAACAGAAGTGGGGACCTTGTGATGCCTACAGGTTTCACTGGGTGATCCACACGAAGACAGCTTTAACAGCCCCCACATTGTGAGCAGTTAAACATGGCCAGGGTAGCTACACACCCAGCACAGAGAGCAGAAACAAAACCTCTAACAGCATCTGTAGTGTCCCACCTGGACAGCCAAACAATGCCACACCATCACAGAACAGCAGGGGCTGCAAGTTCCCTCAGGTCACTCCGGAATGGAGAGGCCAAGAATGCAGCTGTGGCAGGGCAGAGCAGAGGGGCAGGAGAACCTCTCTGACCCTTCTCTTCACCCCAGGATGCTCTTGGCCTTCTTGGCCACAAGGGCACCTTGCTGGCTCCCGGGCACTCTGCTGTCCAGCAGAACCCCAGGTCCCTCTCCTCTGTGCTGTTCTCCAACAGCTCAGTCCCAGCTTCTCCTAGGCCATGGGATTGTTCTTCCCCAGATGCAGGACCCTTGCCTTGCTGGATTTCATTCCATTGCTCCCCACCCAACCCTCTAGCCTGTTCAGGTCTAGGTGGATGCCAGCACAGCCTGAGGGGGTGTCAGCCACTCCTGCCAGTTTGGTGTCATCAGAAAACCTGCTGGCAGTGCCTCTGTGCCCTCAGCCAGGGCATTGATAAATATATTGAACAGTCCTGGTCCCAGTACTGAGCCCTGAGGGACCCCACTAGATACAGACCTCCAGCTGGACTCTGTCCCACTGACCATGGTCTAACAAAAGCAGAATCTGCATTAGGCAGGATCAGAGCAGAGTTTTCCCTGATGCCAGCCCTACCCTCTCATCACCACTGTTGTTCGTACCTGCTTTTCCCTTGCCCATGCTCATCCTCCCCTGCCCATTCCTTTGCTGTCTACAGCATTTTGCTACAAGCCCTGCCCAGCCTCCAGAGCTGCTGCCCCAGCATACCTGAGATTCACACATGGAGTCCAGACTCAGACACCTGTTTGCAGGTTCCTTTACCCAGGCTCTTCCCCCAATCTTTGCTCTCCCAGTTAAATTCAGTGGGACATGGTTTTCTGGAATGATGTTTATTAACAATGTAGAAACAACCTGTAAAGAAGCAGGAGGAGTGGAAGGAGTCATTTATTTCCTGTGTTTGACAGGCAGGAGAAAAGCAACATCTCAGACAGACTTTTCCCACTAACAGCAAAGCTCTGGAAGTTTGGGAACATCCCCTTGCTCCTCTGGCTTTGAAAGGTCAGTGAGCTGGGACACCTCATTGTGCAGAAGCAGCTGGCACCAGAAATTGTTCCAGTAATGAGATACAGCTACATGAGGATGTGAAATAAAGAGCTCTCTGCTGGGCTTAACCAGACAAACCCAGAGAGAATCTGCCCTGCTCTGCTCGCAGATGTAGCACCTGGACTGAACGTGGAGCACAAAGTGAAGCACTCACCTCAGGTATGACATCAACCTAAGGGTGATCCCAACCCAAAACTTCAATAGCAGAACCTTTCCCTACAACTCTAAGTTCAGAGAATCAAAAGCACTGCCTGGAGTAAGTTAGTTTAATACAGGTAACAGATTGCCACACCTGGGAATGCAGCACTGCACTCCCACCAGCAACTCTCTGCAGAGCAGCAAGCAGCACAAGTTCTCCTGCAACACTGTCACTTGACATGAAAAGCAACTCTCAGTAACACACAGCAAGGCCTGAGCTGGTTGGAGGCTGGGATCTGGCAGTGCAGCAGCTCTCAGCAGCACTGTCCCAGCTCAGCACTCTGCCTGCACTGTGGCAGTGCAGCGGCAGTTACCTGCTTGCCTGTCCATAAGCGCTGTGGTTTCCAGATGGCTGGAGGAAAGGTTTTGATTCTTCCTGTCTTGTCTGTCAGCCCTCTGTAAACCAGCTCCATGTACTGCTCCCTGGTGAAGCAGCACCCCCGGATGGTCATGCTGACCCCAGAAATCATGTGGTCCTGGATCAAGCCAGGAAGAGGCTTCCCATCCTGGAGAGGTGACAAGAAAGAGAGTTGGGAATGTTATGTCATGGGCTGGCTGCTTCCAAAGCTATTCCAGCTGGGTACTTCACCACAGAAGACAAAGAAGTCATCAGCACAGCACAACTCTGCTAAATCTCTTCTGGATATTGACATTGTGGGAATGGCTTCGAACCAAAGAAGAGAGCAGAGTGGACAAGAGGAATAAGTTGTGCAGCAGGAGGCTGCTGGAACACTGCAACACGCTGCCCAGGGAGGAGGTTGGGGTCCTGTCCCTGGAGAAACTGAAGGTGAGGCTGGACAGGGCTGTGGGCAACCTGCTCTAGTGGAGGATGTCCCTGCTGAGTGCAGGGGCTTGGACTGAGTGAGCTCTGGAGGTCCCTTCCAACCCAGGCCATGCTGTGATTCTATGATGAAAAGGAAGGAACCTGTTTGGGTGTCCTGGGCCTTCTGCAGGTGAAGGGAACAAGAAGGGGCAGGACAGAAATCGGGAACTGTTAAGGGTTAATCTCCCTGGGGGTGTTCTGACCCTGAGCCCAAGTGCAATGGGGTCCCAATCCCACTGCCTGTCTGCACCCCCTATAAAAACTAGGGAACTTCCTGTTTCTCTCTGCCCTGCTTTGCCTGCCAGCAGCACTCCTGTCCCAGCTGCTCCTGCTTTGCCACGTGCCCAGCCAAGCATGTGGTGGACCAACCACCTCCTGAACCCACCTCCATCCCCTGCCATCCACCAGGTGTTGTATATATTTGCATTTCTTTCCCTTCCCTATGCCTTTCTGTAATGCCTCTAACCTTAAATACCTTTATTTATTGTTACAGTTTTCCTTTTAACTTCCAAATCAGAGCAAGACTACTCTTTGGGTGTTTTAGCCCTTTTCACTCTCCATACCTAGTTCTTTTTTTTTCCTTTCTCTTTCCAAAGGGGGAAGGCATCCAAGATATGTTACTGTTCTGTTAGGCTTTTAAACCAGATCAATCGATTTCAACAATCAATAAACAAACATCTATCAGTCTCATCACGGAATACATGAAGTTGCCAGAGCACTCCAAGCTCACCCAGCCCAGCCCTGGCCCAGCACTG
Organism: Eubucco bourcierii; assembly: GCA_013396675.1. NCBI lineage: Eukaryota > Metazoa > Chordata > Aves > Piciformes > Ramphastidae > Eubucco > Eubucco bourcierii. Next base: position 26,067 of record VWZE01014165.1, read on the forward strand.
CAGGCTCAGCACCAAACCATGTCCCTCAGCACCAACTCCACAGCCTGCTGGAACACCCCCAGGGATGGGCACTGCAGCACTGCCCTGGGCAGCCTGTGCCAAGGTCTGAGAGCCCTTCCAGTGCAGAAAGATTCCCTCAGCTCCAGCCTGAGCCTCCCCTGGGGCAGCTTGGAACCATTGCCTCTGCTGCTGTCCCTTGGCACCCAGGAGCAGAGGCTGCCCCCTCCTCACTGCCACCTCCCTGCAGGCAGCTGCAGAGAGCAAAGAGCTCTGCCCTCAGGCTCCTCTGCTGCAGCCTGCATCCCCCCAGCTCTCCCAAGCCCTCCTCACCCCCAGTTGCTCCAGGCCCTTCTCCAGCCTCCCTGCCCTGCTCTGCACAGGCTGCAGTCCCTCAGTGTCCTTCCTGCAGTGAGGGGCCCAGAGCTGAGCACGAGAGGATTATGCCCTCCTGTTCCTGCTGCCCACCCTGCTTCTGATCTAAGTCAGGATGCCACTGGCTTTCTCGGCACAATCCAAGCCCATAAAGATCTCCAAGAGCCTCCAGGAGTTAGCAAGCACAGCTGTGAGCTGCCCTTACCTTAGGCACCAGATACTGCTCATCAGTGAAGGCCAAGGTGTAGGCTTCCGCCCTGCCCAGCTCGCTCTGCGGGAAGTGGGCGTTCATCTCATCCCCGTCAAAGTCAGCGTTGTAGGCCTTGCAGTTGGAATAGTGCAGCCTCAGTACCTTCTCCCCGGGCAGGATGCGGGCACGGTGGGCCTGGATGGAAGGCCTGTGCAGGGTGGGTTGCCGGTTCAGCAGCAGCACATCCCCGTTCCGGATGTGGCGACACACCTGGGGGACACAGGCTGCTGCAGGCAGCTGCCAGCACCCTGCCAGGGCTGCAGCTGGGGGCACACACAGACCACCTCCGGTCTGCAGTCACACT
>VWZE01014166.1:3870-23361 GCA_013396675.1 Eubucco bourcierii
TTTTTTTGTTTTTTTTCCTATGGACTGCTTTTCAAATATTGAAGAAGTGCTGGAGTTGGACTTGCAGCTGCAAAAGCAATAAAATTGCTTGGCTTTGTTAGTAGTAGTAGTAGTAACACAGGAGCACGTATAAAGATTTTTCTTTTTTTTTTTCCCAGGAGGAAACATCATTTTAAGGGAACATCTGGAGAAAGAGATTGGGAAAAAAAATCTGGAGGCAACAAAGCAAACACTGCACTAAAGTCATAAAATTACTTTGCTTTGACCCTTCCATTGTGAAATACTAGGGTTATTATTTGTGAGGCAACGCATTGTTCTGAAATTCATTTAATGTAAAGAAAAACCCTGACAGTTGTTGAAATAACAAGTACTTTGACATGCATCAAAGGATCTGCTCATCTTTCTCAAACTCAGTTTCATAAGAAATTCCAAAACTGTTGGTTTATATACAGCAGAGAATAAAAGCCCATTGCAAAACTGGGGAATTCCCCACAAAAATGGAAATTCCAGGTCCTACGCAGTACTAGTTACTCTCACCAACTTTGGTTTCTTGCTTGCATACTCCTTGGTATCCCTCTGCTTTCTGGAACTCCCTGGTGGAAATGCACAAAGGCAGCAGAGAACTGCCCAACCATGCGTGCCTGTCTTGCTCAGCCATGGCCCCCCAGGGAAAGCACCAGCTCAGAGGAGCAAGGAGGGACTGGGAGAGGGGCAAGAGAAGATGCCCATGTCTTTTTGTTTTCCATCAAAAGCAGTCCAGGAAGAAAGCAGAACGGGGCTGGTAGTTTGGCTCAACATGGTTGTGAAGGCTGGGAGTATGCTTGTGCTAGTGTACAAACCCTCCTCCACTTGTAGGCAAACTGAACAAAGATTTCAGCAAGCTTGTCTGCAAAAGAGGAAAACCAAAGCCCTGCTGGAGCTGCAGCATGAATCAAGCCTGATTTCTCCTGGGTTAATCCCTGACACGAGTGTGCCCACATGGATTGTCTGCCTAGGCAGGAGTATATCCACTAAATGAATAGGATCGAACTGTTGGAGTGAGTCCAGAGGAGGGCCACAAAGGTGATCAGAGGACTGAAACACCTCTCCTATGAGGACAGGCTATGAGAGTTGGGGCTTTTCAGCCTGGAGAAGAGAATGCTCTGAGGAGACCCTGTAGTGGCCTTCCAGTATTTGAAGGAAGATCTTCTGGGGAGGGACTATTTACAAGGTCTCGTAATGACAGAATGAGTAATGGGTTTAAACTGGCAGAGAGGAGATTTAAACTGGATGTTAGGAAGAAGTTCTTTACAGTGAGGGTAGTGAGACACTGGAACAGGTTGCCCAAGGAGGTTGTGGCTGCTCCCTCCCTGAAGGTGTTCAAAGCCAGGTGGGATGAGGCCTTGAGTGACCTGTACTAGTGGGAGGTGTCCCTGCCTATGGTGGTACTTGAAACTGGATGATCTTTGAGGTCCTTTCCAACACTGCAGGTTCATGTCCTGTCACTTGCCACCAAGGAGAAGAGGGTGAAACCCTCCTGGCTCCAACCTCCCTGTAGATAGTTGTAGAGTCATGAGGTCTTCCCTCAGACTCTTCTTCTCCAGACTGAACAACCTCAGCTCCCTCAGCCACTCCTCACAGGACTTGTATTCAGGATTGCCAGCCTTGTTTCCCTTTTCTGCACATGCTCCAGTACCTCAATGTCTTTCCTGTAATGAGAGGGTCAAAACTGAACACAGTACTCGAGGGGCAGCCTCACCAGTGCTGAGTACAGCAGTAAGATCATTTCCCTGATCCTGCCGGCCACACTATTCCTGATACAGACCCAGATGCTGTTGGCTGCCTTCATTGTCTGAGCACACTGCTGGCTCATACTCAGTCAGATGTCAACCAGTACCTGCAACTCTCTGCCAAGCAACTTTCAAACCACTCTTCCTCAAACCTGTAGTGTTGCATGGAACTTCCAGGACTGCCAATAGATGATGGAAAGGGTCTGCTCCCCCAGTATCCCTGGGTAGATCCTATCCAGCCTATAGACTTCTGTGTGTCTAAGTACCAGAGCAAGTCCCTAACCATTTCATCTTGGATCATTGGAGCTTCATTCTGCTTCCCATCTCCATCTTCTGGCACAGGGTGCTGCATACCCAGGGAGCAGATGATCTTACTATTAAAGGCTGAGGCAAAGAAGGCTTTAAGAATCTCAGTCTTATCCTCATTCTTTGCCATTATGATTCCCCCTGTGTCCATTAAAGTGTGGAGATTCTCCTTGGCCCTTCTTTTGTTGTTGATGTATTCATAGAAACATTTTTATTATCTCTCACAGAATTGGCCAAATGAAGTTCTATCTGGGCTTTAACCCTTCTCGTTTTCTTCCTATATGACCTCTTGTCTTCCTTGTAGTTCTGCCTTGTTGCCTGCCCCTTCTTCCAAAGCCCATAGATTTTCCTCTTTTTCTTGAGATCCAACCAAAATTCTCTGTTCAACTAGGCCAGTTCTCTTCTCCACTGGCTCATCTTCTGACATACGGAAATGGCCTTTTCTTGTGCCTCCAAGATTTCCTTCTTGAAGACCGTTCACCCTTCCTGGGCAACTTTGCCTTCCAGGACTGCCTCCCAAAGGATTCTGTCAACCAGCCTTCTAATAAGGTGGAAGTCTGCCCTCTGGAAGTCCAGGGACCCCACTTCTTACTTCTCCAAGAATGGAGAACTCTATCAATTAATGATGGCTATGCCCCCTCCAACCATCACATCACCCACTAGCCTTCTCTGTTCACAAACAGCAGGTCCAGCAGGGCACCTTCCCTAGCTGGTTGACGCGCCACTTGTGTCAGGAAGTTATCCTCCACACACTCCAGAAACCTTCTAGACTGTTTCCTCTCTGTTGTGTTGTATTTCCAGCAGACATTTAGGAAGTCAAAGTCCCCCATGAGAACATGGGCTAGTGATTGTGATATTTCTCCCAGCTGCTTATAGGATAATTCACCTGTCTCTTCATCCTGGTTGGGCAGCCTGCAACAGACTCCCACCAGGATATCTGCCTTGTTGCCCCTTCCCCTGATTTTAACCCATAAGCACTCAACTACATCATCATTATCAGAGAGCTCAAAGCAATGCTTGAAATGCTCACTCCATCAGCATCCTCTCCACACAGGGAAGAACCCGAGCAATCTGACAGCCATCTCTTCTGACTCCAAGTGTGTATGGAGTTGGACATGTCTGAGCAGAGCAAGCGAGGGTTCATGAGGGCTACTAATGAGGCTTTCCACCCACCATGTCAAATATGGAGCATGCAGACATGCCCCACAGTAGCACTGCAGCAGGGAGACAGAGAGATTTTTGCTCTGCCAGCTTTCCCACCTACCACCACAGGTTACTGCAGACATTGCTATTACCCTACCAGCACAGTCCTTGCACACCCTCCCCTTGGAATGCATTCAGCTTCTTCTGCTGTGCTCCTCAAGGTGAAATGATCAGTGTCTTGGCAGAACATCACCATTTGAAAGAGCTGCATCACCAGAGTTCTCCAGGTGTTAACAACTTACCCACAGGAGCAGACATTCTCCACTGGATGTGCACAGCCCCTTGCATTACACTCACCTCAGGTGCTATGAAAGCCCCCATCTCGAGACACAGTTTTTCACAGGAGATACAAAGCCACAAGCAGAACTAAAAGGCTTATGGACTGAGGAAGCTCGTAGTGGCAGACAAATACATCTAAGTTGTAGGGTCTGGTACTGGCACATTCCTCATGTGGCTTGCTGCTGTGATAGGTGTTTAATGTTTAGATTAAATTGTAATTTATAAGAGCAGTTGCTTCATCTACTTTTTTATTTCTTATTTACATTTATAAAGCACAATTATTCTCAGCATCTGGAAGACTTAGAGTGAACAATTAGGTTAATATTAAGAGAACACCGAAAAGCCCCCGGTGAGGGCGAGGACTCTGATTTCATGTGGTGTTCGAAAAAAGGCAGAGATTGTTTCTACTCTGCCTTGTAGTCTGTCTCTTGATTGTTATTTCTTAAGGTAAACGACAATCTCCTAAATAACTCCAGAACAGAGACTGAGCAAGAGCTGAGGATTTGGCCTACTGATGTTGCTGGACAGTCAGAGTTAATGTCATGGAGACCTGTCTGTGAGAACAGTTTCCTTCCAAATTAAGAGCCCAGGGAGATCTGATGGGTTTTGCAATTTCCCTCAGAGACTGCTGGGGCCCGTGAATCACTGCTTCACTGCCTGCAGAAATATTGCCTCTGGCACCAGTGTACCAGTGAAGCACAATTCCTGTGGACTGAGCTGAGCAAGAAGCAGGAACTCTGAGGGCTCACAAGCTCATGCCAATGCAGAGCTGCTCTGGAGGTCAACAATGGGTTTTCATCTCTGGAGGCACTGGACTCCTGCTCTACATAGGCAGTAAAATCAAAACAGCCTGCAATAAAAGCAACATAGCTTGCAGCACTCAAGGTGCTGGAGTGAATGCAGGGGAGAGCAGCGAAGCTCATGAAGGGCCTGGAGGATAAATCTTAGGAGGAGCAACTGAAGGAGCTGGGGCTGCTTAGCTTGAAAAGGTGGAGGCTGAGGGGAGACCTCATTGCTGTCTACAGCTACTTGAAAGAATGTTGTGGAGAGGTTGACACCACTGTCTTCTCACAGGTAAATAGTGACAGAACAAGAGGGAATGGCCTCAAGCAGTGACTGGGTAGGTTTACATTAAATATTAGGAAACGTTTTTTCAGAGAAGAGTGGTCGGGCATTGGAATGAGCTGCTCAGGGAGGTGGTTGAGTCACCATCCCTGATGTGTTTAAAAGTTGTTTGGATGAGGTGCTTAGGGATAAGGTTTAGGGTGAATCTTGTACAGTAGGGATAACGGTTGGACTTGGTGATCCTGAGGGTCTTTTCCAACTTGAATGTTTCTGTGATTCTGTTATTTGTAAAAAAACTTGCCCCATGAACAGTGATATTAAGGACTAAGCCTTAACAAATGGTTAAGGCTTTAAGTGTCTTGTTCAAATGCCGCCTATGATACTGGTATCCAAGAGAGTGGTTTAGACTTCTGACTTCCCACTGCTGGCTCTGTATAGCTTGGCTGAGGAGCTGGGCCTGTATTAAAGCCATAACCTACAGGTAGCTCCCCAGGGTGTTTTGATGGCTTTTAATAGCTATTGATCATGTAAGGAGGCAGGGTCTGGGAATGATGGATACCTGCGGTTTTAATTGCTCGCTACTGTCTTGAGCATGGACTTCACAGGTGCCATGAGTGCCAAGTGTCCATGTCATGGAAAACACCCTGCATAGCATCCTAGTCTCTTTTTGAGAGATTTGTCTAACCTAAGATAGGACTGATCTAGACAGAGATTTGTAAATAATGATTTCCCTCAAATGGAACGCCAAATAAAATCTCATTATTAAAACTTTAATTATTGCATCAACAACATAAGTTTAATAATTGCCAGCTCCAGCTGAACAGACCCATTGGGACGTTATGGAATTACAGCTAATGCAACAAGAACTTCAATGTATTTCTTCACAGTATTGTGTTGAGTAAAATCCTTTAACTCCTCCAGTGTTATTTTAAAGAACTATGTGTGGTAAGTCAACTTAGTTATGTGCTCCATGTGAAAAATTGCCAAATATCCCACAGGGCAAATATGAAAAAGCAGCAGAGAAGACATTCTGAAGAAATGAGACTTTATTGACTTTTTTTTTTGGTTGAAGACTGCAATTTCACAATTTCATTGTGATTTCAGAGAGTGGGTAGTAAAGTGAATCTCCTGTTGGCAGGACATTGATTGTGTGAATTTTCTTTTTTTTTTTCTCTATTTATTTTTTTCACCAAAAAAAAACCCACAAAAAACAAAACCAACCAACACAACAACAACAAAACAACAACAAGAACAAAAACAATCAAAGGAAGAGAGAGAACAATGATGGAGGGCGGGGAAACAATCAGAGTCCTTGATTCAGTCCCTTCTGGTATCAATGACATCTGCTGCTGGTCTATCACAAGAACAGGATTCAGACAGAAGAGGATTAAGATGGAAAAGCAAAATTCATCATGAGGGAAATAACTTCTGAGCAGATCAAGAAAATCTGTATCACACATTTGGTTTGGTTTGTTTGGGTTTTTAAGCAGAGAAATAATGAGTAGTGACACAGGTGTCTATTTAGTCTACAGTATATTTTTCTTGATCTTTTCTCTTTTGCAGTTGCCAAATACTGCTGTTCCAACAGATCAGGACTGAAGAAAGCTTTACTGTGCCATATCATGTTTCTGTTTTGAAAGTGGTAATGTTTTAAACAGAAAAAAAAAAAAAAAAAAAAAANAGCTGTAAAACTCGCAGCAGTGAGTCAGTGCAGAGGAGCAGAACTGTCCCTTGTGGGCCTCCATTCATGCATAGGTGCACCAGCTTTCTCCATCTATCTGACAATGAAGACTTAGGGCCTGCTCTACTATCTCATTTCTACCATCCTCTCCAAAGCTTCTGAAGTTCCAGACCACACACTCCATTACCAGGGGTCACCTGTGACTACTCTCTTAGCTGTATGTCTCATACTTAAAAGGCCAGAAGTTTTCTTTTTCCTCCTAACTGTTTAGACTCTATGTAGACCCTATAGACACTTGTTATATCTGTTTTTACCTGTTGCCAGTGTAGTCCCAAAGAACTTACACCATAAGTATGAGAACAGAGATCCATATCCTCCAGTACCTTAAATGGCCTTGAGCTGGACTACTATCAGTAAAACCAGGTGAGCATATGACACTAATAACTTACAGAAGCAATATTTTTTAAATACAATGTCCTTAAATGAGTTTGTGATCTGAGGGACCATGGAATAGGAAGAACTAGAGAGAGCTGCATGGTGAGGAGGAAACAAGGGACACCACAGATGAATGAAATTGCATGTGGAAATGTCAAACTGAGGAGGGGTCAGGAAATAAATTAATTTGTGCTAGTTTGTGCTAAATTATAGCACCCAGCTGTGGGTGAATTGTTACCATGAAGTGGTGTTGCAGGTAAACCAAAGATGTGCAGAGACTTTTAAAAGTTTCCCTGGGATCCTGCTTCCAGAAGTTGCTTCTCAGGGTTTGGGTCCAGCTGGAGACGGGACAGTGTGAGTTTAGATGCTGCCAGTCAGTGATGCCTCCTTCTGGAAGGCTGTGGAGAGCTGTTTTAGTTAACATTTCAAATGAAATGTCTTTGAAATGCTGGTAAGTGTGACAGTGTGATGAAAAGGAATTACAACTGAGCTGCCTGGAATGTGTGTGAGGGGACAAGGACAAGCAACAAAAGAACAAGAAAGCAAGTAGAGCTGTAAATGAGTGAAAATATAGGGTTTGTTTATTAGCACAGAATTTAACATCCCCATTGTTCACTGTTTCACCAGAACACGTGTTATAGATCAGTGTCTTCCTGCATGGCTGTTTCTCTTAGCAGTGAGAGCCTTTCTTCCCTGATAGACTTTGAATGTGATTTCCAGATTATCTTCATTACCTTCCAGCTGAGTCAAGATACTGGAATGTTTCTTTTGGAGTTGTCCAAAAGCAGATTTTCTTTTCTTGGAGATTCACTTCTATTTCGGTATACAGTTCATGAAGTGCCTTAAAATCTTATGTAACTGACTAGTTTGAGTGGCAGCTTTGCACACAAAAGGCATTGTCCAAACAGACCCTAGGTGCTGATGTGCATGAAATACAGGAATTATCCAGAATGAGGTGAGCACCAAGGTCCCTGGACAACTCTGACCAATTTTTGCATCTACATCTGTGGTGAGAGTGGCTGACAAGAAAGGAAGTGAATGATGGGGAGATGCCTTGAGCTGCTTCTCTGTCATGTCTTGATTAATACAGCTGAAAGGCAGAAGCTTTAATTGAACATGGGGTCCCGTGCTGGGGTCATTAACAGACACATACTTTGATGAGTTGAGAATAGATAGGCCAAGCTGTATTGGGCATGCAAATATTGCTAAGTATTATCTTTACCTAAGCATTAATGAAAAAAAAAATTTTTTTTTAAAAATCAGGATTTTCTCCAAGTTTCACATATTAAACAGAAACTAAATGATCACTTCCGAGTTCTGAAAAACCTGATTACATGAATTGTTGAAGAAGTAAAGATGTCACCCTCAGTCTCTGGAATGGGACTTTGGGCTTTTTTACTATGGAAAAAACATTCCCTGAAAGTAACTGCTTGATCAGTGGGATTAGCATCACCCCATGTTAACCCCTTACAGAAATCAGTGGTCCCTTGTGAAACGTCCAGGACAGTGCTTGGCTTTTGTGAGCGGTTGTTCTTCCCCATGCAGAGGTGTCTGAAAGAGGGAGAGTGTAGCCAGGTGACATAGCTATAGCTGATGGCACTGGATTTATCTGTATGCTGGGGAATAAGCTGATCACTGTGCTTTTTGCATGAGCTGATTTGTTCTGTGTTCTTGTGATGAATGTAAACCCTTAAGGGGAAAGACTTCCTGACTGCAGTTATATTTGTGCATATTACAGAACCATTCCTCGTCTTGTGCTTAATTTACTTTCCTAATGTTGTCAAGCTGCTCTCCAAATCAGCATTCCATTTTTGATGCGCCACAAATATCAAGCAGGACTCTCCAAGTACAAGCAGTCTGAAGCCTGTGCAGAATCACCACCTCAGAGACTAGGGAATTACTGGAGAGAATTTTTTAGAAAAAGATAATGAATAGTAGAGCTATTTTGGGATGTTCTTTTAAAACCAGTGGCTAAGAACAGTAGCTTCTAGCACAGGCTTCTTTGTGACTGGAAAATGGATCCATCCACAGAGCTCAATCACACATATATCACAGAGGCTGACGGCTCACATTCAATTACCTTTCTTTAATGCTACATTTCAAAGTGATAATTATTTTAATGGGTGATTATTGTAGTTTTGAGCAGTTCAAGGAATTTCTGATACAAGTAAGAAGGGGTAATTTCAAAACCTTTGCTTCATATAAATTTGCCCTTTAATTGATCGTGTAAGTCTCTATGATACAATCTCTAGAAAACGAGCTGAGTAAAACCTATCCTTTTTTTTCTGCTTTGAGATTCTTAGATCTATTAGACAAGATTCTCCATTCTCTCTTTAATTATTTGCTCTGGCAATAAAACTTTTAGTGGCTGTTTAAGAAATAAACCTGGAGTTCAAAAACTCCCAGTAGGAATTGTGGCGAATATAATTTTATTATACATATCACCATATAAACCATATTATTCCATTTGCTGAACTCTCTGGTCTGTTGGGAGAGTCCTGGAACACAGAGGAAAATGCCTTCTTCCATAGGCAGCGAGTTTTAACTTTGAGCCCTGAGACATCAGTGCCAAAGGAGAGCCTGGCAAGATAATGAAGAAATACATCAGACTCCAATTTTATTTTCTGTTTGTCAGTCTTGCTCTTGCCCTGTTTTGGACACAGGACAGACAGATGCTTCCCTTCATTCTGCAGGGAACTGCAAAAAGCAACTGCCTGGAGGTCACATTTTGGTGGTCATTGGACGAGCAGGAAAAGCATAACCATAAAAGCAGTTCACACTATGTCTGTCAGGAGAGAGATTCCCCTAAGGGGAAGTGTCCCCGAGCAAACTGTAGCAAGTGGATAGATAGCCAAGGAAAGAGAACCCTTGCTTTTCAAGAACTACCAGTAGATAGAAAGGCTCTGGAGCTATACTGGTGCTTCTGCTTCTCGTAGAGAAGGCTGGGGGCAGGGGTGGATGTATCTGTGTTGGATGCTTTCCCACTCACTGCCATTACAAGGCAGGGGATTACCCAAGGATTTCCCCTATTCTGAACGGCCACAAATGCAGAGGTATGAGCCTGTGATGAACACTCTGGGAAAGAAGAGCTGCTGCAAACCACTGTGCTCCCTACTTATGGTCATGGGGGAGGAGAGCAGATGGATCAGGATCTGGTTTTGTCCTGTTTTTTATAATCCAGAGAAGATAGCCAGAAGGAAGCAAGGCAAGGTAAAGCAAGGCAAAACAAGGTGTGGCAAGCAGAGGAGTACATGGTTTTCAGGTAGAAAATAAGACATAGCATCTTGACATTTTCTTTGACTTGTTCCTGAGTGTACATATATTAGCAAAAAAGACTAAATTGGCCTATTTGGCATTCATGAAGCCTGTGGTGTACAAAGTATCCATCACTGTTTTGTTTTGTTGTTACTTTCTTACTCCTGATGAAAAAAAAATACATATATATATGTATGCACAAATATCTTACAAATTTGTGATAAACTGGAATAAATGTAATGGTAAGAGAAGACAGGCTGCTTTGTCACAGTAGAACATGATAAGTCAATAATGCCTTGTATGTGTTATCAGCTCCCACTATACAGACCCTCATAGTTTGCATTACTGTCTCATTACATTACTATTACATTAATGTGTTCTGTAAATAGGGAGGTCTCCAAGTGATGTGGTTAAAGCTGTAGCCTTTGTGAAAAGTCACCTTTGGAGTGCTGTGTCTTGCAAAGATGACTTTATATTATTAAAAGCAGTATTAGGAAAAAAACCCACCACGTGTGGCTGGCTCAGAACAGTGGGATACCAGTCAGACATGAAACATCACTAGCTGGTCAGATGAAAACAGGTCAATTCCTCTTCACTGGCAAGGAGGTTTGAAGAGGGTGATTGCCTGAATGGTTTGGACTTCTCTGTTGTTTCCAGACACCTGACAAGCAAATCTGAACACAGGTCAGAGAAGAGGTCTGACCCTACAGACCCACGGGAATGTTTCAGCCTGCACAGTCCTTGGATAAGCAAGAAGTACATCTCAATCGGCTTTCCAGGAGGAGTAGTGCTCTTTTGTCTTCTGAGACTTCATTCAGTGCCCTGAAGGGCAAGAGCTCCTTTGATCATGTTTCATCAGCTTGCTTTGCCAAGCAGCTTTCAGGCAACATTTGACTTGTGTCTGGAAATGCAGTCCTAACTAGCCTGCAGCCAATTCTACGATCAGATGTCAGCCTCTGGTTTTTGGAAATGGACTTCTTGAGAGGGCATCTACTGTGACAAGAGTCTTACCTTAGGCTGCCAGGACCACAAGCTACTGTCTTGTCATATACAAGTCATCCATCTGGATCGACTGCATTCCCAACATGATCAAATTGGGATATTCTGACATGAAGAACTGCTTTTGGTCAGCTGTGAGGGCTACATAAAAACCGTGGTGAAATCTTCAAAGCAGTTAAAACATCCAGTCAAATGCCAGAATTGTTTTTCTTATCAGCAAATGTATTTTGTCTCAGTGGGACAGCATTCCTGAGGCATATGCCTCAATCTCACCATGTCCTTCTTTCTCAGAGAAATGTCTCCCCTTCAATGTCATGACAACTGCACATTTGTGCTGGAAGAAAACAGGTGAGCCTTAAGTAGAGCTAATGATTGCCCTATAACGTAATTTCTTCTCTGCCCACCTTTCTGCTTCCATTTCTGCACTTTAGTTGAACCACAGCAATACAAAGACTGCAAGGTACCAACCATGGGATACTTTTCCAATAAGTTGGTCATACACAGATAAGAGTTCAGCTCCATGGTGCTGACAGATCCACCTACCCTGCAGATGGCTCCAGCTGTCTCTTGCCAGTGGAGTACTGGACGTGGAAGTCAGCGCTTTCTCTTGTGAATCCATGTGTGCTCAGGTTTGGATGAGTCCAGCTCCAGTTTCTTGAAACAGTCACAGCATTTTGCCCAGATGATCACAAAGCATCTAGGAAAATGAAACCAGGTGCTGGGAGCAGTGGAAGCCACGCTTGATGAAGACTGCAGTGGGTGGTTGTCTTTCCAAATACCTTGTAAGCAAAAGAAGCTCAAAGAATAACTACCTAATTCCATGCCTTTGAATGCCATTAGTTAGATCTTAGAGCTTGCAGCTTAGTGTTTGCAGCCCAGGCATCAGTGACACCCACAAAAAGTTAGTAAGTTTAGCATCCTGCTTGCACTGAGTTTGCCAGTCCAAGTGCATGCCCTGCTGCTAGTCTGAGCTAGAGGCTGTGTTCCAGCTCTTCCTGATCTTTAAGTTGTCATACATACCCAGAGGGTTCTGCCACCAGGATGAGGGCAGCAAACAGCCTGCAGGCACACAACCAGTTCACCAGCTGGGACCATGCCATGGACCCATCTCCTTTTCTGAGCTTTGTTGTGCAGGACTCATTTTGAGAAATGACAGATAGGCATCAGTAGTAAATAACCTACCAAGAGAGAGGAGAATTTTCCTAATTGTTACCAAATCTCCTTTGTGGGAAGTGGGGGAAGGAGTAGAGAAAGAATGTGGGTGTCACCAAGCCTGCCAGGCATAGCTGTTTGTGTTGGTATGGCTGTTTTAGAGTCTTATGACAACAAAACATCACATTACAGCTCCAAATAGTGCTGAGCTGTAAGACAGCTCTTCTGCAAGCACTGCAGCTATGTGGGGTCTGTTGGCCAGCCATGGCTTGCCTTTAGCTTTTCAGCCTCTGTTATGGCTGCTTCTTCACTTAAATTACAGCTCAACAGAGGGATTTAAAAGGTTTTAACTCTATAGATGGCTTCCTGTATGGACATCATTTTGAACCACACTGGTGCCCTGGCTTCAAGGACCTCTTTGGTACATATAATTGCCAACAGGGCAGGGCTTGTGCTGAGCCAGAAGAGATCTATACATCTTCTCAGGAGTATCTGTCTCTGTCTCAGTCTTGGAACAGACTGTCCTGTCTCAGCACGAAATCAGTGATGTATCTCCTCACAAGAGATAGATGTGGCCCTTGTATTCTTTATCACCTGAGCCACTGGTATAAGGCACTGCATCAGACACCTACAAAAGCTGTTTGGTTTTGCCTTATTGCAAACAGTAAGTACAGTGACGTCTGCTTTTAGCTTGTTTGGAAGAGCTGCTGCAGATGCAGGTTAATGCTGACATTTCTTTAACTGGGCGTCAAGTAATAACATAGTTGATGTTGCCTAGGGAATTAGCTGGGCCCTGCAATGCCTCCTGCTGCTTCTTGGTGCTCTTGGCTTGTGTATCTGCTGTAATTGCTTTCCCTGGCATCAAATCAGTGTCAATCTCCCTCAAAGAAAAAAAAAAAAATCCTGTAACATTTAATCATGAAACTTGCTAGTGAATTCTCTACATTGTGCTGGGATGTGCAGGGCTGTGAAAGCTTCTTCAGTAGAATCAGCCTTGCAATGACTGAAAAAAAAATCCTGTCTCTCATGAAATATTAATTCAAGTTGCCAGCATCAGCATTCTAGGATTTTGCTTTTTTAAAAGTCACCAGGCTGAAGCAAAACATTGTCAGCCCTTGGCCCACCAAATACAGAAGAGAACTGTTCTGTGAGCTGTTTGTCAGCCTGACCCTTGCCTAAATTGCTTGAATCTTATTTTCCATTCGATCTAATCATCCTCACCCTTGAAATTAACTGCTCTGGAGCCAGCATCTGGCAGCAGGAGTCCCCAGACCTTGAAGGCATTGTTAGAGCGAGTTCCTGCAAAGACTGTTCAGAGAACTTTCTTGTTCCCTTCCCAAGTTTGTTCCCCCACTGTCACCATATACTGTTTTCTTGTTTAAATAAAAGCTGCCCATCTGGTCTAGTCTCTGTAATGTGCTTCTAGTCAGCTTTTAGCAAACCAGCCTGAGGAAGTGCAGCACTTTCTGGAAAAAAAAATCCCAAGAACCTCCCCTCTTCGCTAGCCAATAAATCAAAGCTTGCACTCCAGCACCCTCTGGCAGAAGGGTGCAAAAATGGCATTAGTGCAAAGGGGGAAGGAATCCCAGGAACACATAGAGAACAATAATGAAAGGAGACTTTCGACGAGGCATTCCTGAGCAGTAACAGAGCTTTAGAGGGTCTTGCCAGAACTGTTTAGGGCACACTGTGGTGCTGTGCAGAGGCTCCTACTACACAGTGCTAAAACGCTGAAGGGAGCAGCCTCTGCCAGATGCCTTAACGCTGCGTGGTTACTGGGCACCATGTGGTACCACATGTGAAATAAAATGGAGAAGGCTCCCAGTGAAAGGGAAACCATTTAAGGAGGAAGTCTTGCAAGGGAAAGACACAGCACATGGAGCTGTAGCCTCTGTGGCAGACACCACGAAGAGAGAGGGTGCTTGTCATTTAGAAGGAAGTGCAAAATCCGCAATGCCTCCATCACTTTGCAACATCAACATCGGCTGCCAACAACTCTAGAGCATACATGGGTGACCAACCCCAAACCAAACTGGGTATTTGTTTATTTTAAATTGGATACAGGTTCCTCAACCAGCACGGTGACTAAAACCTCTTTATTAACACTAGAAGAGCCACCATAGATAATACAAGACATGCAGTAAACACTAGAGACGTACATGAAGTAATATTCACCAAGGAAAGGTGTGAAATGCAAGCTCAAATGAAAACCAAAGTGACAGTAAACTTGTTCAGTTCAGGAATATTCATGTACTTTCTTATTTGGGAAATCTGATACGATGGATTTCAACAGAAAGGATGGGCACTGATGGGAGAGGAGAGTGAAAGAAATGACAGATCAGAACTGAGGAACATACAAAACTCTCTGCTGATGGAGAGATTTCAAAAGATTCCTGTAAATGTGTTGGAACAGCGAGATTTCACTGCATGCAAAGGAAATGTTTTCTTAAGGGCATATTTGATGCCAGGTATTTTTCTATACGTGCCCCTCCAGCATTAAGAGGTCTCTGGCAGGACCACTGAAAAAGCAGCACATTTGTTTACACTCAGCACTCTGTTTTGGAGATATTATTTTCTCCAACCACCTGAATTTGCATTCAGCAGCCCAGATGTTTCATCGGGCCAAGAAACCATCATTTATTTCCCTTATATGGGAAGGGACGGATACTCCCCTCACAGGTCTTTTAGAGAGTGCATCAAGTAAACAGGTATCTGGTGTAGTCCTGGTAAAGCTGATGCTGCTTTGGGGCTAAGAACCTGACAGAAGGCCCTTTCATTCTGTATTTTTTACTATTCTAAGAGATGGGAAAACACAATAGAAGAGATCATGCCAACTCACCAAGCTGCTCTGACACCAGCTAAAGCAAAGAAATGGCAATGGAAGACAGCTACAATATGCTTCTCCTAACAGATAGAAAAAATTATGGAAAAATGTGTGTCTCGTTCCTCAAGCAATGTCTGTCAGCTGCACAATGTAGAGAGCGAAAATTTGGGATGCAAATCTTATTCAGGTGGAGAAACTGAAGCAATCACTTGGTCCTGTTCAGTATCTTTACTGATGATCAGAACCAGGGGATTGAGTTGATCATCAGTAAGTTTGCAGATGACAGGAAGTTAGGAGCAGGTGTTGATCTGTTGGAGGGTACGAGGGCTCTGCAGAGGGACCTTGACAGGCTTGAGGGGTGGGCAGAGACCAATAGAATGAGATTTAACAAGGCTAAGTGCAGGGTGCTACACTTTGGCCACAACAACCTCAAGCAGTGCTACAGGCTGGGGACAGAGTGGCTGGAGAGCAGCCAGGCAGAAAGGGAGATGGGGGTACTGATAGATAGTAGCTGAACATGAGCTAGCAGTGTGCCCAGGTGGCCAGGAGAGCCAATGAGGGCCTGTATCAGGAACAGTGTGGCCAGCAGGACAAGGGAGGTTATTCTGCCCCTGTACTCAGCACCGGTCAGGCCACACCTTGAGTACTGTGTCCAGTTCCAGACCCCTCAGTTCAAGAGAGATGCTGAAGTACTCGAAAGTGTCCAGAGAAGGGCAATGAAGCTGGTGAGGTGCCTGGAGCACAGCCCTATGAGGAGAGGCTGAGGGAGCTGGAGTTGTTTAACCTGGAGAAGAGGAGACTCAGGGGTAGCCTCATTGCTGTCTACAACTACCTGAAAGGAGGTCATAGCCAGGTAGGGGTTGGTATCTTCTCCCAGGAAACCAGCAACAGAATGAGGGGACGCAGTCTCAAGCTGTGCCAGGGGAGGTCTAGGCTGGATATTAGGAGGAAGTTCTTCACAGAGAGAGTGATTGGCATTGGAATGGGCTGCCCAGGGAGGTGTGGTGGAGCTGCCATCCCTGGAGGTGTTCAAGAAAAGACTGGACAAGGCACTTTGTGGGAGGAGATACACAGACTCCACACAGTTCAATGTAAATTGAGCTAGAGACCTTTATTGCTGGTTACATGTCTGGTTATATAGCCTTAAGCATAAAGCATGCACCTAAAAACCAATCCTCTATTGGTTAAAAGCTATTGTCCACATGCTCAGTTACATCAGCTGATTGGGTCTCAGAGTGTTAGCATGAGTATTGCAGTTCTGCAATTCTTGGCAGAAAAGTTGCTGAGAAAGTTGTTGTTTCATGATTATTTTGTTTATCCACTTCCTTTTTTGTACTCGTTTGAGGTCATTTGGAAGTTACAGAAGCCCCATGCAGGCCTGAAACTCTTGCTCTTGTTCATAATGTCTATTTTCTTCCAAAAATGATCCTGCAGCACTTAGTGCCATGGTCTAGTTGATTGGATAGGGCTCGGGGATAGGTTGGACTGGATGATCTTGGAAGTCTCTTCCAACCTGGTTGATTCTGTGATTCTATAAGTCCTGCTGTAAGGTCAACAGCAGGTTGGAGGAGGTAGCTGTAGGCAGAGCCAGAGGATAGGTTTGTCCAAGGTGCAGACATTCCAGCACAAGTGCTAACACATACACGTCAGAATTTAAGAGGACATTCTAACTCTGTGAGGTTTATTTATGCTGGATGCTCTGTGTTATGACCATCTCAATTGTTACTTGCTACTATATTTGGCTTGGGGGGAAGGCTAGGCATGAGGAGTTGCCTCTTTAAGGGAGCGTGGCAAGAGCTGGGCAGAAAGAGCTGTGCCAGCAGAGATGTGTCAGGCAGCCCAGAGTGGCTGGATGTCAGGCTTTGAAAAGAACGTGTCCCCGTCTGTGTCCTTTGCTAGGGCTGATTGCAGAACATATTTAGCTTTCTACCATTTAAATGTACAAATGACTGCTCTGTGACTCAATTAACAGCTTCAGTGCTCCTGCCCAGGCTCTCTCCCTTGAAGGGCAAAAGGCAGCTCTCTGTGATTATTAATGTTCCTATAATGCTGCAGACTTGTCTTGGGTTTCATGACTTGGCATTCCATACCCAGAGTGGATGCTGGCCTCCCGGCTGGCTCTCCTGGAGGCTCTCCTATCCACCATGCTCCCTCTGTCAGGGCAGCACACCCTCTTCCTCAGGGACAGACCAAGAACAAAACTCTTCTCTCTGTTTTGGAAGAAAATTGCTACCGTTTCTGATAAAACTGAAATCAGTAGGAATCAATTCATTACCTTTCAGAAAAGGGTGTCACAGTGGATGTCTGTCCCCTCCCCAGGCATTGTGACCCACCTGTAACTTCTACAAGCAATTCTCTGCCACCCCACACTGAGTGAGTATGGGGAAGGATTGGTGCATGGTGCTATTCCTATCCATGCTATGCATGGTCACCAAAGTGCACTTCTCTGAGCTCTGCACTGAGCTTCTGCAGTCCCAGTGCATTGCATCTACAGTCACTGTGTTACAGGACAGGAAAGTGTGTCTCCACAGAGCCAGTATTTGATGAGGGACAGTGGTGGTCTTGTCGGGCACACTGAACCCAGCTTAAGGGCAAGGCCACAGGCAGGTGTGGACCCCCCTAGGGCATGGGCTTTCCCAAAGACATATCTTCACACACCACTTATTTGACATACAAAGAGCAGAAGAAACAGACTTGTGTGGGGTAAAAACATTGCATAAGGTTAATTAGGTATTTTCTAATCAAATTTAACTTTGTAGAACACAGTGGGGGATGTTGGAGACGGTGAACACCAAGCTGCAGCATTTCAAAGATAGTGAGGCTCCAAGATGGTAAAGCAAAGATCAGAACAGACTCTGCTGTCACAAGGACAAATGCTGACTAGGTATTGTGCTCTGGAGAAATGTATTAAACACTATCAATGTGAGGGGAACATTGCAGGATTTCTAGATGGCACTACAACAAGGGTGGAACATAGTATCTCTGGAAAAAAAAAGTGAACAGTAGCCGACCACCATGATGTCTCAGAGGACTGCATCCAAGATTTGTGCATTCAAATAAAGCCACTTAGAAGTGGGAAGTAAATGGCTAAGTATATCCAAAGTCTCCTAACACTGCAGATGAATGGGTGACACTAAGAAAGTATAAAAAAGAAATCACTATGTGTACATAAATCCATGTTGCGTTTTCAGAAGGTGCCTGGGTCAAGGCATGCCAGATTTGTAAATGTATGGAAAGCTACTGGCTATACAAAGCTCTTTGAGGGAGGAGTTTTAATCAGGGGAATGCCCTGCTGTGCTAAAGGTGATGCTAGAAAGATGGATGAAGCAACAAGAAAAGCAATGAGATTTGAGATCATGGGAGGAAGGTTTGTTGGAGGTGACACAGGAGATAATCTGACACTTCTTAGGGTAAGGGAGATGTTGTAAGTCTTTTGCAAGAGCAAGGCCAGATTTTGGACCTGGGAGGATCTACTTTTTCAGGAAACTGAAATGATTTTCTGAAGGACAGTGGGATCTAGGTAGGGGAATGCAGACAAAGAAAGAGCAGCAGTTAGCTCAGAGGAACAAAGGTTTGGGAACTGAGCAAAGACTGCAAATCGGTAAGCCAAATATGGCTTACATAGGTGAGGTGCAGCTGCAAGGAGCAAGAATCCAAGCTATGGAGGGCACTAACCCCACTCCTCATGGAGCAAGATGAAGAGCGAAAGGATATTTCTACATGGTGTGTAATATTTGTGAGGGAGAGGACAGATATATCTCAAATTCCAAGGTCCATGTGTACTCTGGTGTAATTCAGCATGACAAGTAAAAGCTGCAGTAATGGCTTCTTTTGCAGACAACATGCTGTATTTGGGGATCTCTGAATATGAAGGATGATGCACCTCCCTCAAAAGCATTCTTCAAGGCCACAACCAGGGAGGCTGCTCTCATGACACCAAGACCCAGCCTTGGACAAGTTTTGATTTCAGCAGGTCCCCCACTGTGTTCTCTGCAGTGGGTGCATTACGGGAACGCACTCATGAGTCTCCCTGCTCAGGATCTGACCTGGACAAGACTTGGGAGCTGCATCAGCTCTACCAGCACTTTTCAAATTGTTTGCATCTTCTTTAAGCAAACCAAACATCCAGTTCAGACTTTGGGTGGGAATGGTTTTCCCTTTACATATTCATTTCTTTGTGTCAGAGGTACGACATAACTTCTGGTTGAGAAGTACAGTCACCACCTCTAGAGAATGCAAGTACTCAGCAGCTGGGTGTGTGTCTGTATGTTGGTGTTTTATCTTTGCTTTATATCAATAAAGGGGAGTTTGTAGCGGTTTTGTTGCAGTTTCTCCATCAGCCCAGTGAGAAGGAAGACTGGAAAAAAAAAAAATTAGTAACTACAGGGATTTTTATTCCACCGAAGCCATGAGATTAGGTGCCCAAAAGTCTTAGTGGGTTGCTTCCTCCTTGGGAAGGCTTGGGAGCAGAAGGTCAAGCTAGGGAACCAAGAGGTTGTCCTACTTTACGACTCCAGGTTCTC
>VWZE01014167.1:0-10171 GCA_013396675.1 Eubucco bourcierii
TCTTGAACTGCCTGGAAACTGCCTGCCAAGAGCTTACTAGGAACAGGCTCTGAATGCCTGCACACGATCAGCCTGCATAGCCAGCGTGACACCGTGCTGACACTGCACATCACAAGACATCCTACCTGCACCTGAAAGCCTCCTGCCAAGACAGGAAGTCCTGGAGATACACAGATCATCCAGAGAGATCAGGTTAGAGATTGTCTGCCTCCTTTCCCCAGCAACCTGAAGCTTGGGAAGAATCAGAAGTCTCAGTGGCTGACAAGACAGTAACAGAATCCCCTGAAAGTGTCTGGGTACTGTCTGAAGTTGTAGCCAGCTCTACCAGTCAGGAGATAATACTGTGAGTAAATACTTCAAGCCTCTTATAATTCACCATTGCATCCTGCCATAAGCAGAAAGGAGCTCTCTGAGTCCATCTAGTGGGCAAGCAGAGTATTGACTGCAAGTGGTGCAGTGACTGCAGCAACCTTCTCTTCCAGTTCAATCGAGTTCAATTAGTATTATATATTATGACTAGTTATTGCTAGAGCCTGTTATAACCTGTGTAAAGTTTCCATGACCGATGCAAAGAACTGACTGTTATTAAAATTAGTGACTGAGGTGGTGAGAGTTCTGAATATTGAATATTGTCATGGGTTTAAAGAGCCGACAGAGTGAAGCTCTCAAACGAATTGGAGAAAAAACAGAATTGTATTTGGAGAGAGAATTACAGATAGAAATTACAAAGCAGATACAGAATCCATAAGTGAACCCCACTGAATTTTCCCCCAACCCAAAACTAAATCTACAATCCCCAGTGCTCCAATCCTCCCCCTCCGCCATGCCACTGCCATCCTCCAGAGGCCTAAGCACAGCCTCTGGAGACCCCAAAACCAGGCCTATCCTTACATGTTTATCCTGATAAGGGAGCTCCTGCCTGGCACAAGGCTGGAGGGGGAGGAAAGGAGCACAAGCTGGCCTTGCCGTGAGCTTATGAAGAGATACCAGAATTATGGGATTGAA
This sequence comes from Eubucco bourcierii, assembly GCA_013396675.1. Taxonomy (NCBI): domain Eukaryota; kingdom Metazoa; phylum Chordata; class Aves; order Piciformes; family Ramphastidae; genus Eubucco; species Eubucco bourcierii. The sequence continues at coordinate 1,006 of VWZE01014167.1, forward strand.
TAACAATCTTCCAGTCCCCAGAGGAATCTTTTTAACCTTATAGTTCCCAACCTGGGACAAATATTAACAAACAATATTAATTTTTAAAAATATCATCTTGCATTAATTAATTACCCCTCCACTGCAACACCTGGTCTTTAATCACTACAATTTTTAAACTGTGAAGCTGAGTGAAGGCCTTAGGCCCAGATGAAAACATAGCTCATCCTTTTTGGAAGCTGCGGGTGACTTGCCAGGGAACCTATGGAAAGTACAAGAAGGTGCCTATCAAACAAGCTCTGAAGTAAACTCACAGATTTATATTCTGCTTGCTTTGTTCCTATCATTTTGTCCATCAGCATATGAATTACATCAATTCAGGCTCCCGAGGCCTCATTCTCATTTATAAGAAGGGCACTTCACATCACTCTGGTAATATAAAGAGGCATTAAAATGGGAGTAATTTATATTTACATTATTTTTATGGCTCTGTTCCTATTAGAATGGTGTAAAGTGGCATTATGAGAAACCATTATCAGGCTCCTTAGTGTCTTTACTTACAAACTTCCAGGGATTACAATTCAGAGCGTAAATGACTGAGGCAGTGTAAGTGAGCACATCTGAAAAAGGCATCTGTGCCATAGGGTACATATTAGAAAGGCCAGGGAAAAGTGCTAGATTAAATTTGCTAAACTCATAAACACCTGGAATGTGAGGTCTGCTGGAGTAATGGCATTAAATTATCTGGAAGCTGTTAACCTCTTTTCTAGGCCCAGTACTGAAAATATGTTACTAATATCAAGAAGGCTATTCACCAGCCTACATGAAGCAAATAAATTTGAGATAAATGTGTTTCCTACTGGGAGTATATTTGTCATAACACCACAGAAATCTCAGAAAAGTTTTCAAGGATTTATAGCAGGCAGAAAATTATTGACCTTAGGAACTGAACACTCTTCCTGCTGACCTGGGATGTACAAGGGGAATAACATTGGAAATGCCTATCATCCTTTCATCCTTTCATGTGAATGTTTCTATAAATCCAGTACATTCATGAATGTTACATATATATGTTTAAATAAGTAACACATTGAACATTCTTGAATGCTGTATATATTTAAGTAAATAACACATTGATAAGCTGCTCTAACTGTGCACTTTTGTCTTCTTACTAGTAGTATTTCAGCACTGAGAATTAACTTCCAGATCTTAACCATTACTAAAATCTGCGAACTCCTTTAGGAAGAAGTTCTTTACAGTGAGGGTGGTGAGACACTGGCACAGGTTGCCCAGGGAGGTTGTGGCTGCTCCCTCCCTGGAGGTGTTCAAGGCCAGGTTGGATAAGGCCTGGAGTGAGCTGTACTAGTGGGAGGTGTCCTGCCTGTGGCAGGGGGTTGGAACTAAATGATTTTTGAGGTTCCTTCCAACCTTACCATTCTATGATTCTGTTATTCCTCGGTTATTCCTATTGTTGGTAGAGGTTGTCTTACAGAAAATAAAGAACAAAAGTTCTGGTGAACATCAACCACTTTTACATTTAACTTGTATTGTTTGGTACTAAAACAAAACCAACAAAATAAAGTAAAAAAAATCAACTTACTTCTGCAGCTCCTTCATATCCTGTCATTCAGTATATCTGTTATTTCTATTCTCTCATGCTTTACACTTATTAGGACCAACTTCTTTGATGATTGTAGATGCTCTTTCTGCAATCTAAGTAATTTTTCAATTTACTGCATCTTTATGCTTGTCTTCTGTCCCTCCATCTTCAATGTCACACATATGATTAAAAAAAAAAAAAAGACATACATGAGGTGGGGGAAAAAAAATGTAAAACAAGTAGGAAGCATAGAAGCATGTTCAGAGTCTGGCTGAATAAAAATCCTCAAACTGACACCCACAGTTAGGATTTTGAAATCCTAAAACTAACTGGACTTTGATATAGCTACATGAAGAGTAACTGGGCACTAATAAATCTTTCATCAAAGGGCATCCTCATTTTCCAACTATTGGTCCATGGATAATGCCTAGTGGTATTTAGGGAGTTCGCCCACCCCAACACCCACACCCCTTAGCTTGGAATCACCAAGCTAACTCAGACAGCTGGAAGTTAAAATGAAGACATATTTACAGCACTGCAAAATTTACAAGCTTATATATAGAATATATACAAGTATTTACAATTATATACATAGTAGAAATAATACAGAACTTCAAAACCCTGCCTGAATGAGGACAGGCTGAGAGAGTTGGAGTTCTGCAGCCTGGAGAAGAGAAGGCTTCAAGGAAACCTTAGAGTAGCCTTCCAGTATCTGAAGGGGGCCTACAGGAAGGCTGGGGAGGAACTATTGAGAAAGTCTTGCAATGACAGGACAAGGGGCAATGGGTTTAAACTGGCAGAGCGGAGATTTAGACTGGATGTCAGGAGGAAGTTCTTTTCAGTGAGGGTGGTGAGGCACTGGCACAGGTTGCCCAGGGAGGTTGTGGATGCTCCCTCCCTGGAGGTGTTGAAGGCCAGGCTGGATGAGGCCTTGAGTAGCCTGTGCTAGTGGGAGGTGACCCTGCCTATGGCAGGGGGTTGGAACTAGATGATCCTTGAGGTCCCTTCCAACCTTACCATTTTGTGATTCTATTAATTAAAACTTACCAGAGTCTGAGACAGGCAGAGTTTCTATAGGAGAAAATGTTGAAACCAAATCATACAATTGTTAATTGCTCACTCATATTTCATAAACACCAGAAACACATCTATGCACCTATTAAATAACACCCGAGTGTGTTTGGGCTTTTTTTTTTTGTGTTTTGTTTTGGAGGTTTTTTTGCTCTTTTTTTGTTTGTTTGGTTGGTTGGTTGGTTGGTTGGTTTGATTTGATTTGGTTTGGTTTGGTTTTTTGTTTTGGTTTGGGTTTTTTTGAATGTTTCTGATGATGTATTTATGGTGTTCAGTCATATGGAAGATAATAAATTTCTGCATTCAAACCTCTTTCACTAACTCTTCCTATAATAGATGAAAACTTCGGAAAAGAAAAAGAACAGAAAAAGAAAAGCCAGCTTCTGCTGTTGCTACAACTGTGAAAACCCTCACTTCTCATGGCTACCTTCCACAAGGAATAGTCTGAGTGATTTCTGTGGTTTAGATCTTTTGCAACATGGATTATGTTCTGAACACTGTCTGTGGGACTATTGTTAGTGGCCCGCTTGCAGAAGCGTAAGAGAACTATTCTTTCCTTAGAAAGAAGATAATAATGCTGTGGTTCTCAGTTTGGACTTTCTTAAGTTCTGTAGTGTTGCTGAAGGGAACAAACTCCTTTGAGATTTGGGCAGCAGGCTAGTCCCCCAGCCCTTGAACCTGCCAGGATTATAGGCAATAAGTAGACACACAGGCTACACCGCTATACTTTGAGGGGGAGCAACTTCATGATGAATTCTTTCATTTTAAACTATAGCAAGAGCTGTTGTCCAGCTCCTGTAAACACTCTTCACTTTTTTACTAATTGGGACTTCTTCACATAGGAACACAGTTACAGCAAAAGCTATTCCAGTTTGGCTGAACAATTAATAAACTTTACTTTTTCACTTTCAATCACTATTCTCCAAGGAATTCTTGGACTATTCTCAGATTAAACATTTAGGACAATAAAGAGCTGTAAAATCGATGTGCCTCTTGGGAACAAGTAGCCATTTGATGGTTGTCTCCATCAAATCTCTGTTCACATCAATAGGACAGTGGAATGATCTTAAAATAGCAAGAATTCCATTAGCTTTGTTCCTACCAGTGTTTTTTGCAGCTTTACAGTCAAAGGCCAACAGCAAGCCATCACTTAAGCATCCATCATTCACAGTGGTTCTTATATTGTGTAACCTTAACTTCAGCACAAAGATATTTCCTTTGAGACTTGCAAATTCATAACACAATGTCTGCTGTTACTGGTTTAGGTTGATAAACAAGTCATTGGGTCCAGTTTCAGGCCTCATATTCGAGTCAAATTCAGATTCTTTACTCTGACCACTCCAAAGAAAGCTTCTGAAATTAAGTCCTGCTGAAATAGGGCCTGCCACACATCAGTTTGTGAAAGTTCAGTTACAGGAGCAAAACAAACATTTTGTTAGGAGCTGTAATCTAGAACAATTTGTAACTTGCAGGTTTTGCCTAGATGTGGAAGTATTTTCTGGCAAATACTTTTCAAAACCCTTTTTTCTTTCTTTCTTTTTTTTTTTTTTTTTCCCCAAAACAATTCTAATTTTACCTGGAATTTTATAATTTATCATATACATGGCCCTATATGCAAGTGAATGTGTACAATTGAATCAGCTCAGGAAAACTGGTAAGGAAGTGAACTTGACTACTCAGCAGTTGTGATGATGCATTTTACATAGGTAGCTCAGTCACTTGTCACAGCAGGTATCTGTATCAAGCAGCAAGAAACCATATTGGTTCAGTGTATTTCTTTTACAGCAGGATTTTATCCTATTATTTTTGTTATAAGACTATAATTCCACATTCATTTTTACCAGAATAATAGGTCATTGTTTTCCAAAGAAGTAGATGTGTCTAGAAACAGGGAAAGAATCTCAACTTTAGGATTTTATCCTATTATTTTTGTTATGAGAATATAATTCCACATCCATTATTACCAGAATAATAGGTCACTGTTTTCCAAAGAAGAAGATGTGTCTAGAAACAGGGAAAGAATTTAAACTTTAGGATTTTGTCCTATTATTTTTGTTATAAGAATATAATTCCACATCCATTATTACCAGAATAATAGGTCATTGTTTTCCAAAGAAGGTGTGTCTAGAAACAGGGAAAGACTCTCAACTTTAGGATTTTATCCTATTATTTTTGTTATGAGAATATAATTCTACATCCATTATTACCAGAATAATAGGTCACTGTTTCCCAAAGAAGAAAATGTGTCTAGAAACAGGGAAAGACTCTCAACTTTAGGATTTTATCTTGTTATTTTTGTTTTAAGAATACAATTCTACATACATTATTACCAGTATATTAGGTCATTGTCTTTCAAAGAAGGTGTGTCTAGAAACAGGGAAAAAATTTCAACTTTTAAGTGTTTCTGAGACAGTGTTTTATTGCATTATGTACCAAGCCTCTGACCCTAGGCATTAATGCAAACAGGAAAATGGACTGTGATCTTGGTTGCTAACCTGAGCCATTAAATGAGAAGAGTGGAGGCTGAGCTGAAGCTTTTTTTCTATTTAAAATTATTTTTTAAATTATTTTTTAAACAAATATTTTAAAGTTAGTTAAGGATGAAATACTTTGTTATATCATGGTTTTATTTAATATTCTTCAGCCTATTTTTAAAACATGAGATCACATATAAGCCAGATTTCCAAAATTAAGACATAAAGCTACTACTTAAAAAGGAACAGGAAATACTCTAAATGTGACTGAAGTTCAGTTTTCCTTCCCCCCTTTTTCTGTAAATCTGAAGGCAAAATGGCAAATGCTTTGTCTCCTTAACACTTTCCAATTTAAATAAATTCATTAATTGATTTGAAAATACATGTCCACCTTGAATCATTTTAGTTTACAATTGCACTATGCATCAGGCAGTTATATATATTTATTTTATATCTTTTATATATAAAAAGGTTTTTCGTTTTAAAGTTGTTTGCAGACCAGAACATATCCAAGTAGGGCAAGGGAGGGGATTTTTCCCCTTTGCTCTGCTCTCCTCAGACCCCACCTGGAGTCCTGTGTGCAGTTCTGGAGCCCCCAGCACAGGAAGGACATGGAACTGTTGGAAAGGGTCCAGAGGAGGCCACAAAGATGCTCAAGAGGTCTGCAGCAGTTCTGCTGTAAGGACAGGCTGAGAGAGTTGGGGCTCTACAGCCTGGAGAAGAGAAGACTTCCAGGAGACCTTAGAGTAGCCTTCCAGTATCTGAAGGGGGACTGCAGGAAAGCTGGGAGGGACTGTTGACAAGGTGTTGCAATGACAGGACAAGGGGCAATGGGTTTAAAGTGGCAGAGGGGAGATTGAAACTGGATGTTAGGAGGAAGTTCTTGGTAGTGAGTGTGGTGAAACACTGGAACAGGTTGCCCAGGGAAGTTGTGGCTGCTCCCTCCCTGGAGGTGTTGAAGGCCAGGTTGGATGAGGCCTTGAGTGACCTGTGCTAGTGAGAGGTGTCCCTGCCTATGGCAGGGGGTTGGAACTAGATGATCCTTGAGGTCCCTTCCAACCTTACCATTCTATGATTCTGTGATTCTATATGCAGTCAAAAAAAGTTTTGGTAAAATCATTTCTCTCAAACATAGCTATTTAATTTTGCAGTAGAAAACCCTAATTTGGCAGAAAAATAGTCAATGGGTCAGAGACTTTTGCTGTCTCTGAGGATATTCCTCTCAACTTGCCTGGGGCATAAACCTCTGGAAATGATTATTTGCATGTGCTTGGCAGTGCACAATCAGAGGCCTGGTAAGATCCTTTTGAGCTCTGTATCACTACTTATACTCCTGCAGTACCAAAAGCTTTGGTACATGGCCACAAGCAGAGAAAATGCTACCAATTTCTACTGGGGACCCTGTGTATTCTGTGCACAGCTATACATACAGCCTTCCAAAAGGCCTTGCTGTTCATCCAGGCATTATCCAGATGTCCTCTGGGTTATGAAAATCACAGTATCACCAAGGTTGGAAGAGACCTCAAAGATCATCAAGTCCAACCAGATACCACAGACCTCAAGACTAGACAATGGCACCAAGTGCCACCTCCAAACCCACCTTGAACACCTCCAGGGACGGTGACTCCACCACCTCTCTGGGCAACCCATTCCAGCAGTCAATGACTCTCTCAGTCAAGAACTTTCTCCTCACCTCCAGACTAAACTTCCCCTGGAACAGCTTGAGACTGTGTCCTCTTGTTCTGGTGCTGGTTGCCTGAGAGAAGAAAGCAACCTCCTCCTGGCTACAACCACCCTTCAGGTAGTTGTAGAGAGCAAGAAGGTCTCCCCTGAGCCTCCTCTTCTGCAGGCTAAACAATCCCAGCTTCCTCAGCCTCTCTTCATAGGCCTTGTGCTAAAGGCCTCTCCCCAGCCTCGTTGCCCTTCTCTGGACACCTTCAAGCACCTCAATGTCCTTCTTCAATTGAGGTGCCCAGAACTGGACATAGGACTCAAGGTGTGGCCTAAGCAGTGCAGAGTCCACGGGGAGAATGACCTCCCTGCTCCTGCTGGCCACACGTTTCCTGATGCAGGCCAGGATGCCATTGGCCTTCTTGGCCACCTGGGCACACTGCTGGCTCATGTTCAAGTGGGTGCAAATCAGCACCCCCAGATCCCTTTCTGTTTGGCTGCTCTCCAGCCACTCCCACCCCAACCTGTAGCTCTGCATGGGGTTGTTGTGGCCAAAGTGCAGCGCCTGGCACTTGGATTTGTTGAATGACTTGGATTTGTTGAAAATGGTCTGTGCTAGACTTATATATACAATCCAGAAATTATGCAGACACAGCCTCCTTATTTTCCTGAAAATTGATCTGAAAACTGAATGGATTTAACCATCAAAAGGGAGTGGGATAAAAAAAAAACCCCAACAAACCAAACCAAGATTCTAGGATGGCAGGACTTCTCCAAATGATTCCAGTGCCTTTCAGCATAAAAATGCTAAATCTCTGCGCTTGTCTGTGTTGAGCATAACTCCCAAATGAGTCTCACCTATAGCATTACGTATTTACAAAGTAAGGCAAATGAAGGCTGCTTCACTGTACTTATCTCTAGCATTTTTTAGACCATCTGTCTTAGGCTTTTATGTTTTATTCTTTAAATAATTTCTAAAATTGGACTTCTTTATCTGCAATGTGTGTGAAAGTGACGAGGTAACATAGATCCATTTCTAATGATCATGCAAATTTCATCCTGGCGGTGCTAATTATCTAGAATACGCTCAAAATAGTGAAGAATAACAGACCTCCTTTGCAGGAATTCAAACATCTGGTTCACTTTGCTCTCCTGTCTATGATTTGCCCTTCTGTCCTGTGTAAATTTATTCTCCCTGCTGTAACATTTAAATTAGCTTCAATGTCTTATTTGTGGGGATACATCCTCTTGCGGTTAAAAAGAAACCTCATTCAGTCGATTGCTGAGAGCTACTTCAGTTTTCACCAGAATGAATCTGGTCAAAAAATGATATTTTTCCCATTCTTTCACTTAACTCACATTCATAACCTAATTGAGAGTGTGGTTTGTATGCTGGTTGCTCAGTGAAGCCAAATGGGCATCTTGAGATTTTGAGTAATTCATTTACACTGCAATCCTCATTTAAATTCTGATAATGTATTAAAAGGTTGATGGTGACAGTGATGCTGCATAAAGGTCATTTTGTCATTTCCTGGGACTGAATTTAACCTAGGGTACCAGACACCCCACTGTGAGGATAAAAAGCTCAGCCAGGAGGTGAAAGTACAGGGCACTTTGAAAGAGTAGCAGTGATTAAGATGAATAGTATCATGTACGCTGAACAAATGAATGTCAAAAAAGCAAAGTTACACTTGATTCATGTTCTGTTCACTTTCAACTATTCCTGACTGCTAAGTAATGGTTTTAACCAAAGACATGTCAAGAACCATGTTCTTTCTCTGACAGGGACTACAAAAGAAAGTCTGCATTGTAGTTTGAAATCTTGCTCCAGGGATTTGTGGATTGGGTACCATATCTGGAATGCATTGATATTCTCTACATATCCTGTCCTATTAACTTCATAGTACATTTGGGACTTCAGCATTATTTCCAAAAATTGTGCTTTTTCAACATTTGTTTATTTATTTTACAACTTATCTAAATCATAGAATCGTAGAATCACAGAATGGTAAGGTTGGAAGGGACCTCAAGGATCATCTAGTTCCAACCCCCTGCCATAGGCAGGGACACCTCCCACTAGCACAGGTCACTCAAGGCCTCATCCAACATGGTCTTGAACACCTCCAGGGAGGGAGCAGCCACAACCTCCCTGGGAAACCTGTGCCAGTGTCTCACCACCCTCACTGTAAAGAACTTCCTCCCAATATCCAGTTTCAATCTTCCTTCTGCCAGTTTAAACCCTTTGCCCCTTGTCCTGTCATTGCAAGGCCTTGTAAATAGTCCCACCACAGGCTTCCTGTAGGCCCCCTTCAGACACAGGAAGGCTACTCTAAGGTCTCCTGGAAGCCTTCTCTTCTCCAGGCTGCAGAGC
>VWZE01014167.1:10255-30637 GCA_013396675.1 Eubucco bourcierii
CTTTTCCTCAGGGCTGCTCTCCAGCCATTCACCACCCAGCCTGTATTTGTGCTTGGGATTGTGTCTACACAGGTGCAGGACCTTGCACTTGGCCGTGTTGAATTTCATGTGGTTGGTCTGGGCACACCTCTGCAGCCTGTCCAGATCCCTCTGGATGGATCCCTGCCCTCTAGCAATTTGACTGTGCCACACAGCTTGGTGTCATCTGCAAACTTGCTGAGGCTGCACTGATTCCTCTGTCCATGTCACTGACAAAGATGTTAAACAGCACTGACCCCTGAGGGACACCACTTGTCACTGGTCTCCAGGTGGACATTGTGCCCTTGATCACCACTCTCTGTGTGCCACCATCCAGCCAATTCCTTACCCAGCAGTGCTCCACCCATCAAGTCCATGTTTTTCCAGTTTGGTGCCCAGGATGTCATGTGAGACAGAGTCAAATGCCTTACTCAGATCCAAGTAGATGTCTTCAGTTGCACTTCCCTTGTCCAATGATAATAAAAAAGATTCTGCTCTGCTCTTGAGAATTCTACAATTTAAATCTTTATGTGTTCAAGTTAGAAACTACATTTAGCTTAGGACTCTATCTTGCTTTTACTCTTACTTCCCCTACATCCCTTCCAATCAACAGCAAGATGTCAATAGATTTATTCTTATAATTCTTCATATAATAAACTGATTCATGACTTTTATGAGCTAGTCACAAATCAGTATGACAATGTCCTTTGTTTTAGTGGAAATATCACATTCTGTTCTCTCTTGCTCAAATCTTACACATCCTATGTAAAAGCTATTTAGAAGTGCTGGTAAGAAAAAAGGTAAACACCTTGGGGGGGAAAATAAAAAGTCCTGTTTTCTAAACAGGCATTCTTGTACCTGTCACACATAAAAAAGGCCTACAAGGTGTATACTGAGCACGTAGTAAATAACTGTTTCTTTTTCCCATTGTTTGAATCAAAGCCCAGTTAAGGCAGAAAATGCCATTAGCACACTGTCCAACAGCACACCTTAGAACTATAATAGATACTAGCTTTCAATCACTACAATTTGTGTGACTCGGTAATTTTAAGTGGCTTTACCAGTTTCCCATGCAGAAATTCTCTCTGCACTGCTCCCAAAACAATCTTTTTCTTTGGGAACACAGAAGACAGCATCATGGTTCTTGAAAAGATTTTACCCATTGAGACAGAACACATCAGGCCAAATATATTTATTCATTAATTTACACCAGAGAGTAAATTGATTCTCTTTCTTGAGACTCCATAAGTAACACAGAATCATAGAATGGTAAGGTTGGAAGGGACCTCAAGGATCATCTAGTTCCAACCCCCTACCATAGGCAGGGACACCTCCCACTAGTACAGATCACTCAAGGCCTCCTCCAACCTGACCTTGAACACCTCCAGAAAGGGAGCAGCCACAACCTCCCTGGGCAACCTATGCCAGTGCCTCACCACCCTCACAGCAAACAACTTCCTCCTAACATCCAGTTTAAATCTCCCCTCTGCCAATTTAAACCCATTGCCCCTTGTCCTGTCGTTACAAGACCTTGTCAATAGTCTCTCCCCAGCCTTTGTGTCGGCCTGCTTCAGGTACTGGAAGGCTACTCTAAGGTCTCCTCGAAGCCTTCTCCAGGCTGCAGATCCCCAACTCTCTCAGCCTGTCCTCGTAGGAGAGCTGCTCCAGCCCTCTTGAGCATCTTCATGGCTTCCTCTGCACCCAATCCAACAGTTTCATGTCCTTCCTGTGCTGAGGGCTCCAGAACTGCACACAGGACTCCAAGAACTGCACACAGGACTCCAGGTGGGGTCTGAGGAGAGCAGAGTAATGGGGCAGAATCCCCTCCCTCATCCTGCCTGCCATGCTGCACTTGATGCAAAGGCTCTTTCTATGTTTCACCTGCTAAATTGATTTGATTAACACAAAAGCAGGAAAGATTTACCAGATTATAGTCCACTTAATGTGGAAAGTGCTATTATCACACTTTACAATACACCTTAGTACTATTTGATCCTCTTTCTCAAGACTTCATAAGTAAAGCTAATGATGGAGGCACTGCTTCCTGCACTGGGAGTATTCAAAGCCAATGTTGTACTGTCTCTAAAGCCTTGAGGGCAATTTTAACTGTCCTCCAAAATGGAGCTTTCTGCTTGTATTTCTATTTAGGGAAATAGAACAAAAATAATTTGAATGGAAACCTTTTTTTTTTTTTTCCCTCCTTATTTTCTTTTCAAATACATCTCTTGAATTAATTAAAAGCTTTCCCTAATGATTATTTAGATTTGAGTTAGGAACTGGAAATTTTAAAATAGATGAGCTTACCTAATTTTCACTTAAAGAACCACTTCAGGTACTGTTGAAGTACTTAAAGAAAGGGAGGTGTCCCTGCCTATGGCAGGGGGTTGGAAATAGATGATCTTTGAGGTCCTTTCCAACCTTACCATTCTGTGTTTCTATGAAAATGAAGATGGTCACCAAAGTGTATCCTAGCACATAAAATAATGGGAAGGTAACTCATGGGGGTCTGTAAACCAAATAAATAGTGGCTAAATTAATGTTAGCCATAATGGTTTGATATGTTTTCCACCAAGACTAAAAGTAAAAGCAAATTTGTTGATCTGTTATATCTGATTTTGCCCAGGTGACTTGATACTAGATGGCATTAAGGTTCAGAAGTTCGCATTTATTTAGGTAAGGAATTGGTTAGATGGATTAAGGACTTGACAGATCTTATGATCTAAGAGAATGGGGGGGTCTGTCTTGGGAATGCAAAGAATTCACTGATGGCTACATGGGTAGACAAAGTCTGGACATGGGTAGACAAAGTCTGGACAATTGCCTCAGTATGAAGTCCCAAAAAGTCTTAGCAGGACACATTTGAACACTTGAACTTGCTGTTGGGACTGATTCACAAGTGCTTGATACCTAGAGAGCACCTCCTAGGTAAGAGCTGTTTCTGAGAGTTATTTTCTGATTCACCATTTGGAAGAAATTGTTTCCCATACACTTACTGCTGTTGAGCCTTACTCCTGTATTTGGGATGTGGGGATGGTGGTCTTAAATTTATTTGCCTGAACTGCAGATTTGTATGGAGCCTAGTCACAAATTTGCACTTTAAATGTATGTGTTTAACTGGGCAAAACTCATCAAAGCACCAATCAAAATAATAGAATTACAACTAAATGAAAATATCTTCTCACACTCTTTCTGCTCAAAATAAGCCAACAGTTTAAGCAGGGTGGATAGTACTTAAATTATTGTATTTGAGAACAGAAAACCTGGAATTCTGCAAGAAGATGAAGTAGTAATGGAGACTGAGAGTCACAATAAGAACTTTATTTTATCACTGTCTTTTTTTTTTTTCTTTTTTTTTTTTTAAAGGTTTTCTAACCAACTTGGGTTTTGGTTCTTTTCTGAAGAGAATCTCAGGCTCAAGTCCCATTCACTCTTTTAAGATTATCATATATTGGCTCCATGTCTGAAAATGTAAGAAGAAAACCAATGAACTGAATATTACAAACCATTAATATTCAAAGGTATTGGAGGGTTTTGGTTTGATGTGCTCTATTTCTCATGTGTACATTTGCAAAACTGCAATTTTGAAGTTTCAGAATTTGGCAAACTTTGGAGTGATCTTCAAGGAAATGGAAATATTCATCCTTCTGTCTTGCATTATCAAATCTTTGTTCCGGTGCATAACGTTTGAGGATTTAATGAATTTTCTTCTCTTCTGGAGAAGAGAAGGTTTCCAGGAGACCTTAGAGTAGCCTTCCAGTATCTGAAGGGGGTCTGCAAGAAGGCTGGGGAGGGACTATTGACAAGGTCTTGCAATGACAAGACAAAGGGCAGTGGGTTTAAACTGGCAGAGGGAAGATTTAGACTGGATGTCAGGAGGAAGTTCTTTGCAGTGAGGGTGGTGAGACGCTGGCACAGGTTGCCCATGGAGGCTGTGGCCGCTCCCTCCCTGGAGGTGTTCAAGACCAGGTTGGATGAGGCCTTGAGTGACCTGTGCTAGTGGAAGGTGTCCCTGCCTATGGCAGGGGTTTGTAACTAGATGATCCTTGAGGTCCCTTCCATCCTTACCAATCTGTGATTCTATGATTCCAATTTGAGGGGCTTTGTGAAGGGTAATGCAGGAGAAGGATGATGAAGGTTATTATTTTGTTAAGTGTCTGAACACATAAACAATTGTACAGATCTCAGCAGGATTAGAGTTCTGAACCCTTCTGCCTTTGAGTGGGAAGTGTGAGGTAGCTTCAATGTGAAGTTTGGCTGTAATTACCTTTTCAGAATGTGTAAATAAAGGACAGTAAGTGAAGTTCAATCTCCTGCAGCTCTCTAGATGGTTACACTTATATCAGTGTGATCATGTTAAACAGACACTCAAAACAGACACAAGAGGCATAGATTCTGGGATATTTTGCCAAAGGCCTTATGACCAAAAGAAATCTTTTACATTATCAAGTCCAAGTCCCTAGATAATAACTCACTCAGCTACAATATGCAAACTACTTCAGACACTCTTAAAACCCCACAATTAAATCCTATATTTGCAAGAAACACTACACATCACAAATAAACAAATGCTTCTTCACTGTAAGATTTGGTTAGTGATGGTCCCTGTTTTACCTGCATAATCACAAAACATTTACACTGGGGTTCCCTGTTCCTAAATCCTTAGTTTTATGCATACCTAATGACACTCAATCTTGCCAAAGGTTGCATTTATTACCCAGTTTGAAAAACTACTTCTAACAAATGCTAGTTTGTTTTGAGACACCAAGTTTCCCTTCCTTCCTTGTCTATTCTGCTAATTGTAGGAATGACAGGTTGCAACACAAAATAAATCTTTAATAATTTGATGTTGATTAATTAAGGCCTGGGGTTTTTTTTGGTTTTGGGGTTTTGGTGGTTTGGGGTTTTTTTTTGTTGTTGTTGTTTGTTTTTGGTTTTGTTTGGTGGCTTGGATTTTTTTTTGGTGGTTTTTTTTTGCTTGGTTAGTTGGTTGGTTGGGTTTTTTTTACATCCATACTCAGAGAGACCTTGTGCCTGAGAGGTCCTGTGATTTCAAGGTGTTACTCCCAGAATAAAGTGCTAATCAATAAGATAAAGGATACCAGACATAAATAATTAACTGTGCTAAGTAGGGAAAATAGCTGTATGATGCCCTTGGTACCTTCTCATCTTCAAACAATGGTATAAAGATGCAGGAGAACATGTAAGACATACAACTCTTCAGTGATGTGAAAAAGTTCCATCTCTAGCTGGTCACAGTCTCCCAAAATTTGGTGTACCTAACTTATTGAAGATGCTGGTTTCTTCTTATACAGATGCACAATCTTTGCAGAATTTCTTTCATATGCTTATAGAGGCTCTCTTGTGCATGCAGGATCTTTAGGACATTTAGTATCTCATGCATGTAGGATCATTAGGACTTTGCATCTCTATTTGGCAAGGCAGAAACAACTGCACTTGCACAGGTTCAGCTGGTGTCAACAAGCTCTGTGGTTAATTGAAAATTAGAGATTCATTTGACAAGGATTTAAAAGAATACTTTTACATGAAAGTAATTTATGTATTCCCAACTCTGAAATTTTTGTGCCCATGCAATTACATTCCTTGGGTTACTTTGTTAAATTCCGTCTTTCTCTGCCTTTACTCTTTGTTCTGGCTGGCTCTTTGCATCATAATGCTCTTCAAACATCCCTCTGTAATGAGGCTGTACATCTTACTGCAATCAATCTTCCGTTAGTCACTCACCAGGCTGAGGATCCCTGATGCTATAGGTTGACAAATAAATCCCTTATTCCTTTGAGTGTAAAACACTTGAAGGAAACAAAACAATAATGTTAAGAATAGTAATTCCTTCTGATTTCTAAGACCTTTAATTCCCATTAATTTGTTTGGTACAAATGATTACTTCACCATGTACCTTAAAAGGTCTGTTCTATCAGGTAGTATTGATTGAAGTAGTTGGGTACCTAACTAAACGGTTTGCAGAAAGTGCTCTTTAAAGTGATTATTGTTAAGAAGAAAATTTAGATTAGGATTTGTGTGTGTGTGTGATTGGTATTTCGTGTATAGAATCATAGAATGGTGAGGTTGGAAGGGACCTCAAAGATCATCTAGTTCCAAGCCCCTGCCATAGGCAGGGACAACTCCCACTAGTACAGGTCACTCAAGGCCTTATCCAATCTGGCCTTGAACGTCTCCAGGGAGGTTGTGGAGCACAGAAGCACCCAACGTGATCAAAGATCACGCTGGGTGCTTCTGTGCTTCACAACTTCCCTGGGCAACCTGTGCCAGTGTCTCACCACCCTCACTGTAAACAACTTCCTCCTAACANTCTAGCTAAATACATAGCTATATATAAGGTCTCCTTGACCTTATATATATGGTATATGGTATATGGTATGGTATATATGCATATAGTATGTGTTTTGGAAGCTCTATGAGGTTTCCCAAATAGATCAACTTGTTAAGATATCCCTCTTGACTTTCATCATGGAGCAGCATTAGAATACTTTACTCTTTTTTCAGCAAGGATAATTTGTAGGTGCTCTCCTCCAAAAACATCCCTAGATATAGACTAAATCCTGTCCCATCTATCTGTGTTACTGTTCCTATTTGTGGTAGGAAAAGGAAGGAGGAGATTCATCACGTTGCGTGGGAAAATAAATATAGCTTGAAAAAAGGTCCCATTGAATTCAAGAAAAAGAGGAAAGAAAAGCAGCTGTTACAACACTGCTGAGTGTTTGCATTCTGAAAAGAAAAGCTGTGACAGACATTTAATATGTAGCCTTGCTGTGGGCAATGAGTCGATCACACAGTTCTGTGGATTATTATGTAAATATTCTTCCGATGAAGAGTAGATGGAAAACACACAGAAGTAGTAACAGAGGCTTCCTTTAAAAACAGACTTGTTCTTTTAAAACAGTGTTTCAGCTTCTGCATTGCATAGAGCGTGGCAGTTAGATACCAGAAGGACATCTATAAGTACCTAAGATTGATAGGGATAATATTAAAGTTGCAATAGATATTGAATTATTGAGGACCTACTTTAATGACGAATGAGCAGTCTCTGAAGACAGTGTTAGATACATTCACATATAATGCTATAATTATGTTACTGCAAAAATTCTCCTGTGCTGTCTTCCAGCTCTATTACAATGCTCATTAGAGCTGTTACATTGTGTCTTTCGCTTTCTAATAGGCCTTTTGCTTGTGAGGAGAACATAATACTATGACTCTAAGGCAGGATGTTCCTTGCCATCTCACCTTCTCCTCTGCTGTAATTATGGAACAGGGAGATCATTCTCCCCCTGGACTCTGCACTGCTTAGGCCACACCTTGAGTCCTGTGTCCAGTTCTGGGCCCCTCAATTGAAGAAGGACATTGAGGTGCTTGAGTGTGTCCAGAGAAGGGCAACGAGGCTGGGGAGAGGCCTCGAGCATAAGGCCTATGAAGAGAGGCTGAGGGAGCTGGGATTGTTTAGCCTGGAGAAGAGGAGGCTCAGGGGAGACCTTCTTGCTGTCTACAACTATCTGAAGGGTGGTTGTGGCCAGGAGGAGGTTGCTTTCTTCTCTCAGGCAAGCAACACCAGAACAAGAGGACACAGTCTCAAGCTGTGCCAGGGGAAGTTTAGGCTGGAGGTGAGGAGAAAGTTCTTGACTGAGAGAGTCATTGACTGCTGGAATGGGCTGCCCAGGGAGGTGGTAGAGTCAGTGTCCCTGGAGGTGTTCAAGGCGGGTTTGGATGTGGCCCTTGGGGCCATGGTCTAGTCTTGAGGTCTGTGGTAATGGGTTGGACTTGATGATCTTTGGGGTCTCTTCCAACCTTGGTGATACTGTGATACTGTGATGTCTCCTCCCTAGCCCTAGATGGCAGGCTGCTTAGGCAGCAGCTAGCCAGGTGCAGGTGAGATCTTGCTTTTGTCATACAATGTTTGACAAAAACAAGAAGAACCATTGAAATATCCACATCAGAGCCCTTAAAAACAGTATTTTTTATAGCAAAAAAAGAGGAAGATGGTTAAATTCATGCCCACTAGTGTGGACCTGTGCCAAAGTTGGCTTGCACTGTTATAAAACTGGCAAATTCCGCCTTAGAATCGAAGAATCACTCTCTGTCAACACTTCCTCCTAATATCCAGCCTAGACCTCCCCTGGCATAACTTGAGACTGCGTCCCCTCCTTCTGTTGCTGGTTGCTTGGGAGAAGAGACCAACCCCCACCTGGCTACAGCCTCCTTTCAGGTAGTTGTAGAGAGCGATGAGGTCTGCCCTGAGCCTCCTCCTCTCCAGGCCGCACACTCCCAGCTCCCTCAGCCTCTTCTCACAGGGCTGTGCTCCAGGCCCCTCACCAGCTTTGTCACCCTTCTCTGAACACGTTCCAGTATCTCAACATCTCTTTTGAATTGAGGGGCCCAGAACTGGTCTCAGGACTCAAGGTGTGTCCTGAGCAGTGCTGAGTACAGAGGAAGAATAACCTCCCTTTAATCATAGTTGATGTTCTTTGAACTGTTATGCCATTAACTGCTGGTGAAAGACAATGCAGTTCTGTTGTGACATTGAATGTGAAGACAGAAAAGCATATAAGGAATTTGAGTTTAAAACAGAGAAAATTAAAAGAGAATCTCTGATACTGGAAGGAAATCCAATTGTCTTGTTAATTTATTTAGTACTGATTGTGTCTTGATGCTCTTCTAATCATTGTGATCATCTTTCCAAACCTCCATGAACAATTTTTGTAGCTACATTATTGGATCAGTGTTATCAATTTGTAGATTTATGGAAACATTCTGCTAAACAAAGCATGGTTATATATATTTCCTTGGTTTCTTTCCCTCAAAAGTATTAGTCAATTGTAAATTCAAATGGTAGAGCAAAATGAGGTACAAAATATTTGTTCAAAACAGAGTTAGTTTGAATTTTAAACAAAATTTTGGGTTGAAAGTCTGTGATATGATTTTGGTAGGATTTCTTATGTTCCCTTTTGGAAATTTTAGTGCAGAACACTATGACACTCATGAAGCTCTATTTCAGAGTACAAACCAGATTTCCCTCATTCACCTTTAAAATAAAGATGATATTAATCCAAATGTGGTCCTCAGGTCTTTCTTGTACTCTTTTCAAAACCAGGGGGATGTCATTTAAGGTAGATCTTACTATAGAGGCTTGTCTCATGTTGTGTGTGGCAAATTCTCTTGGTTTTTCAAAATATTTGAAACTTGCAATTCCTGAATAACCATCAGACTCAAAGCAAAACTGCTTGAAAGATGCAGCACACTTTTGCTGACATTATTGCCCAGTGATTGCTTCAGGAAATACCAACCCCAGACTCTCTGAGAGGTAACTTAATAAGAAAACTAGAAAATGGAGATTTGAAAACACTTAAAAAAATTAAAGGGAAGAAAGAGATCGTAGTATGAAATAGTGATAGGATCTTTGTGGATCAGAACTAAAGTTACAGAAGTCATCTGAAAAGACAGGACTATACTCCAGTGATTAGCTTTCTCAGAGCTCCATATCATAGTTTCAGTGCTGTAAGAACACAGGCTGGAAAAAGAAACCATAGTTTCAGATATAATGTAGTATGAAGGCAAAATGCTGAATAATTCAGAAGGAAAAAGGGAGACACTGGCTGCACTGAAGCGAATTCCCACTTTCTGACAAGGCAGAACAAAAAAAATTGTGTTTTTAACTGCCTTCCAGATCAGCAGTGATACAAGAAAAGAACAGTGTGGTATCTCTAGAAATTGAGGATCAAGGTTTTTCTTTCACCAAAACATGAAGCTCGGATTCATAAACAAGCAGAAAACATTTCACAAAGGAATAGCTTCCTGGTTTAGTTGGTTATATGTTAGTAGCCTTCCAGTATCTGAAGGGGGCCTCTACAGGAAGGCTGGGGAGGGACTATTGACAAGGCCTTGCAATGACAGGACAAGGGGCAATGGGTTTAAACTGGCAGAGGGGAGATTTAGACTGGATGTTAGGAGGAAGTTGTTTGCAGTGAGGGTGGTGAGGCACTGGCACAGGTTGCCCAGGGAGGTTGTGGTTGTTCCCTCCCTGGAGGTGTTCAAGGCCAGGTTGGAGGAGGCCTTGAGTGACCTGTGCTAGTGGGAGGTGTCCCTGCCTGTGGCAGGGGGTTGGAACTGGGTGATCTTTGAGGTCCCTTCCAACCTTACCATTCTATGATTCTATTCTATGATATATGCCAAGTAGTAAGAAAGGGAAATTAGATCATATGAGATACTGACAGGGGAAGCAAAAAAAAGCACTGATGAGCAAGAAACTGAAGTAGCTGAAGCCTCAACATGATAACAATCAAGAGCGCAAGCTTATGTTTTTAAGCTGTGTTGAAACTGCTCCTTGGACACACAAGAAGAAGGCTCCCTCTGAAACTATCTTAGAAGTGCTGTGGTTTCATCCCTTTTATGCTTCAAAACTTGATTGATCATAAGAATGTCACACTAATAATCAAATGGGTTTTTTGCTTCCTCTGCTCCCTCAAGTATCCATATACACATCCATGTTAAGTTGCTAAAGAACAGTTTAGTAGTTTTTGATATTTATCATATCCTTATTTCACTGACTCAGACAAGTGTATAAATTTTTCATCTGTCACTTTGCTATCATAAGTCAGTGCTAAGGTGACAATGAGATGTTAAAAAGTCATTTAGCTTTCACATGCTACAATTTAAAGCTGTAGGTGAACAGAGTAAATCATGTATATCTCTTTCAAAATACTCATGGTAGTCTGTTCTTACAATCAAGCCCAAACTCTTAATTTATTAGAGTTTTTGTCTGTGTCTCCAAATTCAGACATGCATTTTCATAACTTTTATCTTCTAAAAGTATTCTTCCTCACTTTGCAGAGTGCATTCATCTGTCTGTCTAAAATATGGGGGAAAGGAGTGGAAAAAAAAAAAAAAGTGCATGTCACAGTTTAAGTTAGTTGACATTGTATTCCTGTGTCCTTTTTATAACCATCATGAGACTTCTCAAGAAACTGAACTTTTCATTACTCACTTTTGCCCAGTTGTGGTAGAACTTCCTGTAGGGACTTTTCTTAATATAAGTAAATTTATTTTTATGGTTATTGTCAGCATTATTTCACTTTCAGCATATAACCTCTACTTGCCATGCTACATTGTCTTTTTCATCATTGTCAGAAATCTCTGTGGCCTATAAACTTGGAGGAACCTATTGCCCCACTTTGAAAATGCATCTGTTATGTGTAGTTTGTTTACTGAATGTAGCAGGTGGGGTAGCTACCAGATCCTAGAAGATAACCCAGCAGGGTAGTATTTCTGTATTTGAGGTCTTTGGTCCATTAGTATTGCCATTTTTTCCTAGATGTGGTAGAAAATTATGGAAAAATGGTGGTGTGCATAGTGTATCGACTGCGTGGTAACCACAACATCAAATTTGTTCACAACAGGAACTGTGTAGTAATTAAACAAGCTAAGCAGTTCTTAAATTAACAACCACATAGTTAAAGGCTGAGTGAAAATGAGTCAGATATTCAGTCATTCTTTCTGGGCTCTCTTTATCCTACAGCGGGTTGCATTTGTGTGCTGCATGACTAGGGGCAATGGGTTTAAACTAGCAGAGGGAAGATTTAGTCTGGATGTTAGGTGGAAGTTCTTTCCAGTGAGGGTGGTGAGACACTGACACAGATTGCCCAGGGAGGTTGTGGCTGCTCCCTCCCTGGAGGTGTTCAAGGCCAGGTTGGACGAGACCTTGAGTTACCTGTGCTAGTGGGAGATGTCCCTGCCTATGGCAGGGGGTTGGAACTAGATGATCCTTGAGGTTCCTTCCAACCTTACCATTCTATGATTCTATGAATCTGAGGCTTGTAGAAAGAGGGGACTGAGACTGTCAAATGAGAGTGAAAGAGGAAGCTATTTGTCTTGTAAGACATATTCCCTAACAACAAAAACCATCAGAGTCAAGAATGTCATAATACTACAATTTGATGCTTGTGTGAAATCAGTAACAACTGCTAGACAGGATAGCTGATAGAATCATAGGATTACAGAATCATAGAATGGTAAGGTTGGAAGGGACCTCAAGGATCATCTAGTTCCAACCCCCTGCCGTAGGCAGGGACACCTCCCACTAGCACAGGTCACTCAANNAAGGATCATCCAGTTCCAACCCCCTGCCGTAGGCAGGGACACCTCCCACTAGTACAGCTCACTCAAGGCCTCCTCCAACCTGACCTTGAACATCCCCAGGGAGGGAGCAGCCACAACCTCCCTGGGCAACCTGTGCCAGTGTCTCACCACCCTCACTGCAAACAACTTCTTCCTAACATCCAGTCTAAATCTCCCCTCTGCCAGTTTAAACCCATTGCCCCTTGTCCTGTCATTACAAGACCTTGTCAATAGTCCCTCCCCAGCCTTCCTGTAGGCCCCCTTCAGATATTGGAAGGCTATTATAATAATGATAACACTGTTCCTTGTGAACTCTAATTTAATGGTTGGATTTTCTGGAAAAAAAAAAAGAAATTTATAATGCCTACTCCAGTCCACGGGGAGATCATTAAAATGGGCATTTTCCATTGATGAAGACTAAAATGGAGTTCTAAAGAACTTGTCCTCTGGCAGAGCAGAAATGGACATGATCTAACCCCATCAAATTAACGAGGACTGAAAGTCAAGGCTATTTATGACCAGGAGGTGTCAGACTAGGAGATAAAAGTCTCCACTTCCTAAGCGCTACTGAATTATTTCTGTTTAGTGTCACAAAGATACCAGAATTTAGCTTGAATCCCAGAGAAAAAAAAAAGGACCCTGAGCTGTTCTTGAGTCCTTTGACAACACATTACAAGGAGATGAACTGATGAGGTTCACTTGTGCGGTTGCACGTAATGTACCTCCTCTGTAGCTTAGAGGGGCTTTTACATTTTAAGTTTGTTAAGCTTCACTAACACCAAAGTTCACTTTAAAATATGCTAGAACTTGGCAGAAGTACAGCGAGCTGGAATTTAAAAGGGCCTTTAGTAACACATGACAAGACAGTAATGAAAGATGGGTTGTTAAATCAGAGTCATGAGGGTTTCTAATTTTCTCAGAAGTTTAGCTTCCCCACCATCCACCCTCTAGTTTTATGAGGTCTTCTTTTAGTCACCTCCAGTTCCTCAGAGATGTTAGAAGCTGCCATAGTGTGGGGTTTGTGTGATTATATAAAACTGCTTCTAGCAGTGTTCTTAACTCTGTTCTTTCACCAGGACACTGGAACATGAACAGGTCTCTTTTTCCAGGCAAGCCAATCCTCTCCATCTCATAGAATCATAGAATGGTAAGGTTGGAAGAGACCGCAAAGATTATCTAGTTCCAACCCCCTACCATAGTCAGGGACACCTCCCACTAGCACAGGTCACTCAAGGCCTCATCCAACCTGGCCTTGAACACCTCCAGGGAGGGATCAGCCACAACCTGGGCAACCTGTGCCAGTGTCTCACCACCCTCACTGGAAAGAACTTCCTCCTAACATCCAGTTTAAATCTCCCCTCTGCCAGTTTAAACCCATTACCCCTTGTCCTGTCATTGCAAGACCTTGTCAATAGTCCATCCACAGCCTTCCTGGAGGCCCCCTTCAGATCCTGGAAGGCTACTAGAAGGTCTCCTGGAAGCCTTCTCTTCTCCAGGCTGCAGAGTCCCAACTCTCTCAGCCTGTCCTCAGAGCAGAGCTGCTGCAGCCCTCTGATCATCTTCGTGGCCTCCTCTGGACTGGCACCAGCAGTTCCATGTCCTTCCTGTGCTGGGGGCTCCAGAACTGCACACAGGACTCCAGATAGGGTCTGAGGAGAGCAGAGTAAAGGGGCAGAATCCCCTCCCTTGCCCTGCATTTCTTGAAACCGTAATCTTTCCTTCCTGCCTTTTTTATTTATCCTCACACTCCTTCTGTTCTACAGTGCTTCTGTCTTTCCCATATATCATCTTTTTTTATAAAATGTCTTCTTATAAAGCATATGCAGTCAGTGGTTTATTGTCCAATGTGAAGAAGTATCTTACTGAACCTTTTCTCTCTTGGCCCTCAACCCCTCCCCCTTGATCTGTCATATCCAAACTTCTTTTACTTTCAAAGAATGACAGTTTTGTTGAATCTTTGAGTACAAATAGTTCCTCTCCACGTGCCTTGCATTTCTATCAATAAGATTGTTACACAGTTGTTTAGGTTATGACCAATGAATTGCAAACAACCCCCCCAAGTAGTCTGTGTAATATAAAATCAAATATCAGCCAGATTTTCTAAGGGTGGAAGTGTAATTCCACAAAATGCTGGTGCTGATGAGTGAAACATTGGGAGCACAATATTGCAGACAAGCTTTACATATCTTACACTCTTTGTGAAGCCAGTACTGCATATGCAGAAAAAATGTATCCTCAAGCCATGGAATCATAGAATGGTAAGGTTGGAAGGGACCTCTAGGATCATCTAGTTCCAACCCCCTGCCATAGGCAGGGACACCTCCCACTAGTGCAGGTTACTCAAGGCCTCATCCAACCTGGCCTTCAACACCTCCAGGGAGGGAGCAAGTAAGGACATTCAGTGCATATTTGATTTATCTTCTTCATAGTTTTCTTTTTTTTCTTTTATTTTTCCCTCCCCAAAGTACTGCTGTTATTTTGTTTGTTTGCTTGTTTCTGGGTATTTTTTGGTTTGTTTTTTGGTTTTTTTTTGTCACTGCTGTTTGTATTTTTCATGTGGGGCCTCACACTGCTTCTCAGTTACAGTATGAGTGGTGTTGATCTGTACATGTCGCAAGACTTAAACAGCAAACAAGTGTCAAGATTTTATGAGACAGACTATGTAGAAAAACTGCTGAATGCTATAGGAAAAGACAAGTAAGATGAAGGGATAAACATTGGTTCTATCATACTTTTTTTTAAAAGATATTTCCATTGAACTCTATGGTATATGAAGAACAGAAGTATCTACTCATCTACGGTTTTTTTCATGTGAGATCATAGAATCATAGAATCATAGAATGGTAAGGTTGGAAGGGACCTCAAGGATCATCTAGTTCCAACCCCCTGCCATAGGCAGGGACACCTCCCACTAGTATAGGTTACTCAAGGCCTCCTCCAACCTGGCCTTGAACACCTCCAGGGAGGGGAGCATCCACNGCCTTCCTGTAGGCCCCCTTCAGATACTGGAAGGCTACTCTAAGGTCTCCTGGAAGCCTTCTCTTCTCCAGGCTGAAGAGCCCCAACTCCCTCAGCCTGTCCTCATAGGAGAGCTGCTGCAGCCCTCTGATCATCTTTGTGGCCCTCCTCTGGACCCACTCCAACACTTCCATTAATTGAAAAAAATCTACAAAGCATAGTCTGAGCATCTTTAGGTATTTCCTTGACCTTACCACTGTGAAGATGCTAAAAAAAAATTAGTTCCAGGGTTGTAGTCATATGAGACACATATTTTCGATACGTGAGTTTCAATTTGTCTATTATCTCTTTATGTTCAGAGTCACTCTTTCCTTTCACTGATTTGTGAAAAGCCTAGTCACTTTGAGAATAAATTCTGCATTTCTAGAAATAGAGGAGCAGAGTTTGAGTCTGTATCAATCCTTCGCCAGGTGGTAGAGCAGCTTGTTGCAGCAGTTAAAAGTCAGAGCCATATGGCTCTGATCCACTGCAACTGCTACAATGCAAAGAAAAGTTTGGAAGACAGGGAAAAAAAAAAAAAAAGCAAAAAGATGAATGAATGAGTGAAAAAGCAGTCAGTTACTTTGACAAATGTAACAAGGACTGCTCTGAAAAGTGAAATATTCTCAATCTGTAGAGTTTGATAAGCATCTACTTTAAAAAGAATAAACAAACAGTAACTTCCAGCTCCAGAAAGACATTTAGGCAGATGGACCCTTATGTCTGTGTGACTTTTCATCATAACTGATGGATACATAAGCATAGAGGTTCACACAGCCTGATACTCCAGTCTGTCATAGGGAATAACCCAGCATGGAACACATGGAGGCTATGCTTGGATTCCATCTTTGGCAGAGGTGATGAATAGGAAAACTGAACTAGATAATCCACTTGTACATGCTGGTTGGATTCAAGGGAAGTCAGAACAACTATGCTGATTGCACCAAATAAAGACCTAGCCAAAATCCAGCCCTTTTGTTTGAATTTCATCCATTAATAAAGTTTAATATTAGTACTTTACCCAGCCCTCCTAAAGCTTTTACAGTTAATAATTTAACAGAAAAGTATCTCTGTGCCATTCTGTGCCATTATAAGAGTTTTCTGAAAGTCTTGGCAAATAGCTTAAGAATATTCTAGTTCTGTGATTTATACAATGAAATGGAACAGTCTCCTTGACAAAGATGAAAAGCACAGCTAAAGTATTGTGGCTGCTCCCTCCCTGGAGGTGTTCAAGGCCAGGTTGGACAAGGTCTTGAGTAACCTGTACTAGTGGGAGGTGTCCCTGCCTATGGCAGAGGGTTGCAACTGGATGATCCTTGAGGTCCCTTCCAACCTTACCATTCTATGATATATAAAAATATGTATAAGTTTTGTTTATGTATATATAATGTATTTTTTATATGTAATATAATATTATATATATATAAAAGCCAAAACATGAAATCAAAAACCCCAGTAAAACCAGCCCAAAATACCTCCTGGCAGGATGGCAAATTCGTGCCTGTTTTGAGAGGTGCTCCCTCTAGGAGGACTTGAAAAGCTTTTACAATCTGTAAGCCAGGTGTTCTTAGAATAAAGTAGGATGCCTGTCCTTTAAATGTTCAGCTGGCCAGATCAGAGTGCAGCAGACTCGTACACACCTCTCCTCCTAGCCAGTGTGTTTGCTTGTCAGTTCTGACCCTGACGTTAGTTGTTCTGTGCTGCTGCTTTCTGCATTGTAGCACACTCTACCCAGCCTTCCTCAGTCCTTCCTGGGTCCCAGATGCTGGTGTTAACCTTGAAGATATAAATCACACTACATGTTCTTAATTTTTATGACTTTGTCCACGGCTCATTTAACCCTGTGGTACCCTTCATAATGCCTTTGGGGAAACCCTGAATAATATGGTCCTGAATACAGATATTGTTGCCTGGTGAATACAGTTTTTCCTTCTAAACTTACATACCTGAAAATATACTTGAGGACTCTCTAACACTGACCACAAAGGTTTGTAGTATTGCAAAACAGTAAAAATCAAAGAGCTTGTGGCTGGGTTTGAAGCAACTTGCAAATCTAATTAGGTAAAAAGATTTAACAGTGTTTTCTACACAAATTTAAAGGGAAAGGGATTTTATATTTTGTAGAAATCTGTTCTGCACAGACCTAGCAACATCAGCAGCCATTCAAGGTTCCTAGCCAACATAAGTACTGATCTGCACAGGATTTTATTGTAGCCCCGTAGTCATATCAAATTGGCAATTTTAAATCCCAGGTGTTCAGCAACTTCTTGAAGAATTTGTCCTCTTCAGAGAAAACGTAAACAAAGAAAAATTACACCAAACTCAAGATGCAGTGTATAAAATTAAACTGTTAACATGTGGAAAGACTGGCATGTCTTTTTTTTTTAATTTTTTTTTTTTTTCCCCCCATCCTGTGATTCACAAGTTGGAGATTTTCAGTTCTGGAGCCACCAGCACAGGAAGGACATGGAAGTGTTGGAGTGGGTACAGAGGAGGCCACAAAGATGCTCAGAGGGCTGCAGCAGCTCTCCTGTGAGGACAGGCTGAGAGGGTTGTGGCTCTTCAGCCTGGAGAAGAGAAGGCCTCAAGGCAACCTTCTAGCAGCCTTCCAGTATCTGAAGGGGGCCTACAGAAAGGCTGGGGAGGGACTATTGACAAGGTCTTGCGAAGACAGGACAAGGGGCAATGGGTTTAAACTGGCAGTGGGAAGATTTAGTCTGGATGTTAGGAGGAAGTTCTTTTCAGTGAGGGTGGTGAGACACTGACACAGATTGCCCAGGGAGGTTGTGGCTGCTCCCTCCCTGGAGGTGTTCAAGGCCAGGTTGGATGAGGCCTTGAGTTACCTGTGCTAGTGGGAGGTGTCCCTGCCTATGTCAGGGAGTTGGAACTAGATGATCCTTGAGGTCCTTTCCAACCTTACCATGATTCTGTGAAAATAAAAAAGCCTGCTCTTTTGAGGAGGATACCCAAAGAAAACTGATTGGTGAAACATGCTCTTCAGTGTCTTAAAGTTGAGGAATAGCAGGTTTAGAAGGCTGTGATATTGATAATGCTTATCTAGGTACTGATCATGTATCAAAAAAATTTGAGCTCAACAGTTCAAATTAAACAAGGTGCCCCAAACAGGGAAAAAACTTTCTTTTTTTTTAATATGTCTGTTTCAAATTGTATTTTGTATGAATTTTAGGCTGCTTGCATGTCCAACATTAATAGTTTCTATTAAGGGTACCAAAATCTTCCCCAGTTTCATCTATAGCAGTTGAGCTTCTGATTCTCCATACAGTGATTAAATGAGAAAGGATGCCTTGAAACAGCCTTAGTGTACTATACCTTAGTAAAATTTATCTTGACATTGTGTTTATTATGCAATTCTTAATCCTTTTGGAGCAGTGCAGCCATTCAATATTCAAAAGAAGGGAAATGCAATGTGTTACTCTGTTGCTATTGCTAGAGAAATAACATCCTCTTCAACTACTACACAGATGAGGGTTGTTGGGATAAATGACCTATGCCTAATATTTTAATATTAAAAGCAGGATAAACTGATGTAATGTGCAGGGCACCACAATGGTGTTAGTGTGCTATTTAAATTACGAGCTGAGTGCAATTTTATCCACTTAATGTTTTGTTAAAACTGTTGTACGGAATATAAAAGGAGTATTTTCTTCCTCCTAAGATTTATAAAAGCCTTTTCTTTTTTTTTTTTCTTTTTTTTTTTTCCTGAGGTCAGATGCCTGACTAAATAAATGTGCTTTTATAAAGCAAGGTGGCAGCAAGAATCTTCTGGCAGAAAAAAAGAATGGTTTGCTATGCTCATTTTTCATGAATGCAGCGAACAGACAAGGTGCTAGCCATGATCATATCCTACCTCCTTTCCTGCTTTCTATATCTTGCACTCACCTTCACCCTGTCTGAGTTTGTATTAAAGTTAAGAAATTTTGTGAACCTCATCAGTGTTTTGTAGTGAAAGATTTTAGCTCAGGTGCTGACTCTCTGGAGATAGAGTCTCCCTCTCTGAAGACTGCGTTCCTGTGTGATGCAGTACAGGTGATTCTGCTCTGGCAGAGGGGTTGGACTGGATGAGCTTTTGAGGTCCCTTCCAGCCCCTGACATTCTGTGATTCTGTGAATCTAAGATCCTATCTTGAGGGACTTTGAGGACTAATAACTCTGAAATGATTATGATAATTTACCTTTAATTTGTAAAACCCTGTTTAGATTAGGATTACCATTAGAAGTGTGTTGGTTGGCTAATTCTGATGATGGCAGTAGTCTGTTTGGAAACATTTTCCTGTTTAAAGTTGTGAGTTTTCTCCTCTCTTTATTTGTGAGCAATTGTTTGTATGAAAAGCAATACATGCCATTTATAGCCATTCATATGTATCACTGCTTTTGCACAAACCCACAAGAAAGCTGCAAGGGGATGGGTAATTCAATCCCTCATGTCTAAGTGTGTCTGTGTGTACATGTAGAACATGAGCAATTTGTCTCTGAAAACAAGGCCAGTAGAACAGTTATTTTGAGAGAAATTTGGCACTTCAATCTTATTTTAACAGAAAAGAAACCATGATTAGAGGATGAAAAAAAAAATGCATGTTACGTGGGAATAATACAGAAGCAGAAATGAGAATATTACATAAACAGACATTATAATATTACCAGAATTGTTTTCATGCAGCACAATTAACTAAGGTTCCTACTATTAGTAATTTTTAAAATGTGTATTTCAAGGAAACAAAAGTAATTTTACTACTGTGGCAAGAATATGCCATATGTTAAAATTACTGACTTAGGACTTAGATTCCTAAAAAATTTTTCAACTTTAGTTCAGCTTGATTAAGGAGGAAAGGAAGACAGAAAGATGAAAGAATGGATGAATTCCTGGATTACACAGTTTAAGGTCTGTGTACCTTAACACACACACTCAGAACTAGATACCATTGTAAAAGCACTTTTTGCTGCATTAAAAAGAGGAGAGGAGAGGAGATTCGAGGAGAGGAGAGGAGATTCGGGGAGAGGAGAGGAGATTCGGGGAGAGGAGATTTGAGGAGAGGAGATTCAAGGAGAGGAGAGGAGATTCGAGGAGAGGAGATTTGAGGAGATTCGAGGAGAGGAGAGGAGATTTGAGGAGAGGAGATTCGAGGAGAGGAGATTGAAGGAGAGGAGACTCGAGGAGACTCGAGGAGAGGAGAGGAGACTCGAGGAGAGTCGAGGAGAGGAGAGGAGA
>VWZE01014167.1:31379-54007 GCA_013396675.1 Eubucco bourcierii
GAGGAGAGGAGAGGAGAGGAGAGGAGAGGAGAGGGGAGGAGATTTGAGGAGAGGAGTGGGGAAAGGAAAAAAAAAGAGAAGAAAAGGAAAGAAAAGAAAAGGGAAAAAAATAGAAAAAAGAAAAGAAAATAAAAGAAAAGGAAAGAAAAAACAAGAAAAGAAAAGTTTGAATTATCTTTATATTTGAAATAGACACATTTACCCTTACATCAGAATATATGAATACTACAGCATGTGATACTAGCAATCAAGACATGTCTGTGAGAAGGGAACCTGAATGGGAGGGGGACAAGTGAGGAGGGCTTGCTGAAAAGCAAAAAGACTCCACTTTGTATCTCCTATACATGGCGGAGAACACTGTAAACTGTGTCGCGAGACAACTTCTTGTCTGGGAAGGCTGTTACACTTTCATATATGCCACATTTCATTCAGGTTACAGCTGCTATTATTGATGTTCCTGGGCCACCCTTATCCTTAGTGGATAGTGTTCATAATCTAACAATGTTGACTTGACAGAAGAGAGCTATATGCTGTCCTGGTAACACTGTCTCAGAATGCACATTTCAAGGCAGTGAGCCCTCCAACGCATGTCGCCCTTGCCAGCTTTGCTCCAGTAAAGAAAATATCAAACTGGTAGTACAAAAGGTCTGGCACAAGGCAGGGGATTTTTCTCTAGGGGACTGCAGAGCTGCAGAGTCCATTCATTATTACCTGTAACTTCAGCAAAACAACTTTTCTACAGATCTTGCAAAACCGACTGAATACACTATTTTGTTTCTCCTGCTTAAGGATTGCATGTACCAATGACACATGAAGGTGGAAAGCAGGCTAATACCACACAAAAACAATTAATTTGAAAGTGCATTTTAAATGTGAAAATAGAAAGCCTTTCAATGCACTTTCTTCCCTTTATTTATTTTGAAGTCAAAGAGAAGTTGCCAGGGAACACACTCTGCCAGCACCGTACGTGAATCCACTCTTGACTTCTTTTGGGGGCAAACACAAAACCTTCCTCTAAAAGACCTTGCTACTGCAAGCACTGCCAATCACTGAAACCTGCAGATTCCATGCCATCTTCCTTCCTTTCCTCTACTCAGTAAATTAACTGAATTAAAAGGAAAAAAAAAACCTCAACAAAACCAAAAAAACAAAACAACAAACCAAACCAAGAAAAAAATTACCAACCAACCAAAAGCCGCCAAGAAAACAAAACACCAACACCCAACAAAAGCCTGCTTGAAGCACAACTTTAAAGTTTAAATTAAAAAGAGGTATACTGGTCCTTTTACATGGAAAATAACTGGCTACTGCTGGAGTAGTGATGCTAGGAAGTTTTGTTTGACATTTTGTTCTTTTTGTGTCATTTGTTTCCACTAAATTGTCTATACAGAAACTGTTGGGATTTGGCAGGGATACCATCCAGAGGGACCTGGACAGGCTGGAGAGGTGGGCCCAAGCCAGTCTCATGACATTCAGCTAGGTCAAGTGTGAGGTCCTGCACCTGGGTAGGCACAATCCCAAGTACAACTTCAGGCACAGAGGCGAATGACTGAGAGCAGCCCTAAGGAACAGGACCTGGGGGTCTGGGGTGATGAAAAGCTCAACATGAGCCTGCAGTGTGAGTGCAGCCCAGACAGCAACTGTGTGCTGGGCTGCAGCAAGAGCAGTGTGGGCAGCAGGGCAAGGGAGGGGATTCTGCCCCTTTGCTCTGCTCTCCTCAGACCCCACCTGGAGTCCTGTGTGCAGTTCTGTAGCCCTCAGCACAGGAAGGACATGGAACTGTTGGAGCGGGTCCAGAGGAGGCCATGAGGATGCTGAGAGGGCTGCAGCAGCTCTCCTGTGAGGACAGGCTGAGAGAGCTGGGGGTCTTCAGCCTGGAGAAGAGAAGGCTTCCAGGAGACCTGATAGTAGCCTTCCAGTAACTGAAGGGGATCTACGGGAATGCTGGGGAGGGACTATTGACAAGGTCTTGCAATGACAAGACAAGGGGCAATGGGTTTAATCTGGCAGAGGGGAGATTGAAACTGGACGTCAGGAGGAAGTTGTTTGCAGTGAGGGTGCTGAGACACTGGCACAGGTTGCCCAGGGAGGTTGTGGCTGCTCCCTCCCTTGAGGTGTTCAAGGCCAGGTTGGACGAGGCCTTGAGTGCCCTGTGCTAGTGAGAGGTGTCCCTGCCTATGGCAGGGGGTTGGAACTAGATGATCCTTGAGGTCCCTTCCAACCTTACTATTCTATGATTCTATGAATTCTGAAATTACCTGCTGCAGTTACATGCAAAACCCCCACATTTTCAGAAGTCTGACATAGGAGCCAGATGTCTGTGCTTTCTTCAGGTGTAATCAGAATTAATTTTGTGTAAGTGCTGGATGATAACCTAATGAAGACATTGACATTGGGGGTAATACTCCAGTGGCCAAATTGCCTTCAGAATTTTGTCTTGTACAAGCCACTTGAATTGTTGTCCTTGGAGAAAGAGCATTCTCAGAAAGAAGAAGTATGTATTTTGGCATGTGCCTAGTAATTATAACTTCACTGTGGTCATAATTGCTTTTCAATGCTGTGTAAACAGGCAGAGTCTATAAAGGAAGAAGTAAAGTTAGGTCATGCAGGAAATGGGTTAATTCAGTATTGCTTTTTATCAGCTTATTTTGACAGAGATCCTTTCAAAAGTATTTTAATCAGGCAGAAAATAAAGGAGCTTATTATAAAACAAATCCCTCAAGTTGATAGGAATCCTTCTGGGTTTCCAATACAGTTGTTATTTTATAATTCTGCACAAGCTGGTATTATGATTGTCATCATATAACATACTGAAATATATACCACGTATGCTTTCTTGGAATTTGATAAAGGATTTTGGCTTCAGAGCAATGATTTTGATACAAGGAGCCCAGTAATCAATGACAAGTGCTACCCAACTGATATTGGCTTCCACATCCCATCAATTTTTACATGTACCCAAGCTAAAGACAAAGAGCAGAGCACCATGCATAGGTCTCTGATTGTCTTCGATGGATATTGAATCAGGTGAGTTCAGGTCATTCCCATTTGTTTAAAATACGCTTTATATTCTCCCTGATGCCAAAATCCATTTTCATTTGTTTATTTAAATACTCCTTACTATTCAAACTTAACCATCTGCATAGTCCAAAATCTTTTTGTGCAAGCATGCAGCTGAAAACTGGAGCACTGCTGAGTTTTTAGATTTAATTGAAAACAAATATATAAAGCTGGCAGTTGTACAATGTAGAATGATAGGATGGTAAGGTTGGAAGGAACCTCAAGGATCATCCAGTTCCAACCCCCTGCCACAGGCAGAGACACCTCCCACTAGAACAGGTCACTCAAGGCTTCGTCCAGCCTGGCCTTGAACATCCCCAGGGAGGGAGCAGTCACAAGAACGTTTTTAATTAATGCGTTATGTTAATCTAGAACAGTCTCACTTCAGCAAGGTCAGAAGGAACCTCAAGGATTATCCAGTTCCAACCCCCTGCCATAGGCAGAGACACCTCCCACTAGTACAGGTCACTCAAGGCCTCATCCAACCTGGCCTTGAACACCTCCAGGGAGGGAGCAGCCACAACCTCCCTGGGAAACCTGTGCAGTGTCTCACCACCCTTACTGTGAAGAACTTCCTCCTAACATCCAGTCTAAATCTCCCCTCTGCCAGTTTAAACCCATTGCCCCTTGTCCTGTCATTGCAAGCCCTTGTCAAGAGTCCCTCCCCAGCATTCCTGTAGGCCCCCTTCATATACTGGAAGGCTACTCTAAGGTTGCCTTGAGGCCTTCTCTTCTCCAGGCTGCAGAGCCCCAACTCTCTCAGCCTGTCCTCAGAGCAGAGCTGCTCCAGTCCTCTGATCATCTTTGTGGCCTCCTCTGGACCCGCTCCAACATTTCCATGTCCTTTCTGTGCTGAGTGCTCCAGAACTGCACACAGGACTCCAGTGTCTTTTGCACGAGGAAAGGTCATTCATAATATTTTATTTTTTATAGTTAATGGGATGCACTGTTGTGATTATACCAAAATCTGAATGCCTTCAGAAAGTTCGACGACTAAACCATTGTGGGTGAGATAACAGAAAATAAAAAAAATTTCTTTGGAGAATGACCTTTCAAAACTGACTAGCCCATGTCCTTACTGTGATGCCAACATGTCAGCTTCACATTGTGTACAAACCTCCTGTCTATGCCATATGCAAATACTAAAATGGTGAAATAATGCTGCATGTCATAGTATTTATTTTTTCCACAAATGTTCATCAGATAAAAGCTTTTAAGGGTCTTTGAGTACAGAGCACTCTATGTGCTACCAGCTTAGCCAGTCGATTTTGTTTACCAAATGTCATCATTTCCTCTTTTTTTCTGAAAAGGACAGATGATAGTGTCTTCAGAAGAAGGGAACCTCAGGCCAGCTCTCAACTTACACCATCAGCACTCAACAGTACACCGTCAGCAGTGACTTCTATTGTGCTATTCACAGTAGCGTCAATAACAAAAGGTAATTGCTACATGGCAAAAGATAAAAGGTACAAGTGTGTCAAGTTAAATGGGATAATCTTTTACTAGATCTGTTATATTTTTCTCATTAAAAGGCTGTGCTGTATTTGTCAGTGAGATTCCTGCAGAAATCCTCAAGTTCAATTATGGTCAAATTGTAAGTCAGGAAAATAGAAAAAAGGGGATATGCAACATTAAGCTCTTTCCTCTAGATCAATGGCCAGTGGTCACTAAAGCTTACAGTTAGCAATCAAAAACATGGAAGAAAAATACTTAAACTATCAATAAATCCTCTTAATGACTAGCCATTCCTTTTAATTTTATAAATAATTTTTATGACATACTAAATAAATGTTGTTTTCATAATAGCACCTGCCTGCTTCTCAGAAGCCTTTGCACGTGACAAAAATATGATAGGGAAAAAACTGCATTGATTCTTATTCAGAAAAGCATTTATCAACCTGTTGAGCAAAATAGTTAAAACCCCCATGCCTCCACTGGACCTTTTGCATGGGATTTATGTCACTGGAATGCATGACAAAATCGATGGTAGAGGAATTGCATGGCTAGATCCAATAAACTTGGGTCATATTCTGGTGATCTTTGCATCTTTCTAGTTTTCATTTCCTCTTTCACTCTAGAGGTACTGTTTCTTAGTCCATCATAGACTCAGGGATACAAATCTCTATACTGTTTTGGACATGTATGCTGAAATGACATCTAGTTGAAGGTAATGCAGCCCTAAAGGAAGAAAGATACATTTTGAGTCACTGAAACACAAGCACTGAAAATTTCTCTGTACTACAATTACTTCATGAGTTAAAGCCACATAGAATCATAGAATGGTAAGTTGGAAGGGACCTCAAATATCATCTAGTTCCAATCCCCTGCCATAGGCAGGGACACCTCCACTAGTACAGCTCACTCAAGACCTCCTCCAACCTGGCCTTGAATACCTCCAGGGAGGGAGCAGCCACAACCTCCCTGGGCAACCTGTGTCAGTGCCTCACCACCTTCACTGTAAAGAACTTCCTCCTGACATCCAGTCTAAATCTCCCCTCTGCCAGTTTAAACCCATTGCCCCTTGTCCTGTCATTGCAAGACCTTGTCAATAGTCCCTCCCCAGCCTTCTTGTAGCCCCCATTGATAAATATGCACCATGTATTAAATTAACTGTGTCCTGTAAATAATGTTTTGTATATATTGCTTATTGCAGTAAGCCAGGCATTAAGACATTGAGTTGCTGGAGAGTGTCCAGAGAAGAGAAATGAAGCTCGTGAAGGGCCTGGAGAAAAGGTCTTATGAGGAGCAAGCAGCTGGAGGAACTAGGATTGACCTCAACTGAACATGTTTTCTGGAACCATACTGTTACCTGCACCAGGATTTTTATGCTGAGAAACCCATTTATATCAGTCAATTACTAGCTATCAGGTGATCGGTATGGCTATTTTTTTGGTGTTAATTATGGCATAGAATCATAGAGTCACAGAATGGTAAGGTTGGAAGGGACCTCAAAGATCATCCAGTTCCAACCCCCTGCCATAGGCAGGGACACCTCCCACTAGAACAGCTCACTCAAGGCTTCATCCAACCTGGCCTTGAACACCGCCAGGGAGGGAGCAGCCACAAGAACTTTTTAAATTAATGCATTATGTTGATCTAGAACAGTCTCACTTCAGCAATATCTCCTTAGTATTTGAAATCCTTTCTAAGATTCTGAAATAGAAGCCAAAGTATTTTATATCATACTTTGCATCCCAATTATGTTACTTTCTAGTTATATTCTGATCTGAGAATCCAGCTGTGTGCTTTCTTGTTTGAGAATAAAGCCCCTATTTATTTGGGTTCCTTTTGTATACCATCTCTTTTTGTTCCCTCTAGCAGCAGCAGTTCTTTTCCTTTGTTAGAAATGTGGAAGTATGAGTCACATTTTAGGAACTCCTGCACTACTTTAATGCACTTAATTGTATTATATGTGTGTCTACCCATTCATACTTTATTTCCATAACTCACAAGCTCCTTATCCAAGCCCAAAAGAATAGTTGTCATAATATTTGACTTCTTGTGATTCCAGTCACAAAATCTACAGGGACAAAGGTACATCCAAAATAATATATTTTAATTGGTCTCTTTGCACAATTAATAAGTCAAATTCTTTCAATCAGTGACTTTCTGTTTGTGTAACAAGTGCTGCAGATACTATGCAGAGAAAAACCTTCAATTCAAGAGAAACTCTAAAGCTGAGTTAGAAGAATGGATTGTGGTTGGAGATTTTTCCTTGAGATGTTTGAGGGGAGTTCCCATTCACAGAACTGTATTTGACTACAGGGAATTGAGCATGAGAGCCATCAGCTGCTGTACAAAAGGCAAACAACTGCTAGTGCTGATCAGAAACAAAAGAATAGTGTTGTAAGCCTGTCCTACCCAGCTGCTTTGGAAGTTAAGTAGTTGGTGAAATTAGCAGTCATGAATATTTTGGAAAATCATAGAATTTCATAGAATGGTAAGGTTGGAAGGGTCCACAAAGATCATCCAGTTCCAACCCCCTACCAGAGGCAGGGACACCTCCCACTAGGACAGGTCACTCAAGGCCTTGTCCAACCTGGCCTTGAACACCTCCAGGGAGGGAGCAGCCACAACCTCCCTGGGAAACCTGTGCCAGCGCCACACCACCCTCACTGCAAACAACTTCTTCCTAACATCCAGTCTAAATCTCCCCTCTGCCAGTTCAAACCCATTGCCCCTTGTCCTGTCATTGCAAGACCTTGTCAGTAGTCCCTCCCCAGCCTTCCTGTAGGCCCCCTTCAGACACAGGAAGGGTACTCTAAGGTCTCCTGGAAACCTTCTCTTCTCCAGGCTGCAGAGCCCCAACTCTCTCAGCCTGCCCTCAGAGCAGAGCTACTGCAGCCCTCTGATCATCCTCATGGCCTCCTCTGGACCTGCTCCAACACTTCTATGTCCTTCCTGTGCTGGGGGCTCCAGAACTGCACACAGGACTCCAGGTGGGGTCTGACAAGAGCAGAGCAAAGGGGGAGAATGTTTCATCTGCAGATGGTATATTTTTGAAAGTTGTCTCTGCTGAAGATTTTCCAGTTCTGAAGAGATTTTGGTTTATGTCATCCAGCAGGCAGTCTAGAACTGGATTATAGCATTTCTAAGGGTTAAATAATTGAGGGAAGCTTTTGGGGAGAAGGAGGGAACGCAGACAAAACCAAAATCCTTATGTCAAACCCAACAAATCACATATCCAAATTTTCTGCTTATTTTTCTATCTTGTGTACTGCTAAGGGCATTTAGCAGGACAAACACTTAAGAGTTCATATCCTGCAGTTTTGTTCTGGAATTCCTGATCTTTTTTTCAGAGCATTCTAGTAACTATCACTGCAATTTTTTGTTCTTATGTCAGAGCAATAATCAATGAAACATCACTTTCAGTAAACTGAATGTACTGAAATACAGAAGCAGGTCTTCTAAATGGTGGTACATAGAATTTAGTTTGGAAAAAAAAAAAATCAAACCAAACAAAAAAAACCCAGGGATAAGGAATGCTTTACTTAGAAGAACATACTGATCTCTATGTCTTTTACTGATTTCTTGTTGGATTATAGAAGAAAGATAAGCATGACACTGTCAAATCAAATGTGATTTCTGAACAAACATCACACTTTGATTTTGATTTGCAATCAGTCATAGAATCAATCAGGTTGCAAGAGACCTCCAAGCTCATCCAGCCCAACCTATCACCCAGCTCTACCCAGTCAACATGGCACTATGTACCCCATCCAGGTTTTTCTTGAACACCTTCAGGGACAGTGACTCCACCACCTCCCTGGGCAGTCCATTCCAAAGCAAATCACTCTGTCTGTCAATCACTCTCCTAACATCCAGCCTAGAGCTGTCCTGGCACAACTTGAGACTGTGTCCCCTTGTTCTGTTGCTGGTTGCCTGGGAGAAGAGACCAACCCCCACCTGGTTGCAACCTGCTTTCAGGTAGTTGTAGATAGCAATGAGGTCTGCCCTGAGCCTCCTTATTTAGAATATTTTTGGTAGATTATTGGGTTTTTTGTTGGGTTTTTTTTTTTTTTGGTTGTTTTTGGTTGGTTGGTTGGTTTTTGTTGTTGTGGGTTGTTTTTGTTTTGTTTTGTTTTGGTTTGGTTTGTTTTGGTTTGTTTTGTTTTGTTTTGGTTTGGTTTGGTTTGGTTTGGTGTGTTTGTTTGTTTGTGTAACACCTGAGTGTGAAATCCATCTGGGAGTCAACAGTAAGTGACAAAATATTTCCTACTTGGTGAGATAGAGTGAACCTTATCATACAGGCACACAGGACATGATGGACAAAGAACATGCTAACACATGAATGTATCTTAAATGACAGAAAGAGGCAGAACTCAAATCTCTTGAGTCCCAGGCTAACACATTAGATATTTACCATCTGAATATTTCATATTTAGCTCTCAAGATTTAGAACAAATTCTGGGCTAAACATCTGGAACAAATTTATGCTTCCAACTTAGATTATTAACACAGGATATCAGCAAGAAACTCCTACCTGGTTTTCAAGGGATAGAAAAAGTAAGATGATTTTAAATCCACAGTATAGACTGTATCATTAAGCAGGACTGATCATTCAATTAAGAAAGATGAAGAGGTTTTTTTTTCAGTGCATTAGAGAGTCATTTTGATTGCACAAATATGTAAGTTACATACTTTCAGGAGCTAATAACCTGCTTGCTAAAATATTTATGGAGTCAAATTATTCCATAAATTGTACTGCAGTTCACTAAGATTGGTGCTTTTTAATATTAATATAGACAAACTGTACCACAGATGCTGCAAAGTTTTGAACTTCAAATGAATTTCTTGATGATTCTGATTTATATAAGCAGGTTTTTTTTGCTTATTTTGACTTACCTAAGGAATTTTTTTTTTTTTTTTTTTGTTTAGGGAATGTTCAGTGAAAGATGAAAAAAACTTCTTGATATATCTTAAGGTGATAGGTGAACAAAGTTAAAACTTATATAATAGAAATGTATCACAAACTTTCACCTGCATATAATAAGCATTTTAATTTGGGTTGTTGTAAAATGCTGTTTGCAGTAACTTTGGAAGGAAGTAGTTTGGTGTGAAATAGTTTCAGGATGGGCAAACTGAAATGGTATATTTTTCTGGTAGGGTTTTCTTTGAAAGAAGCGTTGATCACTTTAAATCCAAACCAATTCATTTCTTACAGATCATATAGGGGGATGTAAAACCGTTCCTCTAACATGTGCTCATCCCACACATACTTCAGTTTGTCATTTTTCTCTTTCTTTTTGCAGGTGCTGTTAAAAAAATGCAAAAGCCTCCACTTGCCAAGATGCATGTGTACTTAGCTATTTACAGCTTTAAAGGAGAAAATAAGCCTTCTTAGAATTCTGAAAATGTTGAATTTGTTTTTCCCAGCTGGAGAGTGGGGTTTGCTTCATTTCTACAAATATGTCTATGTCAGAATGTTCTTCAGCTTGATGCCAGAAAAACTCTGCTGCATGTTATGGAGTTCAAGAGAAGAAAAAAGGACTAACTCTGCTTTTGGAAACTGCTGCATCCACCTGATGGAAATGGACATGGTGATTTTTGAATATGATCTTTCCTGTGAAGCAAAATGCTTAATGAAGCAGTATCACAGTATCACCAAGGTTGGAAGAGACCTCAAAGATCATCAAGTCCAACCCATTAGCACAGACCTCAAGACTAGACCATGGCACCAAGGCCCACGTCCAAACTCGCCTTGAACACCTCCAGGGACGCTGACTCCACCACCTCCCTGGGCAGCCCATTCCAGCACTCAATGACTCTCTCAGGGAAGAACTTTCTCCTCACCTCCAGCCTAAACTTTCCCTGGCACAGCTTGAGACTGTGTCCTCTTGTTCTGCTGCTGCTTGCCTGAGAGAAGAAAGCGACCTCCTCCTGGCTACTACAACCACCCTTCAGGTAGTTGTAGACAGCAAGAAGGTCTCCCCTGAGCCTCCTCTTCTGCAGGCTAAACAATCCCAGCTGCCTCA
Organism: Eubucco bourcierii; assembly: GCA_013396675.1. NCBI lineage: Eukaryota > Metazoa > Chordata > Aves > Piciformes > Ramphastidae > Eubucco > Eubucco bourcierii. The sequence goes on from VWZE01014167.1 coordinate 41,915, forward strand.
GCCTCTCTTCATAGGCCTTGTGCTCGAGGCCTCTCCCCAGCCTCTTTGCCCTTCTCTGGACGTGCTCAAGCACCTCAATGTCCTTCTTCAATTGAGGGACCCAGAACTGGACACAGTACTCAAGGTGTGGCCTAACCAGTGCAGAGTACAGGGAGGAGAATGACCTCCCTGCTCCTGTAAACTCAAGAATTCTCCATTCATGTGGGTTTTTTTGTTTTTTTTTTTTTCAGATGAAACAGTTGCACATGCAAGGTGACATTCGATCTGAAATATTTCTGCCCAACAATCCTGAGGTTGATATCAGACCCAGCAATGTGCTCTTGTGGCCAAGAGGCCCAATGCCATTCTGGGGTGTATTAGAAAGGCTGTGGTTAGTAGGTTGAGAGAGATTCTCCTGCTCCTCTACTCTGCCCTGATGAGGCTGCATCTGGAGTACTGTGTCCAGTTTTGCACTCACACACACACACACACACATACCTCAGTTCAAGCGGGACATGGAACTGCTTGAGAGAGTCCAGTGCAGAGCCACAAAGATGAAGAAGGGAATGGAACATCTCTGTTACGATGAGAGGCTAAGGGAGCTGGGGCTGTGCTGCTTGGAGAAGAGGAGACTGAGAGGTGACCTCATGAATGTTCATAAATATGTAAAGGTGAGTGCCAGGAGGATGGAGCCAGGCTCTGATTGGTGATGCCCAATGACAGGACAAGGGGCAATGGGTGGAAGTTGAGGCATAGGAAGTTTCATGTAAACATGAAGAGAGACTTTTTCCCTGTGAGGGTGATAGAACACTGGAACAGGCTGCCCAGGGGGGTTGTGGAGACTCCCTGTCTGGAGATACTCAAAACTTTCCTGGATGCTTTCCTGTGTGATCTGTTCTAGGTGATCATGCTCTGGCAGGGGGGTTGGACTCGATGTTCTTTTGAGGTCCCCTCCAGACCCTGACATTCTGTGATTCTGTCATTCTGTGTGATTTAGATTCATGTGAGTTCAAGACCATCATGTTTGAAGAAAATAAGAATCTGTTATATATTCAGTATTTGGGCTGTGGTTTTTCTTTTTAGAATGTTGTGTGTGTGTCTCAGTAAAAAATGAAAGTCAAAAAACCAAGGTACATTAAAGAAGCTGACTCTTTCAAAATATCCACCCTCATTTCTATTGCTTTCCTTTTAGTATGCAAATATCTTAATAGGGAGTTATGATGAAAGCCAAAAAATACATAGTTACAGTTACTTTTGCCATCAACAGTGACTGGTCTTCTTTATCCCACTCCCTACCCATAAATATTCACATTACTTTATTTTGCATTTTAAAAAAGATTACTTTACAGCAGTCCTGTGATCTGTAAGATAGGCTTTGGTCTTAAGATATGCTTGATCTGACATAATCTAAAGAGGTATATCCTTAACTGTGCTGATATGAGATAAATAAATACGAGAAGCTCTGATTTAATCTCTTCAGTTAAAACCATTTTAGTATAATCTTCTATCTTTGCTCGTTGCATCTTTTCTAGACTATAAGAACATTTTAAAATCCTGAAGCTAAACTCCTGTGAAATATGTATCTTTTGAGAACTTTTAAATAATGGCATATAGAATCATAGAATCATTGAAATGCTAAGACTGGAAGAGACCTCAAAGATCATCTAGTTCCAGCCCCCTGCCATAGGCAGGGACACCTCCCACTAGTACAGGTCACTCAAGGCCTCGTCCAGCCTGACCTTGAACGCCTCCAGGGAGGGAGCAGCCACAACCTCCCTGGGAAACCTGTGCCAGTGTCTCACCACCCTCACTGCAACTTCCTCCTGACATCCAGTCTAAATCTCCCCTCTGCCAGTTTCAACCCATTGCCCCTTGTCCTGTCATTGCAAGACCTTGTCAGTAGTCCCTCCCCAGCCTTCCTGTAGGCCCCCTTCAGATACTGGAAGGCTACTATCAGGTCTTCTGGAAGCCTTCTCTTCTCCAGGCTGCAGAGCCCCAACTCTTTCAGCCTGTCCTCATAGCAGAGCTGCTCCAGGCCTCTGAACATCTTTGTGGCCTCCTCTGGACCTGCTCCAACACCTCAATATAAACTCAGTGGTTTTGCCTTCCCTGTAACAACGGAATTTTAACAACATTTTGACTTCACTGTTAATAAACACAATCTTTCAATAACATTTTATAAAACTCTTCTCCTTTTTGCTTACAAAAAGAAAAAAAAAAGATAATCTTTAAAAATACTGTTGTCAACTTAAGTGTTACAAGAATATCTGTACATAATTACATGCACAGATATTAACTCCTTTCATTATTTTTTCCCCCCTTCTGCTAACACAGTTCTTCCTTTAATTTCTCCTGTGGGTCCATCTCCACTGAGTCTCTCTAGGTGACTGTAAGAACTGTGACAACAGAAGTTATATGTTATGGTATTGCAGAACACACCATAGACAAAACCTAATGTCTACAAAATGGAGGAGGAGGTTTTTGCCCCTGGAGACCTGCAGATGGAACAGGAAGCACACTTTTGATCACCCTCATGACAATTCACTTCTCATATTTTTGAGACCACAGGCGTGCCCTGCTCTGTCAGCATTGCTGTAGTGCTTCTTACCGAGAGCAGTCTGCAGGTGTTCTGAAATTTTGATGACTGAACCTAATGTCTAATGATCTTTCTTTACACTGTGATCAGATAGAGAAATGATCTCTCCTACCCATATTTGCTTAGCAAAAAGAAAATTAATCTATTTAAGTCTCTTTCAACATTGTTAAATCCTAAGCACCAAAGCTGTCAAATTGATTATTACCTGATCTCTCTCCAGGTGGAATTATGTGAAACTGAGTCAGTTCCACAACTGGCCTCTATCAAATTGGGAGGCTTCCTCTCAGGATGCTGCAGAAGCAGCTCCTGTTCCTCTTTCCTCTTTGAAATGGTGTGGGTTTGTCCATTTTTAGGTTCTACTCAGGATCATCACTGAAAAGATTTATTGCACTAACTCGGCGGAAAACCATCTGAATTTGTCTCATAGTGAGACCTGAAGTATGTTACATCTAAGGCAAGGTAAACAGAGACAGCATGCAGTGGGGAGCAGTGACAAGGTGTTAGATTGGCACAAGCTGTCTTGTGTAATTTTATTTTTGGAAGTGAAGTGACACAGCTTTTGTGGCTTGGGTACAAAAAGTACTCTTAGTTCTGGTTGGTGGTTTTTGTGGGGTTTTTGGGTTTTGGTTGTTTTTTTTTAATTTGGTAGTTTCTTTTTTGGTTTGGGCTTTCCTTTTTTTTTTTTTTTTGAGATTTGGGCTGAGTTTGGTTTTTTGGTTGTCTTTGTGCTTGATGGTTTTGGGTTTTGTTTCTTTTTTTTTTTTTTCCTACATGTTTGTGCTAGTAATTCTTACCCATTCAGAAAGCATACTTTGGGTTTGAAACTATTCAGGGATCTTAGAATTTGGTTTAAAAGAGTTATTAATATGTCAATTTTTAAAATATAGAATCATAGAATGTTAAGGTTGGAAGGGTCCACAAAGATCATCTAGTTCCAACCCCCTACCAGAGGCAGGGACACCTCCCATTAGTACAGGTCACTCAAGGCCTTGTCCAACCTGGCCTTGAACACCTCCAGGGAGGGAGCAGCCACAACCTCCCTGGGAAACCTGTGCCAGTGTCTCACCACCCTCACTGCAAAGAACTTCCTCCTGACATCCAGACTAAATCTTCCCTCTGCCAGTTCAAACCCATTGCCCCTTGTCCTGTCATTGCAAGGCCTTGTCAGTAGTCCCTCCCCAGCCTTCCTGTAGGCCCCTTCAGACACTGGAAGGCTACTCTAAGGTCTCCTGGAAGCCTTCTCTTCTCCAGGCTGCAGAGCCCCAACTCTCTCAGCCTGTCCTCAGAGCAGAACTGCTGCAGTCCTCTGAGCATCTTTGTGGACTCCTCTGGACCCGCTCCAACACTTTACATCTCCTATTGTCACTTAAGTTAGCCAAAGTTCTGAGAAATACATGCCTACTACTATCTCCATTCCACTCAAATGAATTACTGAAGAAACGGTTACTAAATATTTTTTTTCCTTTTAATTTTTAAATAAGCAGAATATTGAACCTTTTTGATCAGGGAACACTGGAGCTGGAGAAACCTCCCATTTGTCATTCTTCAATCTTGCCTTCTTTTACCCTGAAATAACTAGATTTTAAATATCTTTGAAATGTACTATAGATGATTGTCAGTGACATGGACAGAGGAATCAGTGCACCCTCAGCAAGTTTGCAGATGGCACCAAGCTGTGTGGCACAGTCAAATTGCTAGAGGGCAGGGATCCATCCCGAGGGACATGGACAGGTTGGAGAAGTGGGCCCAGGCCAACCTTATGAAATTCAACAAGGTCAAGTGTAAGGTCCTGCACTTGGGTAGGCACAATCCCAAGCACAACTCCAGGCTGGATGGTGAGTGGCTGAGAGCAGCCCTGAGAAAAGGACCTGGAGGTCTGAGTTGATGAAAAGTTCAACATGAGGCTGCAGTGTGAGTGCAGCCCAGACAGCAACTGAATGCTGGGCTGCAGCAAGAGCAGTGTGGGCAGCAGGGCAAGGGAGGGGATTCTGCCCCTTTGCTCTGCTCTCATCAGACCCTATTTGGAGAGCAGACTTCCGGGAGGCCTTAGAGTAGCCTTCCAGTTTTCGAAGGGGCCTACAGAAAGGCTGGGGAGGGACTATTGACAAAATCTAGCAATAAGAGGACAAGGAGCACTGGGTTTAAAGTGGCAGAGGGGAGATTGAAACTGGATGTTAGGAGGAAGTTTATGCAGTGAGGGTGGTGAGACACTGGCACAGGTTGCCCAGGGAAGTTGTGGCTGCTCCCTCCCTGGAGGTATTCAAGGCCAGGTTGGATGAGGCCTTGAGTGACCTGTACTAGTGGGAGGTGTCCGTGCCCATGGCAAGGGGTTGGAACTAGATGATCTTTGAGGCCCCTTCCAACCTTACCATTCTATGATTCTATGATTTTTATGCTATTTTTTCCCAGCTGTCCCAGTCTGGAGAAATCCCGGGTGTGGGAGGTTCCAGTCCTCTGGCACAGAGTTAAGGCACAAATGGTGTCAAAAGCATAGGCTGCTTTACTGCATTCACTAGACTGACTTACACATGGAGAGGGAGAGGGAGAAAGTAAGAGAGGTGGGGTGGGAGAAAAGAGAAGGGAAAGAAAGAAATACCCCCAAGCAGGAGAGGTCACCCCAGAGTTATTCAGTGTCCCANCGGTTTGGGAGTTACCTGCCCCCCTCCCCCTTTGTAAAATGACCCAGACTAGAACTCAGCCAGCTGGAAGTTAAGGACTGAAGCTCTATTTACAGCTCAGCACAATGTATAAGCAGAGATATACACAATAGACAGGAATATTTACAGAAATAGACAAGTTAAAGGTAATACAGAAACACAGCTCCCCTCCCAGAAATCAGAGACCCCAGGAGGGGTTCCCAACCACCCTTCCACCTTCTCCCCACCCTTATACCTTACCCCAGGGTCTGCCTTACATGCAAGGTGAGCTTGGAGGATCGGCCAGGGGAGTTAGAAGGAAAGTGGTTAGTGAGATTAGTTGGCAGAGAGAAGTCAGAAGCTAGACTGCCTGAGACGCTGTGCCCACAGAGACTGACTTATCTATGTTTTGAGTACTTATTCTTGAACATTTCAGCAAGCCTGTGAGTGAAGGAGACATCACCAGTGGGTTTTTTTTTTCGCAGCCTATAATACAATTTTCTCTATTAAAATATTCCAATTAGCCTCAAAGAAGCACAAACATGCATGTTTTTCTGAGTCACTTAGCATTTTCCAGCAGTAATTTGCTTAGCTAGGCCCACCACCCAGTGGTGTTGGGCATGCTCAGTGTGGCAGGGGGTTTCTAGGATTGAGCCCCCCTTGTCGGGCTGGTTTCTTTGAAATGATTGCTGCTGTTGATAAACCAGGAGCTGCCAGGCTGGGCTTGGCTCAGAATCAACATCATCTGTCACAACAGGAAGCCTTCACCTCCTATGTGTGTTAGGTGGCAAGAGCTCAGATCCAAGTGTGGTGGTCTGCTGAGACCCCACCTGGAGTACTGCATCCAGTTCTNGCTGCCAGGCTGGGCTTGGCTCAGAATCAACATCATCTGTCACAACAGGAAGCCTTCACCTCCTATGTGTGTTAGGTGGCAAGAGCTCAGATCCAAGTGTGGTGGTCTGCTGAGACCCCACCTGGAGTACTGCATCCAGTTCTGGAGCCCCTGGGACAAGAGGGATGTGGAGATGCTGGAGCATGCCCAGAGAAGGGCCACGAGGATGCTCAGAGGGCTGGAGCACCTCTGCTGTGAGGACAGACTGAAAGAGTTGGGGCTGTTCAGTCTGGAGAAGAGAAGGCTCCCAGATGACCTTCTTGTGGCCTTCCAGTATCTAAAGGGGGCCTACAAAAAACCTGGAGAGGGACTTCTTAGGCTCTCAGGGAGTGTCAGGACTAGGGGGAATGGAGCAAAGCTGGAGGTGGGGAGATTCAGCCTGGTCATGAGGAGGAGGAAGTTGTTCAGCATGAGAGAGGTGAGAGCCTGGCATGGGTTGCCCAGGGAGGTNTTATCTAGGGTAGGGTGTCCCTGCCCGTGGCATGGGGATTGGAACTAGATGATGCTTGTGGTCCCTTCCAACCCTGACTGATTCTATGGTTCCATGATTCTATATGCCCACAATTTCTTTCTCTACATTAAATTGAAAGCATATTTAAAGCTAAACATTTAGGCTTTTAAGTATGAAGTTGTGCATAGGTGTTTTTTTGTTTTTATTTTTATTTAATATACTATAATATTTTTATTTTATTTTATATATATATTATATTTTTTATATTATTATATTTTTTTAGTTTTTATTTTTATTTAATATACTATAATGAAATGTTGCATTGAACTGATGGAAACAAATATTGCTGCATAATGGCTATGCCTGTTGCTTATCATATAAGACTTATCTATTTAAGTGACAGACCAAGTTCTTCTTTTAAATTGTTGTGAGCCTAGCTAATGTGTGTCTGCTGCCTTTGAATAAAGTTCCTAAATCTGATAGCCAAATTCAACCCTAGTGCAAGCTGAATGCCCTCTGCTTTACACTGCAATGAATTCAACCATTTCAGCTTGATTTCGAAGACTGTCCTTGAGAACTCTTTTACAATATCCTGGCTATGGTAACAACATTTGTTGACATTTCTATTAAAACCTACAGGCCAGATATGCCTTAATTCACTGTGATTCTGGAGAAAATCTATTGAAGTCAATGGAGATGCATGAGTTTAAATAGTTGTACAAGGACAAATGCATCCTGTGAGTTAGAGTAGACAAGAATGGATCTGCTGCCCTCATTTAAACTGCAGCTTAAGCCGGTGCCATTCCCTGAAGTTTCTGGAGGTGGAAGAATGGTGCACTAACTCACTATCAGCTTGTCAAGTACATTTCTGTGGCTTTTACTAGTTCTGCAATTTAGGTTCAGCATAAAAAAGGACCAGTATCTTGGTTTATCAGTTGAATGACAATGGTGTTCTTTCTGTGCTGCAGAAGGATTCTTTCCTGCAAGTCCGGCCGCTGCATGACGTAGAAATGTAGCTATTGGCATTTCACTGAACGTTCTTTTGGACATTAGATCTCAACCCATGGTAAGGAATAAATCCCAAATCCTTGCAAGATTCTTATTTTCAATGTGCCCAATGTCATTTAGATGCAGTTTCAGACTAATACAACAGACAATGAGTGAAATGTGCCATTTCCATAATTGTATTAGGCTTGAAAAAGCATAGAGAGAGGGAGGTTTTATTTGGTACATATAATCCCAGCCATGTAACAGCATTTGTACATAACCAGGAGGGAAACCCAGTGACTCCATGAAGGTGTCACTCTCGAGGAGGACCAGTCCTGCTGAGAAGGGTAGTACTATGCAAATGGAAGGGATGGAAGAGAGAAAGGGAAATGCATAGCATGCCTTGACACTAAGTTAGGAAATCTGCCTGCAGTAGCTGTCTATTGCTTTGGAAACTCTAATATTGATCAGTTTGATCCTCTGTGCTAGAGTACATAGTAGTGGGCTGATGTTTGAAGACTGGGGACCTAGGTCTGTCAGGGCAATGCAGTGCCCTTTCTCCCCAGATAGCTGTATGCTGCAGGCCCCAGTGAGCTTCGCTAGGCTGGGTCACAGGCACTGATGGGGCTGACCACACTCTGTCATTCCTAGACACTGCTACAGGCCTTGAACCCAGACAGGAAAGCAGCCCCTAGGCTGGGACAGCATCAGTAGAGTCAGACAGAGCTCAGTGCTTGGTTGGCAAGACCACAGTGATAATTCAGATCTTTGGGCAGGCCAACCTGTGAGTCAGGAACTGAGTCTGCATCAATGAGGAGATGGTGCAGTGTATCACATCAGCAACACAGCTGCAGGGCATTGCAGCTGGAACCAATCCTCATCCCTCTGCTTAAAAGAAGCCGCCAGGAAAGAGGTGAATGACTTTGATGAAATTGGTAGATTCCCTTCTCTGAATGCAGCTGTGCGCTTTCTCCATTAGTCAGGAGCACAAGTGGCTAAAAGGGAGGATACAAAAAGGGCCTTTAAATAGTCTGCCTAAGTATAATACCTGTGTGGAAAAGATAACAGGCAAGTAACTGGACTGGACTGCTCTGCTGTTTTGAGTTACAGCAGCCAGAGTTGTAGTCGCTTGTACTTGAAAGGCTGCAGAAAATCTCAGCCTACTGAAGATTATTTCTGGATGAATACTGCTTTGGACCTTCCACCTGAGAATAAGATGAATGCCTGATAACAGAACTAAAAGCTCTTATAGAACATGTACTGCTATTCATAGAAACATGCTTCAGTGCATACTTGTGGTTTTTTTGGTTGGTTGGTTTTATGGTGGGTTTTTCTCATTCATTGTAATATTTTTTTCCCCCTCTATTCCTCTGTTTTAAAGTAATGAATTTGTTTAGAAAGAGTCAACTTATTTCCTTTATTTGCTATTATTTTCTGGATGACATGACTAGCTGTTTCTCTTTTACATTTTCTACTTATCCATGTATTGCATGATACTTGAAATGAGGTTGATGTTTCTATTGGTAGCTCCTTCAGATGTGATGGTTTGGGAGTTCCCTGCCCCCCACACTTTGTAAAATGATCCAGACTAGAACTCAGCCAGCTGGAAGTTAAGGACTGAAGCTCTGTTTACAGCTCAGCACAGTGTACAGCAGATATATACACTATAGACAGGAATATTTACAGGAATAGGCAAGTTAAAGGTAATACAGAAACACAACTCACCTCCCAGAAATCAGAGACCCCAGGAGGGGCTCCCAATCACCCTTCCACCTTCTCCCCACCCCTCTACCTTACCCCAAGGTTTGCCTTACACACAAGGTAAATTAGGAGGATCGGCCAGGGAGGTTAGAAGAAAAGTGGTTAGTGAAGATTAATGAGCAGTGTAGCCAGAACCAGAAACTGCTAGACCACCCCAGACTCTGTTCTCCCAGCAAGAGAGAGACAGAAAATGCCTTATCTGTGTTTATATTCCTTTCCTAAAGCAATCTCAACAAGCCTATGAGTGAAGTAGACATCACCATGCTTTCCTTTCACAGCCTATAGTGTGATTTTTTTCTATTAAAATATTCTAATTAGCCTCAAACCAGCACAACCAGATGCAAGTTGAAAGCTTGAGTTTTTTTGAAATGACCATAGTAGCTTTAACAATGTATTTTCTCTTTGCAAATGAGATTGATTTCACAGTATTGATCTATGAATATCTGTCTGGAGAGATCTTACTTCTTTGGCACTAGCTGAGGGGTACAAAGTACTCTTTCCCTTGCAGCATTTCAGAGTGTTTTATAAGCTCCAACTGAAACTATCAGGTTAAAATCTTCCAGATTTCTTCCAAATGTGAAATTGACAGTATGAGCTGCTAATTTACAGTACTTCAGCTGTGCCAAGTGATAGTGACTTTTGCCTAAAGTGCTCTCTCTCTCTAACATCATTCTATGGAAACCAGTCACACTCATGTGCCTTACTTTGGTTGTTTGATGTCTTCAATATTTACCAAGCAACTAACTTAAGCCTTATTCTTCCATTTTATATTTAAGGGGAAAAAAAAAAATATCATCCAGTTGTTGATTTGACACTGCAGAAATGTTTTGTGATTGGATTCCAGTGCAGCTTTCAGGATGCATATAATACAATTAAATATCTACTCTGATAAGACCTGGAGTACTGTGTCCAGCTCTGAAACCCTCAGTACAGGAAGGATAGGGAGCAGGTCCAGAGGAGCACCACGGAAATGATGAGTGGGCTTGAACACCTCTGCTATGATGACAGGCTGATAGGGCAGGGGTTGTTTATCACATGAGTTATCAAATGTTAAAGCCCATATTTTAATATATGGTGAAGTACAAGTGTAGTAGGTGCATGAAGACCTCACCTGTGCATTGATATCAAATAAGAAGGAACAGATAAGCATGTCCTAAAGAGCAAGAACTCTCCCACTTTGTCATGCAGGCCAACACCCCCCACATCCCCAATAGCTAGAAAATGTAGTAAGAAAAGCCATGTTACCTACTGGTGTAGTTACACTGCCTGTACTATTTTGAGTGCTTGGTCATCAACATGACCAGCTGAAGGGTGAGAGCAGAGCAAGTTTGAGTGAGGACATTATTAATAAAAGAAATGTCATTGATAACATGCATGCTTGCTTCACTACCACTGCAGATTTGTGTTCTAATCCAGCAGCAAAGCTCACAGCCTATCCACATGGCTTATTTTTGACTTGATCTCTCAGTTAAGTTGCAATCCTGTGTGGCACTGCAATCATGGAAATTATGTCACAAATCCAGCATTTTTATTTATTTATTTATTTATTTTTGTAGGATGAAGCAGTGAAAGGAAAGGAGATGAGAGAGGAACAATATGGCTGGTTATAGAAAACTTTGATAAATAGGAAGATATTTCTTCATTTCTTTGAATTTATGAAGTCTTCAGTGTGTGGGGTACAGACCCCCAAGACTGCTATGCAAAAAGGGTTTCAGTCTGCTATGGTCTGTATTTTCCTCTCCCTCTCTTTTCAGTATCAGTTGTGTTTCCTTTTTGGAAGAGAATATGTTTGAGAGTAACAACTTCAGAATTGCAGTAGTCTGGAAAACCACAAATGATAATATTTTGGCTAGAGGTATGAATTGGGAGTTGGAACTCTGCATCAATGCATAACAACTCTTCAACCTTGTCTGTTTACATGAGATTCTTTTGGAGAGAGTGCTGACTCTCCATATGTGTGATTACAGCAAAGAGTGCAATAGGTGTCCCTTTGTCAGAAACTGAATTTTGGTGCTTCTATAATACAATACTACAGTATAGTAACTACGATATTGCTCATAAGAAGCAGGGCTGAGCATTTCTGTATGCTCAGATCTGCATCATTCATGAGAATAGAAATGCTGTTTCCTGCTTAAATGTTCCTGTTATTTTCTTTGTAGACAATTGTAAGATCTTTATCATAGAATCATAGAATTATAGAATGGTAAGGTTGGAAGGGACCTCAAGGATCATCTAGTTCCAACCCCCTGCCATAGACAGGGACACCTCCCACTAGTACAGATCACTCAAGGCCTCATTCAGCTTGGCCTTGAACACCTCCAGGAAGGGAGCAGCCACAACCTCCCAGGGCAACCTGTGCCAGTGTCTCACCACCCTCACTGCAAACAACTTCCTCCTAACATCCAGTCTAAATCTTCTGTCTGCCAGTTCAAACCCATTGCCCCTTGTCCTGTCATTACAAGACCTTGTCAATAGTCCCTCCCCAGCCTTCCTGGAGGCCCCTTTCAGATCCTGGAAGGCTACTCTAAGGTCTCCTGGAAGCCTTCTCTTCTCCAGGCTGCAGAGCCCCAACTCTCTCAGCCTGTCCTCATAGGAGAGCTGCTGCAGCCCTCTGAGCATCTTCGTGGATTCCTCTGGACCCGCTCCAACTCCTTCCTGTGCTGGGGGAAGGTTCATGGAATCATGAACCTGGACCTGAGTAAAGCATTTGACTCTGTCCCACATGACATCCTGGTCACCAAACTGGAAAAGCATGGACTTGATGGATGGACCACTCGCTGGATAAGGAATT
>VWZE01014167.1:70076-80393 GCA_013396675.1 Eubucco bourcierii
TTAGGAGGATCGGCCAGGAGGGTTAGAAGGAAAGTGGTTAGTGAGGATTAATCAGCAGAGGAGCCAGAGCCCAGAAGCTGCTAGATCCCCCAGCAGCTCCTGCTCCAGCAAGTGACAGAGACAGACTGACTTATCAATTGTTTTGGTTAGTGTTCCCAAACAATTCTCCAGCAAGCGTATGAGTGAAGTAGACATCATGATGTTTTCCTTTCACAGCCTATAGTGTAATTTTCTCTATTAAAATATTCCAGTTAGCCTCAAACCAGCACACCAGCAGCCCCAAGTCCCTCTCCTCAGGTCTGCTTTCCAGCCAGTCACTGCCCAGCCTGGATTTGTGCTTGGGATTGCATGCAACATGTTTTATTTCACTTCTTCAGTGACTGACCCCTCTTTGATCGAGTAAATTCATAGAAATGATCTGTTTGTTGAACCTAAAAATATAATGAGCAAAATCAAAATATGTTTTCAGAACACATGGAATACAGAATAACCTTTTGGACCCCATCTATAAAGATCACATAAGTTCTGATGTGTATCATATTTTATGGAAATACAGATTCTGACCCAGATACACTTCAAGTAACTCTCTTGAAACCATTGGGATACTGAGCCAAAAATAGAAGTGTTTGTAGCAGCTGGTGAATTGAATGTACTGGAGTGCCTGTTGGGAAAAGCATGCAACAGTTAGAAAGACAAAAATCAGAACAGCTGAGACAAACAGCTCGAACGGTTTTAAGAGTCCTGGGGTGTATGAAGAGGCAAAATTGCTGGGTATATTACACAGGACAGATTATGAGACAGCAGTGAATAAGAAATCCATCCTGTTAAAATTATTAGAACCAATGGCAGAGTCAAGTACTGTTTAACATACACCAGCTGCTAGTGCTTCCCTTACTGCATGGCATGACACATCCTGGGACCATCAAAGTTCCTCAGCCATACATTCTTGTCAATATTTCCATTCTACTGAACTGCTTTGAGATTTATCTTTTCTTTTCATAAACTTTTTAAGAACCTCTCATTTGATTTCTCTGGTTATGTCTTTAGCTCCTTGCTTTCATCCATTCTTCACAGAGGTCAGCTTTACAGTCATCATTTACCTTATCAGCTAGGCTGGGTGGTTTAAGATGTATAATTCATGTTAAGGAGCGAGTTAGGTCTTAAAGCCTAAGGATATTTATTTTACATTTTAGTCAAGCAGCTACAACTTAAAGGCCTTGCACATAGTAAAATTTGTATGGTAGATTCAGCATTAGAAAACCAGATGGCAAAGAAGAAATTGAAAATAAAACAGATGGGCAATGAATGATATGCAAATTAAATATGGTTTGAAGGATCTTGGGGTCTAATTGTAATTTAAGAGAGTGGGATACCTAGTAAGTTAATTTGATGATTTTCATACTATATCTCATTTAATTAATGCATTTATTTCAAACTCTCCCTGCTTTTCCAACTGAAATTTTTCTTGGTTTGTAGTTTGGAATATTTTAAATGTTATTTTTAACTCTAACTTATTTTTAATACAACATTACAATATAAAACTTTTCTTTTTTATGATGCAGTCTCATGAAGGGCAGGCTAGAAATATTCTTATGCATAAGGCCTTACTATTGTTCTGTTTAATTTGATGATTTTCATACTAGATCTCATTTAATTAATGCATTTATTTCAAACCCTCCCTCCCTGCTTTTTCAACTGAAATTTTTCTTGGTTTGTAGTTTGGAATATTTTAAATGTTATTTTTAACTCTAACTTATTTTTAATACAACATTACAATATAAAACTTTTCTTTCTCGTGATGCAGTCTCATGAAGGGCAGGCTAGAAATGTAGATTCTTATGCATAAGGCTTTACTATTGTTCTGTTTACTACCAATATCAGACATTATTGTGCTTTGACATTTATAAGTGAATAAAAGGCATTAGGAAGAAATGCCTCTTGTAGAAATGTTCACCTCTGCACCTGTAACTTCTGTAGGCAGCTTTGAATTCTTAAAAACACCACCCCAAAACCAAACAGAACACCCATCCACAACCCTCCAACTTGAATTTAAACTTCAAGCTTACTGTCCAAGAAACTCATAGAAATCTATTTTGTAATATATGTAAATTAAAAAAGAAAAAGGGAAAAAAACCCCTTTTGTCTATGCACATACTGGTGGTCATTTCCAAACTGTCCAAAAGTAAATACTGAAAGTTTTTCTCCTAACCCAAAATCTCTATGCTTAAGAGTAACCAGAATTTTAGTTTGGGTTCTTTGGAGAAATTTTCTAGAACTCAGTTAATTTCAGATTGTTCTCCTGCCACTCCTGGCTTTGTGGTCCTTCAGTAAATTTTTCTCGAAGGAATATTTTTCCTTTCCTTTCTCCTTTTCTGAGATACTTTCTAGAACTCAGTTAATTTCAGATTGTTCTCCTGCCACTCCTGGCTTTGTGGTCCTTCAGTAAATTTTTCTCGAAGGAATATTTTTCCTTTCCTTTCTCCTTTTCTGAGATACTTTCTAGAACTCAGTTAATTTCAGACTGTTCTCCTACCTCTCCTGGATACTTTCTAGAACACAGTTAATTTCAGACTGTTCTCCTACCTCTCCTGGATACTTTCTAGAACTCAGTTAATTTCAGACTGTTCTCCTACCTCTCCTGGATACTTTCTAGAACACAGTTAATTTCAGCTTGTTCTCCTGCCACTCCTGGATACTTTCTAGAACTCAGTTAATTTCAGACTGTTCTCCTACCTCTCCTGGATACTTTCTAGAACACAGTTAATTTCAGACTGTTCTCCTACCTCTCCTGGATACTTTCTAGAACTCAGTTAATTTCAGACTGTTCTCCTGCCACTCCTGGATACTTTCTAGAACACAGTTAATTTCAGACTGTTCTCCTACCTCTCCTGGATACTTTCTAGAACTCAGTTAATTTCAGACTGTTCTCCTGCCTCTCCTGGATACTTTCTAGAACACAGTTAATTTCAGACTGTTCTCCTGCCTCTCCTGGATACTTTCTAGAACTCAGTTAATTTCAGACTGTTCTCCTGCCTCTCCTGTCTTTGTGGCCCCTCAGTAAACGTTTCTTGAAGGAATAATTTACCTTAACCAAGACTAGACTCAGACTTTCAAATATGGCATGTTTTGGGAAATTCTTTTCTCAAGAGCTTGTAATAGGTAAACCTGTTAATGATTTCAGATTGTATTATCATTCTTCAGCCTGTTTATGATTTATCACTATGCTGCAACCCATCCCACTAATGTTCATATAAAAATGTATGTGTGTGTGTGTGTGTGTGTGTGTGTGTGTGTGTGTGTAAATTGCTAATTTAATTTGTAGCTATGGAAATCTCAGGATTAAAATGATTGCTTGCAAAATCAGATAGATTGTTCCTGTCACTAGAAAGAGAAGGAGATCTTAAGGAACTGTAGTTGTTGTGAAAAAAAAAAGCACCTTTGTTTTTCAAAGACTTCTTAACTCTCTCTCCCTCTCTCTAGTTTTTTCTCTCCATTTTCCCTCTCCTCTGGTTCAACCAAGTATCCTTAAGGTGCAAGTGACTGACAGCTTTTATTAGATCAAAGAATCCTAACTCATCAGCCATTTGGCATTGATTTAACTTAATTTACTCCGAGGGAATGTTCAACTCTTAGAATAAGCCCCCTGCTACCTAGGCTTGGCTTGGGAGGCCAGGCTGTGACACCTGCTCTCTGTCATACTTCCTCTGCCCCACAACACAGTCAGTATCCATTGTTTCCATTCCTCCTTGCTCTGTTTTCTCAGTTGGATGTAAGGAAATCAGAGCATTTGTCACAACTGCTTTCTTGTGATGGTCCCAAAGGTCTTGACCTGGCCGTATATGTCAAACTGCACTAGACCTATAGCTGGTAATCGTCATTAAGAAGTTAGACCTTAGAGAGGTTTGATGTTTGTGTTGATATAGAATCATAGAATCATAGAATGCTAAGGTTGGAAGGGACCTCAAGGATCATCCAGTTCCAACCCCTGCCATAGGCAGGGACACCTCCCACTAGCGCAGGTTACTCAAGGCCTCATCCAACCTGGCCTTGGACACCTCCAGGGAGGGAGCAGCCACAACCTCTCTGGGTAACCTGTGCCAGTGTCTCACCACCCTCACTGTGAAGAACTTCTTCCTAACATCCAATTTCAATCTCCCCTCTGCCAGTTCAAACCCACTGCCTCTTGTCCTGCCATTTCAAGACCTTGTCAATAGTCCCTCCCCAGCCATCCTGTAGGCCCCCTTCAGATACTGGAAGGCTACTCTAAGGTCTTCTGGAAGCCTTCTCTTCTCCAGGCTGCAGAGCTCCAACTCTCTCAGCCTGTCCTCATAGCAGAGCTGCTGCAGCCCTCTGATCATCTTCATGGCCTCCTCTGGACCTGCTCCAACAGTTCAATGTCCTTCCTGTGCTGTGTATAGCTGGAATGTGCCACATCAATCAGTCCAGCTACTTCCTATGAAGAAAAGATGTGATCCTGCCAAAAGTAAGACTCCTGAGGCCTCCAATGTTCCCACACAAATGGATTCCATCATCCAGGTCTCTTACAGTTTCAGGTACCCTCTAGTAATGGTAAGACATTTTTTTACTCCTTTATTTGGTGAACCAGATGACCTGAAATAATGACTGCTGGTTGCAGTAGGATTGTGATTTTGTAACATGGTACAAAGAATGCAAGGTACATTGCACAGAGAGTGATAGGAATACCTGTGACCAAATGGTAGTGCTGCTTTTGTAGGGCTCTTCTGAAGTAGAGGATTCATTTCTTAAAAGGTTTTAAACATGTTGTCTCTGCATAGAACAACACATGGGATCTTGGTAAGTCTTCTTCTCAGGATTTAAAAGCTCTTTCCATATGATAGCTTAAGAGAGAGCTAGCATGCATGCAGTACAGAATATCAGACAAGTGAGATCAAAGGCTAAAATTAGGCATTAGCCAAACTGACAATGTAGACATGGCTATAATTTAACAAATTAAAACATAAGCTAATATTTTGTATCTTCTAGCAACTGCACTCGGGTTTATTTTTTCAGTTTTGTGCCTTCTCACCTAACAATACTAGAGATAATTATGATAATTATAATAGAATATAATAATACTTGTCCATTTTGGAGTGGATTTTATAGTGCTTTTTGACACTGACTAATTAAGTCTAACAATCTGAAGCGAGGTGGGTAGGAGGTGTTTGTTCGTCTCTCTGGATCATGTCACCCGCCACAGTAATACAGGTGCTTCTAGTTAAGTCACAGTATCACAGTATAACCAAGGTTGGAAGAGACCTCAAAGATCATCAAGTCCAACCTGATACCACAGACCTCAAGACTAGACCATGGCACCAAGTGCCACGTCCAAATCTGCCTTAAACACCTCCAGGGACGCTGACTCCACCACCTCCCTGGGCAGCCCATTCCAGTAGCCAATGACTCTCTCAGTGAAGAACTTTCTCCTCACCTCCAGCCTAAACTTCCCCTGGCACAGTTTGAGACTGTGTCCTCTTGTTCTGGTGCTGCTTGCCTGAGAGAAGAAGTCTCGTTGGCTTCTAAATTACCATCATGGTTTTCTGTAGATAATTTCCCTTCATGTGGAGAAGTGGAAGCTCTTTTTTACATGACCTCTTTTTTTAGTGATCCTGGAAATTTATGTTCTTGTTTAGGTCCATCACAGCTACATCCAGCATGATGAGAATGAGAGGCTGTGCAGCCATATGAATCCAGACGTGCTTGCCATGTAAAAAAAGGGAAGAGAGGCACGAATAACTCCTCAGACTATTCAAAAAAGTCACCTCTGTAGTGGAGGGGTAATTAATTAATGTGAGATGATACTTTCAGAAGTTAATACTGTTTATTAATATTCAATATTCAGAACTCTCACCACCTTGATCGCTAATTTTAATAACAGTCAGTTCTTTGCATCAGTCATGGAAACTTTATAGTGGTTATAACAGGCTCTAGCAATAACTAGTCATAATATATAACAATTGAACTCGATTGAACTGGAAGAGAAGGTTGCTGCAGTCACTGCACCACTTGCGGTCAATACTCTGCTTGCCCACTAGATGGACTCAGAGAGCTCCTTTCTGCTTATGGCAGGAGGCAATGGTGAATTATAAGAGGCTTGAAGTATTTACTCACAAAATAATCTCCCAACTGGCAGGGCTGGCTACAGCTTCAGACAGTACCCAAACACTCTCAGGGAATTCTTGTCATCTGCTGAGACTTCTGGTTCTTCCTGGGATACTGGGGAAAGGAGGCAGAGAATCTCTGACCTGGTTCTGATCTCCTCTGGATGATCTGTGTATCCTCAGAACTTCCTGTCTTGGCAGAAACCTTTCATGTGCAGGCAGGATGCAATGCCATGTGCAGTCTCAGCACAATGTCACGCTGGCTGTGCAGGCTGATTGCATGGAGGCATTTAGAGCCTGCTCCCGGAAAACCTTTGGAAGGCAGTTTCCAGGCAGTTCAGGATATAAGGTAGCATGAATACAACAGCAGAGAGCAGATACAATGGCAGAGCACACTGTGCTGCCTGCTTATCTCCTTTTATCAATACAGCCCAAGACTAATGGGCCTTCAGAGATGGAATAGTCAATCAGAATGGCAGTTAGCCAAGTCTGACCATATTAGATGAAGCCATAGGCTTGCTTTACCCTTTTTAGGGTAGAGCACAGTCTTGCACAAGGCAGGCACAAGCCGAGCCTGTGTACCTTGTTTACCACAGATGCAAAGGGCCAGGGTCCTCAGACTCAGTGGCTCCAGGTTCTTTGTTCTCTTTCCAGTGGTTGCTTCTCCCCAAAACAGAGAGAGGGGGAACAGAAAAACATCTCTGGGCAAGCCAGGAGGTGTATAAGCCTATTTCAGCTTGCTTAGTCCTACCACTACAACCTCTCAAATGATTCATCTGGACAATGTTCAGTCACACGATCAAGTAATTCCAGACTGCCTTCCAAGAAAAAAATATTTAATCCAAGATCTGTTGACGCTCCTGCATGCATGTGGCAAAAACAATAAAGGCAGACAAGAATTTCTTTTAATTTTGCCTGTTCTGTAGTTTTCACCTGCCCCCTTAGACATACATGCACTCATACATTGATTTTATTTTTGTGGTTTCAGAGATTATTCATACTGAGGTGAACTAATATGGGATGTGGCATGTGCTGCTCCTAATAATCGTGCCATAATCTGGACTTTTTGCAACAGAACAAAGGGTTTTGAGAAGGATGTGAAGTGACAGATGCTTGATTAAATTTTTAAAGGGCAAAGTGGAGGATGTAGGGTAAATTTTCTGAACAGTGTACAGAAGACACAAAATCCCATTATTAGTTTATGAGATATGTGGGTGTTAAGTAATAACAAGAGTCCTACACAGACATTTCTAATATACTGCTGTACAAATTCATACCCATGCATTCAATGAGTTTAGACACTGAAAACTGGAATCAGTCTTTCAGTTCTTACACACTATCAAAATTAATGTTGTTCTTCATTTTCTTAAGTAACACAGCATGATTTTTTTAAAGAATAGCACCACATAAAAGACATGATTCTAACTCTAACCCTCAGGAAATTAATGATGATAGATAATACATCATGAGCTTTAAAAATGGTGAACATATTGTGCATATCTTACACCAGATCAGCCAAGTGTCTTTGCCCAGGACAGCACTTAGGTATCTATCAAGTCAGAAAGCATTTGATACCACATAGCTTGTAAATTAATTCTGTCCTGAACAAGGTGGATTTGAACGTGTCAGATTTCCTCTGAATTGAGTGCTAAGGCAGTCATGAAAGCTTTTTCTTCCTTATAGGCTCTGCAGGTTGTAGGAAGAGGAAAACACAAACCCTCCCATGCAGCCAGTCAAAAGAACAAAAGTGCTACTAGAATATCTGGGTACTTTTGGATCACAGAATCACAAAACTTTAGAGGCTGGAAGGGACCTCCAGAGATCATTGAGTCCACAGGAATGGATCCAGGAGGGTTTTGGATGTCTCCAGAGAAGGAGACTCCACAACCTCTCCTGGCAACCTGTTCCAGTACTCCATTACTCTCACTGTAAAAGAGTTTCTCCTCATATTGAGGTAAAACCTTCTGTGTTCCAGTTTGTAGCTGTTGCTCCTTGTCTTATTGCTGCTGACCAGCAAAAAGAGATTGGTTCCAGACACCTGACACCCACCTCTCAGATATTTGTAGGCATTGATCAAATCTTCTCTCAGTCTTCTCTTCTCCAGACTAAACAGCCTCAGGGGTCTCAGTCTTTCTTCACAGAGGAGATGCTCAATCCCCCCAGTCATCCTCATGGCTCTCCAATGGGCTCTCTCCAGCAGGTCCCTGTCTCTCTTGAACTGGGGAGCCCAAAACCGAACACAGGATTCCAGATGTGGTCTGACTAGGGCAGAGAGGAAGGGGAGAAGAACCTCCCTAGCCCTGATGGCCACACTTTTCCCGATGCACCCCAGGATGGCATTGGATATCTTGGCCACAGGGGCACGTTTCTGGCCCATGCAGAACTTGCTGTCCACCAGCACTCCAAAGTCTTTCTCCATGGAGCTCTTTTCCAGTAGGGCAGCCCCCAACCTGTACTGGTGCCTGCTGTTATTCCTTCCCAGATGGAGGACCCTGCACTCATCCTTACTGAACTTCATGTGGTTTGTGTTTGTCCAGATCTACCAGCCAGATCTTGTTGGGTGGCATCAGAACCTGATGGGCTGTCAGCCACCCCCCAGTCTTGTATAATCAGTGAACTTGCTGAGGGTACTCTCAATGCCCTCATCCAGATAATTAATACAGATATTGAACAAAACTGGACCAAGTACTGATCTCTGGGGAGCACCACTGGCTACAGGCTCTCAACTTGATACTGTGCCATCGATGACAACCCTCTGAACTTTGCTGTTGAGCCAGTTTTCAATCCACCTTACAGACCAGCTATCTATGCTTCATCTCCTGAGCTTATCTAAGCTCATATTGTGTGATATATTATTAAAACCTTGCTGAAGTCACCATATTTCCACATGTTATAGAAGACTAGAAAGATATCTGGTGTCTAAAACTGAACAAAAGTACTGTATATTAACTTACACAAAGAAGTAAGACAAGATGAAATAAGTGAAAAACAATTGTCTCTGGCTAGCATTAACAATGTTGTAAGGATTTGTGATTAATACATATTATTTAAATGAGGTTGACAACTGTATAATGGAGACAACTGTATAATGATAACTGGCTGGAGAGCAGCCCTGAGGAAAAGGACCTTGGAGTCTGGGTTGATGAAAAGCTCAACATGAGCCTGCAGTGTGCACATGCAGCCCAGACAGCAACCGAGTCCTAGGCTGTATCAAGAGCAGTGTGGGCAGCAGGGCAAGGGAGGTGATTCTGCCCCTTTACTCTGCTCTCGTCAGACCCCACCTGGAGTCCTGTGTGCAGTTCTGGAGCCCTCAGCACAGGACATGGAAGTGTTGGAGCGGGTCCAGAGGAGGGCCACAAAGATGATCAGAGGGTTGGAGCAGCTCTCCTGTGAGGACAGGCTGAGAGAGTTGGGGATCTCCAGCCTGGAGATGAGAAGGCTTCGAGGAGACCTGATAGTAGCCTTCCAGTATCTGAAGGGGGCCTACAGGAAGGCTGGGGAGGGACTATTGACAAGGTCTTGCAATGACAGGACAAGGNGCACACCTGTGCAGCCTGTCTAGGTCCCTCTGGATGGATCCCTGCCCTCTAGCAAGTCGACTGTCCACACAGCTTGGTGCCATCTGCAAACTTGCTGAGGGTGCACTGATTCCTCTGTCCATGTCACTGACAAAGATGTTAAACAGCACTGGTCCCAGCACTGACCCCTGAGGGACACCACTTGGCACTGCTCTCCAGGTGGACATTGTGCCCTTGATCACCACTCTCTGTGTGTGACCATCCAGCCAATTCCTTATCCAGCAGTGCTCCACCCATCAAGTCCATGTTTTTTCAGTTTGGTGACCAGGATGTCATGTGGGACAGAGTCAAATGCCTTACTTCATCTTCTTTAGATTGTTGATTGGAGAAGATTAGGAGGTGTCTTTCCAGAAATACCATGCTCTTGATTCAATGTGACATCTAAGATTTTCCCTTGTGTGTAACTCACTTCTCTGTACAATAAAAGGCCTAGGCACTGATATGTGAAAGTATCCCCATTCCAGACAAGGAACTTGCTTAATGTTCTGCACAGAACTAGTTTCAAGCATATGCTTATGAGTTTTCAGAATTCAGGCTTGGTACTTAGCTTAATACCTGGAAGAGTAAAGCTCTATGTGCCATTAACTTTCCTCCCCTGTCCCCATAAAAAAAAAAAAAAA
>VWZE01014167.1:83788-107975 GCA_013396675.1 Eubucco bourcierii
AGAGAGGCTGAGGGAGCTGGGATTGTTTAGCCTGCAGAAGAGGAGGTTCAGGGGAGACCTTCTTGCTGTCTACAACTACCTGAAGGGGGGGTGTAGCCAGGAGGAGGTTGCTTTCTTCTCTCAGTCAATCAGCACCAGAACAAGAGGACACAGTCTCAAGCTGTGCCAGGGGAAGTTTAGGCTGGAGGTGAGGAGAAAGTTCTTGCCTGAGAGAGTCATTGAGTGCTGGAATGGGCTGCCCAGGGAGGTGGTGGAGTCAGCGTCCCTGGAGGTGTTCAAGGTGGGTTTGGACGTGGGCCTTGGTGCCATGGTCTAGTCTTGAGGGCTGTGGTAATGGGTTGGACTTGATGACCTTTGAGGTCTCTTCCAACCTTTGTGATACTGTGATACTGTGAAAATTTGGCCTAGTCACTACTACTGCTACCATTCACTTTGTGTAATGAACTAATTTCATGTAAGAGAAAAGATACCAACATACTGAAGAGGAATCATGGCATCTGGTCTGGAATCAACCACAGATGGGTATGTATGAACCTTCAGTGTTTTTTATGCAATACTGGAGGGGGAAAGTGTGTCATGTACATCTTTCCCAGAGCTGTGTTTCAACCTTGTTATGACAGCTAACAGCTCAAGCACTAGAGAGGCAAGTCTCTTTTGAGAAACATCCTTTATTATCCACTACATGGAACAAACTTTGTACCAGTGTTTGAAAATATACTGAAAACAGCCTCATGTTGCATGGGGAATTTCTAAAAGCAAGGGCTAAATGTGTCCTTGAAATAAGTTAAACACAAGAGCTCTGTCTTGCAAACCTGCGTATCATATTTGATTGAAATGAGGTTGGACCTACTGATTTCTTCAGCCTGATCACTTAAATGAGGCTGGACTGACTGATTTCTTCAGACTGATCTCTTCAGCCTGGAGAAGAGAAGGCTACCAGCAGACCTTATGGTAGCCTTCCAATACCTGAAGGGGGCCTACAGGAAGGCTGGGGAGGGACTAATGACAAGGTCTTGCGATGACAGGACAAGGGGCAAAGGGTTTAAACTGGCAGAGGGGAGATTTAGACTGGATATTGGGAGGAAGTTGTTTGCAGTGAGGGTGGTGAGACACTGGCACAGGTTGCCCAGAGAGGTTGTGGCTGCTTCCTACCTGGAGGTGTTCAAGGCCAGGTTGGATGAGGCCTTGAGTGACCTGTGCTAGTGGGAGGTGTCCCTGCCTATGGCAGGAGATTTGAACTAGATGATCTTTGAGGTCCCTTCCAATCTTACCATTCTATGATTTAAATAATTGGTGGATATGATTGTGCAAGTGGGTACATTACAGTAAGAACAGCTCCTTTTTTTGTAACATGGTGACAGAAAAAAGGCCAATACAGGATTTGCTAGTAGCTCTCACATATTGCTACCAAGCATCTCTTACACTTAGAACTTTGTGCTTGTGGGCAGCAGTTTTCTCTATGTCTAATTAGACTTAACCATTTATGCATGTAATTCCTGACATTTCCATGCTCTTTGTTACTAAATGCATAAGTTCCTCCACATCACTTTATCTGTCATCTTGATGACTGCTACATCCTACAGCATTTGTGTGGAACTGAAAAACAAAAAGGACAAAAAGAGACTATGAGGTAAATACAATATGAAAGTATGACATTCGATTACAAACCAACCCATTTTTAACCTGTTTTTGATGTAAAATTGCAATTAGAGCTAACAATTTATAGATTTTTTTTTATTTTGCAACTTCCACATTTTACCTAATTTGCAAATTACAGGCAATCAAAATTGTGTCTGCTTTAAAAAAACATATTTTCAATTCAGATTATTGCCCTGAATAGTATCTGTAGATGGTTTTTTCCTTCCTTTTAATTTTTTTTTTTTTAACAGCATCATTCATTATGTTGCCTGTACAATACTTTGTTTGGAATGGAACACTGCACTTAGATACAGACTCCTGATGGAAATTAGAAAGCAGCATTCTTCAATGCTTTCTGCTCTATTTCCTTTTAAACTTCTATTGTAGTGTGAATATTTTTGAATGTAGAATATTTGTCCTAGCTTAGTATACAAAGAAAACAAATTTAACAAGGACATAACAAAGTATGTTCAAAGAAATGTGCCAGTTCTTTATCAGTGGTTTGGATGAAGGGATTGAGTACATCCTCAGCAAGTTTGCAGACAACACCAAGGGGTGTGTGTGGGGTGTCTGTCTGCTGGAGGACAAGGAGGCTGTGCAGAGAGATCAAGACAGTCTGGGTAGATAGGCTGATGCTGGCAGTACTGAGATTCAGCAATGTGAAGCATCGAGTGCTGCACTTGGGCCACAACCACCCAGTGCAACATTACAGGCTTGGGCAAGAGTGGCTGGAAAGCTGCCCAGTGGAGAAGCATCTGGGGGTGTTGATTGACAGCCAGCAGAACATGAGTCAACAATGTACTCAGGTCACCGAGAAAGCCAATTGCATCCTGGCTTGCCTGAGGAACAGTGTGGCAAACATTTCTAGGGATATGATCATCCCTCTCTACTTGGGACTGGTGAGGCCATGCCTCAAGTAATGTATTCAGTTTGGGGCCCCTCACTACAAGAATTACATTGAATTGCTGGAGTGTGCCCAAAGAAGAGCAACTAAACTGGTGAAGGACCTTGAACACAAGTCTTGTGAGAAATGGCTGAGGAAGCTGGGATTGTCTTCAGAAGTCCAAGTGGAGACCTCATCACCCTCTACAACTACCTCAAAGGAGGTTGGAACAAGGTGGGGGTCAGTCTCTTCTCAGGTGACAAGAGAGAACAGCCTCAGGTTGTGCCAGGGGAGTTTCAGGTTGGATATTAGGAAAAATTTCTTCACATGATGACTTACCAAGCATTAGAATAGGGCTCTCCAGGGAACTGGTAAAGTCACTATCCATAGAGGTATTAAAAAGATGTGGTGCTTAGAGACATGGCTTAGTATTAGTGGCTTAGCGGTAGTGGTGAGATTGTGAGCTCTATGTGAGCTGTTGGTCTTGATCTCAGATCAGACTCAGATCGGACTCAGGTCTCTTCCAACCTGAGTAGCTCCATGATTCTACGATTAAATTTGTTAGAGATCTATATTTGGAGTCTCAAAAGATCAACAGTATGTCCTGACTTACTTTTGTTATCAAAGAAAGATGAACCTAAAGTCCCTTGGATGTCAATGTGGGACTCAATCAGTTATATAAATTGCATGAGTTGGACCTGCAGCAGTCAGTTGTCAGCTCAATGAATAAAGAAAAGTTCAGGGGAACCCAAACAATTATTTAATCAGAAAATGTCAACAACAAATTGAAAAATTTCTAAGCCTTTAGTAATTTAACAGAAACTTCTTTCTATTCCTTTGTATAATGTATGTCTTCAACTCTTTCATGGCTCACTTTCATTTAATTTCTCTGATATGGAATATATCCATATGAGGCAAATGAGTCTGCAATCAAAGGCAGCAAATGAGGTTGTGATGTTAAAGAGATGTTTTGTGTGTAATTTTGGTAGGAAATCCTTGTATGTCTTTCTCTCCTAGGGAAACATACCAAACCAATGGACTTGTCTAGCCCAGTGCCTTCGGTTTAAGCAAGCCTTGCACAGCTGTCATCCATAATTCAGCAAGACAGTACTGAAACAGTAGTCAATATCAAGAAGGAGCTAGTAGCAGAAAAACCTGAACCTCCTGAATGTGGCAGTGTGTTGGAGACTTCAGAACTGCCTGATTTAAAAAAAAAAAACCACCAAAAAACCCCCCTCTTTATTTAAAAAGACTCAGGAGGCAGGACTCAGCCCAGGTGAGCCATGAGGACATCGCCGAGGCTGTGGACATTGGCAGTGCTGCCAAGGTGAGAGTGGGCACAGGGGGCATGGTGGGGGGGGTGTGTACAGGTGGACAGGCAAGGGGCACCCCCTGACCCCCTCCCCCTCATTGTCACTTTGTGTCCCACTCCCCAAAATAAAGCATTTTGCTCAGACTGGAGCAGTTTGGGCCTTACCGCTTGGACTACAACAGGACTGGCAGGTGAATGGCACCAGTCTGGCATTACCACCCTGCCCTGGCACCCCCTGCTCTGCTGCCCTCTGCCCTATGGCCTGTCCCCAGAGCCAGCTTCGTGTCCCCAGTGCCAGATCTGTGCCCACCCCTAACCTTCCTGCCACCTTTACCCCTCCCCAGTGCCCCATTTGTGTCCCCAGTGCCAGCTCTGTGCCCACTCCCAACACTTCCTGCCACCTTTACCCCTCCCCAGTTCCCCATTTGTGTCCCCAGTGCCACCTTCATGTGCCCAGTGCCATATGAGTGAAAAAATAATTTAACTTTAGTGCATTTGAAAGCATTTGACATGTTTGAATGCAAGATATTATCTGTTCACATGCAATTATGAATTTAAATCTCCACCCCCTTGCATCCTCTATAGGGGTTTATTCAATTTCATAGTGATTGTAACAGTGCAAGCATGATTAAATTTGGCAGCATTTAATACCTGCTTTGCATAAAATAAAATATTTTTCCAGAAGGACTTGTTAGAAAATCAATCCAAAAGGTAAAATAATTCATTATTGGAATTAAATTATGGTGGTGGTTGATGTCACAGCCAAGCTGGTGGCAAGCAGCTGACAGAAGGAGCGATCATGTTCTCCACTCCTCACCTCTACCCAAGCAATTGTTCCCCTCCCTGTGTTCCATCAGCATCAGGCTTAAGAGTCTGCTGTCAAGACAGTAAACCAGGAGAATTCTTTGCAAAATATTTGTAGATTTTTGGATAATATATTTTCTTTCTATGGCAGCTGGCTGATAAATTGGATAGCAAACTGTGTCCTTGGTCTGGATCACTAATTGTCTGTCTGACCAGATCAACATGAATAACGTGTTTGGAACAGGTGAAACACTTAAAATCATAATCCCAAGCAAAATTTAGACTATTTAGTGCTAATTATTCATAGGCAAGAGATTTTAACATTCATAGAATCATAGAATCATAGAATGGCAAGGTTGGAAGGGACCTCAAGGATCATCTAGTTCCAACTCCCTGCCATAGGCAGAGACACCTCCCACTAGCACAGGTCACTCAAGGCCTCGTCCATTCTGGCCTTGAACACCTCCAGGGAGGAAGCAGCCACAACCTCCCTGGGCAACCTGTGCCAGTGTCTCACCACCCTCACTGGAAAGAACTTCCTCCTAACATCCAGTCTAAATCTCCCCTCTGGGAGTTTAAACCCATTGCCCCTTGTCCTGTCGTTGCAAGACCTTGTAAATAATCCTTCCCCAGCCTTCCTGTTGGCCCTCTTCAGCTACTGGAAGGCTACTATCAGGTCCCCTCGAAGCCTTCTCTTCTCCAGGCTGCAGAGCCCCAACTCTCTCAGCCTGTCCTCATAGGAGAGCTGCTCCAGCCCTCTGATCATCTTTGTGGCCCTCCTCTGGACCCGCTCCAACACTTCCATGTCCTTCCTGTGCTGAGGGTTCCAGAACTGCACACAGTACTCCAGGTGGGGTCTGACAAGAGCAGAGTAAAGGGGCANGTCCCTCTGGATGGATCCCTGCCCTCTAGCAATTTGCCTATGCCACACAGCTTGGTGGCATCTGCAAACTTGCTGAGGGTGCACTGATTCCTCTGTCCATGGCACTGACAAAGATGTTAAACAGCACTGGTGCCAGCACTGACACCTGAGGGACACCACTTGGCACTGATCTCCAGGTGGACATTGTGCCGTTGATCACCACTCTCTGTGTGTGACCATCCAGCCAATTCCTTATCCAGCAGTGCTCCACCCATCAAGTCCATGTTTTTCCACTTTAGAAAGTACCTTAAGTACTTGGATACATAGAGTTATACCATTGCAAATGTATTTCTACTGCTAACCCACATCATTAGGGCTATTAAGTGGCAAGGATATTGGTTTTGCAAAAAAGCAGCACTATTCTGAACCAGGAAGGCACCAATGGTGCTCTTTCTTGATCAAACTCAACAAAGCAGATCAATGGAAATTAATACATGAAAACATAAAGACTTGCTTAATGCATACTTCCAAAGAGCCACTAAGAAATTACCTCAGAATAATGAAAGGAGTTAACTATGAAAATAAAAATTATAAAAAAAAAAAGAAAAGAAAAGAAAAGAAAATGGAACTAAGAAAAGTATGACCCAGCTAAATTGTTGTCTGAAATGAAACATCCTAAACACCCTCTTTGCACCTCCTCAGTGGCACTGATAACATTGTGAGCTGTTCTACTATCCAAAACTTCTTTTCTTGTTTGTAATAGATGTAAACAATCAGCGCTCCTGAATAGTGATCAAATATGAGCAGCTGGAATGCTTTCAATGGCTCAGTACTTCTGTGATGTGGTATTACAAGCATACTTAGCTTGCGAATAGGCAAACCATTAACATTTCCTTTCCTTTTGGGGATGGAACTGTAAAAAACATCTTTAATATTTACAGTGTGATTTATTACCTTGTTAAGCACAGTTAGTGAGGCAACTTTTAAATCTGTGCCAGAATGCAAGAAAAAGATTCACAAATTTTTAAAGTTCACCTTCTCTGAAAACTGTCTTTTGAAATGTAATTTGTAGAAGAAGTTATAAACTCTACATAGTGATTCAGGAAGCCTTTTAAATTAATTTTTCCCCACCCTTAATAGTTTTTAAATCATTGTCTTTTGTCTTTTTTTGGCTTGGCACTGAACTACTTACATGTTTCTAAATATCTAATTAACTCTGTAATTAAGATAAACACTTTATACTCAAATGGATCCATTAAACTCAGAACCAATTGTAGTGTGCCTACAATCCTAAATAGCAGAATATAAAACATTTTAACATTCTCATAGTACTATTAGTATAGTAATAGCAATATTAAGATCTTATTACTAGTTATCTAAGCTTACACACAAAATGCTTCTAAGTGTACCACATGAGAGGTTTATGCTATCTCTGAATATTCATATTTTTTTCAAGAGGAAACCTGAGTTTGCAGTATCAAGAGAAAACCTAATTTGCAATATCAAAATATCTTCCAAATACAAAAGATTCTTCTAGTGTTTAAGAGAAACATGAGTTTACAATATCAAAATATCTACCAAAGATTCTTCTAGTGTTAAATAAATGGATACTCTGCCTTCAAAATAAGATATTCTCTGTAATATAATTTTTCAGGTAATTGTTTTAAAAGAAAATATATTTTATTTTTTTTTTTTTAACTTCAGATATAAGGGGAAAATTTCTGATTTTACAATAGAAGCATTTGGTCTGGAAAAGGCCTTTAGGATCATCAAATCCAATTGTCATCTAACTCCACCTAATCTAAAGCTAAACCACATCCATTAACACCACATCTATGATGTGTCTTTGCCCCCCTTGGTAACATATTGTCCAACTGTTGTTTTTCTCTGAAGTATCTATAGTAAAACTTGATTGAATTTACACAAACACTCTTACCTGAAATAGAACTACTGAATAAATGCAATAGGAAAAGAAAAATTAATTTTATAGTTTTGTAAAATATAATCTCAGTGGTCTCCCTCGCTTTTGCTAAAAGACTTTTAGTGTTGTTTATAGTATTAATTATTTTACCTTAAAACTTGTTTTTCAAATATTAGTAATAACTAATGTGATCAGTACTTGTATGTTATATTTCAAAACACAGCATGCAAAATGTTATATAATATTACAGAGAAATTGAGGGTAGCAAATGCCTTTTATTTTCTTTGTAAACACATTTACATAGAAGCAAATACAGTTTAGTACCCAAAGGGAATTTATTTCCCTTTATAATGACGGAAACTTCCCAGGTTGAAAGAAAGTATATCCCAAAAGCTGCTATAATTGACTCAATGATTCCAGTTAATAAAATAATCCATATAGAAGATAAGAGTGCATCTGAGGCACTTTGCCCAGGGAGGTTATGGCTGGTCCCTCCCTGGAGGTGTTCAAGGCCAGGTTGGATGAGGCCTTGAGTGACCTGTGCTAGTGGGAGGTGTCCCTGCCTATGGCAGGGGGTTGGAACTAGATGATCCTTGAGGTCCCTTCCAACCTTACCATTCTATGATTCTATGATTAGATACCAAATTGATTGTAGTCACTTAAAACTTGATAAAAATGCAAAGACATTTGTAATACCTTGATGTTTAAATGTTGACTAAGGCTTGTTTGTGATAGCTGTTAAAACAATTTCTGGATAAACATTGTAGGTAAGGGAAAATAATATTTTAGATAAGCAAAATAATTGATCAGAAATCTAAGGATATTATGATTACAATTAGTTTTGAATGTTTTACCAGCTCAGTCATATGTATGTGATGTGCATTGGTAGTGCATCTGCTGTACCAGATTATGCTACTAAAGAGGTTCTATTCTTTCTATTATTTATCCTATTCAGTAAGTTTATGTAATATTTTTACATAAGACTCAGGATCACCAAGTCCAACTGATAACCCTGCTCTACAAGGTTCACCCTATACCATATTCCCAAGCACCACATCCAAATGACTTTTAAACACATCCAGGGTTGGTGACTCAACCACCTCCCTGGGCAGCTCATTCCAATGCCTGAGCACTTTTTCTGTGAAAAAAAAAAAATCCTAATATCTAGTCTAAACCTACCCAGTCTGTGATGGTTCAGGAATTATCTGACCCCCCACACTTTGTAAAATGACCCAGACAGCTTGAAGCCATTCCCTTTTGTTCTCTCACTGTTTACCTGTGAGAGGAGACTATCACCAACTTCTCCAGAATGTTCTTTCAGGTAGCTGCAGACAGTGGTGAGATCTCCCCTCACTCTCCTCTTTTTCAAAGTAAACAGGCCCAGCTATTTGCTCTCCAGGCCCTTCCCCAGCTCTGTTACCCTCCTCTGCACTCGCTCCAGCATCTCCGCGTCTCTCTTGTAATGAGGCGCTCAAAACTCAACACAATACTCAAGGTCTGGCCCCATCAGAGCAGAGTACAAGGGGTTCAGTGGCCTCATTAGATATCCCAAGGATTTCAAATATCGCCCCTGCAGAGCAGAGTACAAGGGGTTCAATCACCTCCCCACTTCTGCTGGACACAGCATTTCTAATACAAGCCATTGGCTTTCTTGGCCACCTGGGCACACTGCTCACTCATATTCAGCTGCTTGTCAATTACAACCTCCAGGTCCCTTTCATCTAGACATATTTCCAATCACACTTCCTCAAGCCTGTAGCATTGCTTGGTGTTGTGGTCCAAGTGGAGGACCTGGCCTTGTTGAAGCTCATCCCATTAAAGTTGTCCCATTGATCCAATCTATATAAGTCCCTCTGTAGAATCTCCCTACCCTCATGAAGATCAACATTGTCACCTAACCTGGTGTCATCTGCAAACTTACTGATGACGCACTCTATGTGTTCTGCAAACCTACTGATGACACATTCTATGTTTTCATCAAGTTCATCAGTAAAGATATTAAACCACAGTGATCCCAACACTGAGCCCTGAATGTCCCTGATGTCTGCTGGAAATATAACATGACCAAGAAGAATCAGTCCCAGAGGTTCCTAGAGTGTGTGGAAGATAACTTCCTGACACAGTTGGTGACAGAGCCAACAAGACAATGTGCCCTAACGGACCTGCTGTTTGTGAAAGGAGGATTGGTGGGTAATGCTGTGGTTGGGGACCATCTTGTGATCACAGACATAGAGTTTTCAGTTGCTGGATAAGTAGAGAGGTGAGTCAGCAGCACTTCCACCTAAGACTTCCAGTGGAAAGACTGTGATCTATTTTGGAGATTGGTCAACAGAGTCCTGGGACTCAATGGTCTTAAAGATCTTATCTAACCAGAACCATTTTATGATTCTATAGTATATAATTAATGGATAGTATGGCATATAATGTATAGTATGTGATTAATGTCTGATACATATTCCTACAATAATACTAATACTTTATGATAATACATCTATATCATGGCTGAATATTTTGGAGAAATTACTCAAAATGAGCTCTAGGCAGTAAATCTGCTGTAAAATAGTTTTGAGCACACGGGTGATGATGCATGATTTTATTGTTGCATTTATTGATTTTGTTGTGGTACAGTACAAGTGTGTCAGCAGTAAAATATAATATGAGGATACCAAAATGTATGAACTGATATTTCACTTGATGCATAATGAAGAAAGTTGTTGAACTAATGTGTTAAAAATGCATAATTTACAGAAAAAAAATTATTATTTCCTACTTATTTGGCCTGTGTGGCTGAAGTTGAAGAAAAAAAAAAATATCCCAAGGATTTCAAATATCATCATTCAGGTCAACTTCAACAGTAAGCATTCACACCTTTGTGTGTAATACTGTCTGTGAATAGACAGCTGTGGGGCTTTATTTCCTTACATTTTAAATATTCCAATTCAAATGATGAATCAAAACATACAGCCACAGAAATACTTAAAACTGTGATTGAGTTGCAGTTTGTAATACCTGTTCTTCAAAGACACAATGCCCACCCCAGGAAAGAATTTCACATTTTTCTTGCATCCCATGTTTGACATTAGTTTATGCAGTAACATGTCCTACAAATGCCTCTGACATTTTGTGCTGAGACATAAGAAAATTATTAAGCTTCTCTAGGAATGCCACCTTGTTTAGCTGCAATTCTGGTTTGTTTTGCCAACTGGGAAATTTGAACTCCCTATACTCAATAGGAATGAAACAGGTGAAAGGTTCATGCCAGTGATTTGGGAGCTGCTAAACCCCCAGCCTGATTCACCTGCTCTTCCAGCTGACCAGTGAAGAAGCAGAGTAAGATACAGCTTAGGGAATGATTTATTTTCATCTCCTTCAATACAGACTGGGTGATGAATGGCTGAAAGTAGCCCTGAGGAAAGGGACCTGGGGGTCTGGGTTGATGAAAAGCTCAACATGAGCCTGCAGTGTGCACATGCAGCCCAGACAGCCAACCGAGTGCTGGGCTGCAGCAAGAGCAGCGTGGCCATCAGGGCAAGGGAGGGGATTCTGACCCTTTACTCTGCTCTCCTCAGACCCCACCTGGAGTTCTGTGTGCAGTTCTGGAGCCCCCAGCACAGGAAGGACATGGAAGTGTTGGAGTGGGTCCAGAGGAGGCCATGAAGATGCTCAGAGTGCTGGAGCAGCTCTGCTCTGAGGACAGGCTGAGAGAGTTGGGGTTCTGCAGCCTGGAGAAGAGGCGGCTTTCAGGAGACCTGATAGTAGCCTTCCAGTATCTGAAGGGGGCCTCCAGAAAGGCTGGGGAGGGATTATTTACAAGGTCTTGCAATGCCAGGACAAGGGGCAATGGATTTAAACTGGCAGAGGGGAGATTGAAACTGGATGTCAGGAGGAAGTTGTTTGCAGTGAGGGTGGTGAGACACTGGCACAGGTTGCCCAGGGAGGTTGTAGCTGCTCCTCCCTGGAGGTATTCAAGGCCACGCTTGATGAGGCCTTGAGTGACCTGTTCTAGTGGGAGTTGTCCCTGCCTATGGCAGGGGTTTGGAACTAGATGATCTTTGAGGTCCCTTTCAATCTTACTATTCTATGATTGTATGATTCAATGAAAGTTGCAATGTATATATGGACATCTAGGACAATGACCACTCCAGGAACAGATGTCCTCTTTTGTGTTGTTTAGACAATTCTGCAATGAATTAGCTATTGTCAAAGGATTAGCTTTTAACTTTACTTTATTTATTTACTTACTTGATGCTTGACTCCAGAATAAGATTTCTACAGCCTCATGGTGTATCATAATGACGAATTCTTGTTGTAGCTAGGTCTCACAATAAACCCCAAGCTTTTCACTATGTGTGCTGGTTTGAGACTAATTGGAATATTTTCATTAAAAAAAATATATTATAAGCTGTGAAGAGAAAACAATGGTGATGTTTACTTCACTCGTAGGCTTGCTGAGATGTATAAAAACAAGGACACAAACATAGGTAACATAGAGAGAGTCTCTTGCTCTCTCTGGGAGATGCTGTGTCTGCTGGCTTCTCTCTTCTCCAAAACCTCGATTTCTGTCTTTTTTTCTGTCTTTTTATGTGGATTGTTAAGCTCTGAGAAAAATCCTAAGTATCTGATATTAAAGTAATTTTTTTGCTGGAAGAGTTATAAGAGTTATAGGACAAGATGAAAAAAATTAACGAGTTAGGAGGAAAATTTTTTGTTCCAATTTCCAAAAAGACACAAGCAGTCTGTGGTTTCTGTTTACAAGACAGGTGTATACTTGGTGAAGAAGAGACTGTAAATAATTTTCTGTGTGTTATATCACTTAAACAGAGACTATTAGAATCTCTGGAGTTTGAAAAAGGAGCTGGAGCTAACTTTTCTCCATCAGGAAATGTTACTCTGTGATGACAGCTATGATACAAGGGTGACACCACACAGTTAGGTCACCATGAAACAGCAAGCAAAGGGGAATAAATAGAGAAGTTTTATTTACATGCTTTTCTCTTCCTTCTCGACCTCCCAGAGGATGCAGCCATACCTTCCTGTGCACTCCTGGAGAAGATTACAGTCCCTTGACTTGTTTCTGCCATCCTCAACCTCATTAGTGTTGTCCTGGAGGTGTCAGCACAAAGCAACACTTTCAACAACCATCCTCTACACAACTTCACAGTTATTTTTTGTCTTCCAACCCAGCTGTCATCTGCCTTCTGTCACACAGTCATTAGTTGCATCAATTTGTACTCATAGTTTCTTCATTTAATGTATCAGGGCACTTTTGTTCCCCAAATTGATAGAAGTCAAAGGTAAGGGTTCAACCTGTAAGGTGGCACAAGCTCTGCTCCTACTCTTTTTTCTTTCCCTTTTTCTTTCCTTTTCTTTTTCCTTTTCCTTTTTTTTTTCCTTTTCCTTTTCCTTTCCCTGTTCCTTTTCCTTTTATCTTTCTCTCTATTTTTCTTTCTCTTCTTCTTTTTGTTGTTGTTGTTGTTGTTGTTGGTGTTGTGAGACATAAAGATACTATCTCAGAAATATCTGAGCCTAGGGAATCAAATGCCCAGCTGAGACAGACTGCGGTCTCACACTCGAGCATCATGAGAATGAACAATATTGCATTTCCCGCATGAGATTCCCCCGAGGGATCAAATACTGTAAAGTGTACTCAGAGCATGTAAAACACAGCACAGCAGAGCCACAGCTCACACAAAACAGCGTGGCAGCTGTCGTGTTTGTTGAAAAACATGGCTAGAAAAGTATGTGATACTTGCTTCTAACCCTTCTCTTGTCATCCTCAGTAGCAGTGGGATGCCTGGATGTTTTTCCACTCTTTTCCTCTAAGGTCGCCTATGTAAAATCTCTTACTGTAGACTGTGCTAATCAGAAGGTTACTGACAAGCTTTGCATGTGGGAATATGCTTTCAAAACCCTCATTTGAAAATGCTTCACTTTTGAGAAAATAATTTTAAAATTCAGCAATAAAACGACAGAGGAAAGGAAAGAAAAAAAAAATTGCTTCAGTCTTTGTTGCTCAGGTCAGCCCTCAGGAGTCCCTGATTTTGGAGATAACAGAAAAAGCCTGGAGGAAGGAAGATTTTCCCTTAGTCGAGTCAGCATTGTGCCTTTGTGGCCAAGAAGGCAAATGAGATTCTGGGATGCATGAAGAAATGTGTGTGCAGCAGGTTGAGGGAGGTTCTCCTCCCCCTCTCTTCCACTCTGGTAAGTCCTCATCTGGAATGTTCAGTTCTGGGCTACCCAATTCAAGAGAGACAGGGTGTGCTGCTTTGAGGCTAATTGGAATATTTTAATTGAAAAAATTGCATTATAGGCTGTGAAAAGCAAACAATGGTGATGTCTGCTTCACTCCTAGGCTTGCTGAGAAGTATAAAAACAGGGACACAGATAGACGTAAGAGGGAGAGTCTCTCTCTCTGGGAGCTGCTGTGTCTTCTGCTTTCTGCTGTGTCTTCTGCTTTCTGCTGTGTAGCCCAACTAATCACTCTGCTTCTAACTCCCTTTGCCCATCCTCCAAACTCACCTTGCATGTAAGCCAGACCCTGGGGTAAGGTGGAGAGAAGATGTAAGCTGTGGTGACCTCGCCTATCTGGACTTTATTAAAGTTTGTGTCCCTGTCTCCCACAGCATTCTCCCTCAGAAACTCAGGGCACAAGGTTTGGATAAGTAAACTCTGCACTGGAATGAAAACTGGCTGAGTGACCAGGCCCAAAGAGTGGTGGTGAATGGAGTTAAGTCTGACTGGTGCCCAGGTACTAGTAGTGTCCCTCAGGTTTCAGTGCTGGGGCGTGTCCTCTTTGATATCTTTATCAGTGCTCTGGATGAGGGCATTGAGTGTACCCTCAGTAAGTTTGCAGATGACACCAAGCTGCGGCCGTGTCAATTTGCTAGAGGGTAAGGAGGCTTTGCGGCGGGGCCTGGACAGGTTAGACCGATGGGCCAAGGCTAACTGCAGGAAGTTCAACAAGGCCGAATGCCAGGTCCTCCACCTGGGTCACACCAACCCACGGTAAGCTATAGACTTGGGGATGTGTGGTTGGAAAGCTCTAACTGGGAGAGGGACCTGGGGGTATTGGTTGGCAGCCAACTGGCAGTGTGCCCAGATGGCCAAGAAAGCCAACGACATCCTGGCTTGTATTAGAAACACTGTGGGTAGCAGGAACAGGGAGGTGATCATTCTCCTGTACTCAGCACCAGTGAAGGCACAGCTTGAGCATTGTTTTCGGTTCTGGGTCCCTCACTACGGGAAGAACATTGAGGTTCTGGAGAATGTCCAGAGAAAGGCAACTAGGCTGGCGAAGGGCCTGGAGCATATGGCCTAGCAGAGCCATCTGAGGGAGCTGGGGTTATTCAGTCTGCTGAAGAGGAGGCTGAGAGCAGGCCTCGTTGCTCTCTACAACTACCAGAAGGCAGGTTGAAGCAAGGAGGGGGCCAGCCTCTTCTGCTTGGTGTCAAGTGACAGGACTAGAGAAAATGGTTTCAAGCTGTGCCAAAGGAGGTTCAGGCTGGATGCTAGAAAATATTTCTTCAGAGAAATTCAGGATTATCAAACATCAGAATGGTCTGGTAAGGGCAGTGGTGAAATCAACATCCCCAGAGGTGTTTAAGCTGTGCGTGGACCTGGAGCTTAGCAACGTGGTTTAGAATTGACCCTAAACTGGGTTGAAGGTTGGACTGGGTGATCTCTTTGAGTCTCCTCTAACTGGATATTTTCTGTGATTCTGTGAGATATATATATATTCATACATACATACATGTATGTACACATACATATAAACACACATATACGAGGGGCAATGGGTTTAAACTGGCAGAGGGGAGATTTAGACTGGATGTTAGGAGGAAGTTGTTTGCAGTGAGGGTGGTGAGACACTGGGACAGGTTGCCCAGGGAGATTGTGGCTGCTCCCTCCCTGGAGGTGTTCAAGGCCAGGTAGGACGAGACCTTGAGGGACCTGTACTAGTGGGAGGTGTCCCTGCCTATGGCAAAGGGTTGGAATTAGATGATCCTTGAGGTCCCTTCCAACCTTACCATTCTATGATTCTATGATTCTATATATGCATACATGCATATCTATACATCCATCCATATATACATATATATATATATGCGCACATATCCATCCATCCATCCATCCATCCATATATCTATCTATCTATCTATCTATATCTATATCTCCATATCTCCATATATCCATATGCACATATATATGTATATATATATACACATACAGGTGTTAGAATTTTCATATAGGTTAAGCTTTTGCTCCCAGTGAGTCAGAATTGAAGAAAGGTTTTCCACCTTACCAAAAAACACTTCATACTTCTTGGCAATTGTAGAGTAAGCAATAGACCTCTCCATGTCATCAAATTTTTTAAAATAAATGTTAGAATTTTATATATTTATGTTACAGAAAAAAAAAACCCTGAATAAACAACAAAACAGGAGTCTTGAGTAAGTTAATAGGAGAGATCTTCCCCTCCTGCCTCTTTGCCTCTGTTTCCCCCCCTCCCCCCCCCCNCTAGAGACACTTGCTATACTTCAATTAGGAAACAGACAACTAGAGAATTAATTTTTTTAGCTCAGTGTATGTGGGTATGTATAAACTCATGCATAAACATAAACCAAACTCATGATAAAAAAGGCTAATACCTTTTTTAGAACATAAAGGAAAAATAGCAACCAATAAAAACTGAAGACTTTGTGATCCTAATTGCTGAAAGAATTCTTATTTGTCCACGCCACCTAAGAAGGCAGAAACTTGAGTGGGTAGATACGTGAGTAACAAAAGATAACTTTACAGTACATCAGCTCTGGGAATTTAATGCACTTGTATTAAAGGATGAGAGTGTGGAGGCGTATGCAGTGACAGGCAGAGGGCTGTGTCTGTTATGCAAGTGGGATGAAGCCAAGCACAAAAGCTAGGAATTTTTTTAATATATTTTTTTCCATTGACTTCAAACTCTGTTTACATGCACTCTTAGAAAAATAAAATTTCCATTCAGCTAGCAGCTACTGCTTGCAGTATACAATAACTCAGTGTAAGTGATCTCAGTTTTTAGTAATCATATTCTTTTTGACCATATAAAGAGTACTCTTGCCTTGCTCACTTTCGTTCCGACTTCTGCAGCAAGAATCACTTTCCTGCCTTGTAATTTTGACTGTGTTAGTTGAGAGAACCTTCACATCTTTCCATTAGAATCATAGAATCATAGAATTGTAAGGTTGGAAGTGACCTCGAGGATCATCTAGTTCCAATTCCCTGCCATAGGCAGGGACACCTCCCATTAGTATAGGTCACTCAAGGCCTTGTCCAACCTGACCTTGAACACCTCCAGGGAGGTAGCTCCCTCTATTTAACATATCAGATACTGTGTTTTGACTCTACCTTCAAGATCCTTCAAGACCCTTCTCTTCCTATAAACTCGGTTCTCAGCTCTGAAAAAAAAAACTTTTGGCCCCCAGATGTTAAATGATACTAGGTTTAATGGCTTCCCTGCTAAGCCTCCGAATACTTTTGTGTTATTTTTCATTATCAAGGGGAATGGGTTTAAACTGGCAGAGGGAAGATTTAGACTGGATGTTAGGAGGAAGTTCTTTCCAGTGAGGGTATTGAGACACTGGAACAGGTTGCCAAAGGAGGTCGTGGCTGCTCCCTCCCTGGAGGTGTTCAAGGCCAGATTGGAGGAGGCCTTGAGTGAGCTGTACTAGTGGGAGGTGTCCCTGCCTATGGCAGGGGGTTGGAACCAGATGATCCTTGAGGTCCCTTCCAACCTTACCATTCTATGATTCTATGATTCTATGATTATGTCCCTGGAGCACAGCAGACTATCTTCACAAACATTGGCAAACTTCATAGAAGTCTCCTTTACCATATTCTATGCAAAAAGCTTAACATATGTTTGCTAAGATCGTTATGAGTAGCCATTTAAATGTGTGCTTTAGTCAACTTTGTTTTACTGATGAAAGTATGTACTGGAGACCTGTGTTGTGGTTAGCTTTGGCTTTGATCAGACAATATCTGCCTTCTCTGGTCCTTTTCACTGTGGCTTTGACACATTGTTGCTTTTCTTGAACAGTTCGGGTTCTGTGAGAACATCATCTCTTTTTTGATGATTATTTGACCCAAAAAAAAAAAAAGAAAGAAAGAAAGATTAAACCAAGCAATCAAATATAAGCTATATAAGCTTGTTATACTCATCTTCTTTAACATGCAAAAGTCTAGTTTTGTCTGTAGAAATGAAAAGTATTTGCTGCTTCAAGGTCAGATGTTGCAAAAGAAATGTTCGAGACATTTGAAAAGGTGTGAAAGAGACACAATTCATTAAGCTTCTCAAATAAAATATTACAAAGAATAAGCCTGTCTGACTTCTAAGTGGAAGGAGAAGTAGGCCAACTGGAATGAGGTGCAATAGGAGCACGGTAAAAATTACCCCTCCCCTAAAAAAGAAAAATAAAATTAAATAATTGTTGTTAAATAGATCAAAACAGCAACTGCTCTGAGAATGATGATTTGGAAGTGCTGCAAGTGCTGTATGGAGGAGAAAGCAGTAGTGCCTGTAACTGTAATGCCTACAGCAGCAACTATTTCTCATTTCCTCTTCAACCCATCAACATCAGGAGCAGGTGTAGCATCTTTTAGGAACTTACCATCATTCAATGAAGAACTTATTTCACTTATAATCTG
Organism: Eubucco bourcierii; assembly: GCA_013396675.1. Taxonomy (NCBI): domain Eukaryota; kingdom Metazoa; phylum Chordata; class Aves; order Piciformes; family Ramphastidae; genus Eubucco; species Eubucco bourcierii. Next base: position 101,892 of record VWZE01014167.1, read on the forward strand.
TGTTTGGGATTCCAGTGGCAACTGACAAATCATCTCAGAGAGTGAATAATATTGATAGCTTCTTCCTCTGTGGTCATCTCAGGTTATTTGAAAGTCTTTCAATCAAAACTCTGGTTGAGGTCATAGCTCTATTTCTATGAGTACAGTACAAGCAGACCAAGAAATCAAAAGTAAAGGAAAATTAACTCATCAGAGCAGGTGTTTTGGGAACATTATTGAAAGGGAAAAACAGAGGTAAAAGAGAAGTAGTAGGAAGTTTTTACATGAAGTTTATTGTTCTCATGTTTCTCGTGGTCTGTAAAATTACAAACCTATTTCAGCCCAGAAAAAAAGAACACAGAGTGACTATTTAGACAGTTTTATTTTCCATGTGATCCCACAATGAATTACAAAGGGACACTGGGTAGCTTGGCTCCTATGGAGACTGCATTAAGAGTGAGACACCAAAATGTGACTCTCAGATTATGTTTGCAGTAGTGAAAGGCAGTCAGTGAGCTAGTCAATGTAAACACCGTAAAAAACCCAAGAAGCCACCTAAATTTCTCCCTCTTCAAGGCCCCTTCCTCTACATAATTTATGCCCCAAGTCTGCTTCTGGAAAGCAAGACTGATTTTTTTTTTTTTAATGTACAGAGATGGGTTTGTTCCTTTAAGTTTCCCTCTTTCCTACTTTTTAAATCTATCACTTTAAAACAAACACCATAAGATTCAGAGCACAAAACAAAACAAACAAAAAAACCCCAACCAAACCCAAACAAACCTTCCTGTTCATCATAAAGACAATTGTTTGAGTGGAAAAGATCAGTTCCAGTGGCCTTATCAACACATGATTATCCATTTTACCCAGTGCCTCTAAAATATATCTTGAATAGAACAAAGTCTAATGGGAGATATGTAACAAGCTCTGAACTGATCTGATTGTTTAGTTTGGTCAAGACCTTGCAATGCTTTACATCTCTGAGGAGCTAAGAAACCAAGTTGAGGTGCCTAGCTGAACTTCCTTGTCTCAAAGCACAGATAGCAACTCTGCAAGTGTTTTACTGACTGCAGTTTTCAACTGGGATATCTGATTTCTGCCAGAAACTCTTACTTCCCATGTATGGGTGATGAAATTTGGGTTCTGAAAGATGAAGTTTTATTGTATTCATTATATTTTAACCAACCAAAGTAGATAACAGATTTTTCTAACCTCTTTTAAAACTACATATGATATTATTATCATATGTCTCTGGTTTGTATTGTTTATTTATTCTTTAAGAATAATATTTGGAAATTAACAAGAGCCCATTATATGTGAAACTGCTCTATTTTATGTTTGTTTTCCTTCAACTTTTTTATTTTTTTTTTGGTAAATAACACACTGAAAATATCTTCTGTGCTAAGATATCTAATTATATAGAGTATTATAAATAATTATATATGCATGTATTATTTATACACAAACCATATCTAATACATATACTATTTTATATATAATATTTATACATAGTGTATATTATTTTATATATTTATTATTTTATATATAATATTAGCAATAATAATCTTCTTATTAATTTTTTTACATAGTTTAGCAATCCCGGTTCTCACTAATTATTTAAGATGGCCATTTTCTGTCTTTCTTACAGTTTATAAAAATCCTGTTTGAGAAACATAAGTAAGTTTAAAGTAATTGCATCAGGAATAGTGTGGCCAGCAGGAGCAGGGAGGTCATTCTCCCCCTGGACTCTGCACTGGTTAGGCCACACCTTGAGTACTGTGTCCAGTTCTGGGCCCCTCAATTTAAGAAGGACATTGAGGTGCTTGAGCATGTCCAGAGAAGGGCAACAAGGCTGGGGAGAGGCCTTGAGCACAAGGCCTATAAAGAGAGGCTGAGGGAGCTGGGATTGTTTAGCCTGGAGAAGAGGAGGCTCAGGGGGGACCTTCTTGCAGTCTACAACTACCTGAAGGGTGGTTGTAGCCAGGAGGAGGTTGCTTGCTTCTCTCAGGCAAGCAGCACCAGAACAAGAGGACACAGTCTGAAGCTGTGCCAGGGGAAGTTTAGGCTGGAGGTGAGGAGAAAGTTCTTGCGTGAGAGAGTCATTGAGTGCTGGAATGGGCTGCCCAGGGAGGTGGTGGAGTCATCGTCCCTGGAGGTGTTCAAGGCGGGTTTGGACGTGGCACTTGGTGCCATGGTCTAGTCTTGAGGTCTGTGGTATTGAGTTGGACTTGATGGTCTTTGAGGTCTCTTCCAACCTTGGTGATACTGTGTGACTGTGTGAAATTTGTTCATATTTTGACATTTCTTTCTTATACATTACACATGGGGGAAAAGAAACCCAAAACAACCTATTGCAACTACAACTATCTTTACAGATTCACAGATTGCATTCAGATGGAAGGGATCCTCAAAGGTGATCTTGTCCAACCCCCCTGCAGTGAGCAGGGACACCTCCAACTAAGTCAGACTGCCAAAGACCACACTGAATCTGATCATGAATGTCTCCAGGCACAGAGCCTCGATCACCTCCCTGGGCAGCCTGTGCCAGTATTTTACCACTCTCATTGTAAAGAACTTCTTCCTTATGTCTAACCAAAATCTACTGTGCTTCAGTTTAAAACCATTGCCCTTCATCCTATCACTGCAAGCCATTCTAATCAATCCTTCCCCAGCCTTCCCATACGTTGTCTTCAGTTATTGGAATGTAGCTATAGGGCCTCCCTGGATTCTTCTCCTCTCTAGACTGAACAACATAAATTCTTTCAGCCTTTCCTCATAGCAGAGCTGCTCCAGCCCTCTGATCATCTTCATGGCCCTCCTCTGGACCCATCCCAGAAGGTCCATGTCTCATTTGTGTTGGGAACCCCAGACCTGGACCCAGTACTCCAGGTGAGGTCTCACCAAAGCAGAGTGGCAGAATCACCTGTCTCAGCTTACTCACCATTCAGTCCAGGATACTTATTTATTATTTTTACTGAATATATTAATTGCTCTTTTAAGAAAAATCACTTGACCCTGTGGACCATGGCTCTAAAATTTCAACCAGAAGTGTTAAAAAAACCCTGCTGTGAATGTCTTAAGAAATTATAACAGCACATTTACATATTTTTCCCCCACAAACCAACAGGTTTAGTATATTATACACCTAATTGAGAGATATATATATATATATATGTATATATATTTTTATATATATATATATGTTTGTATATGTATATGTATATATATGTATATATATTCATATATATGTATATATATATTTATATATACATGTATGTATTTTGGTATTTATTTATTTATATGTATTTATATGTAACATAAATATATAATAAATAAAAGTGTGCATTTATCGTACATTAAACACTTTATATAATGCATACAAAATGTACAAGTATGTACTAAAATTTCATATACACAACCCTTGTCTCAGACAAAGCTTACACAGTCTTTGGTGAAAAATAAAGAAAGAGGAGGAGGAAATAAAAAGGCAAGGATAGAGAGGAAGCTGAGATATGATATGAGGTCCCCTTTGTTCTGAGGTTGAATTTTTTCACACCTGTGTGCAATTCATTCAGGTTAATCCAGAGCACCAATTTGTAACAAGCTCAGAGATGATAACTCGCAGCTGTTCTTTTAGATATGCAGGCCTTTGAGATGTGAAGAACTTGAATGATTCTTGATTTTAAACTGGTAGGTGTTCAGAACAGTTTTCTAATCGTTAATTTGGATGACTCTGCCTTACTAGTACATAATAACTCTTATGATGAAAAAAGAAGATCTTTTCCTTCTAAGCAGAGGGAGTGCAGCTTTATCTCTAGTACTACTTATGTGACTTTCTCAAGGTTTCTGGAAAGAAGTAGCAATTAGATTCTGGTTGGTTTTTTAAATTATTTTTTCTCTGTTCATGTGTAAATCACATTTTTACATTTTATAAATTTCAAATGTTATGCTGATTTTTTTTTCTCAAGCTGATCTATTTTTATTGCTAAATAATTATCTCACTTCTTGAAGTTTTTGTCACTTCATACTTTCGAAAGCCTGACACTCAGAAAACAAAAGAGGTTTTCCTCCTCTTTTTCTCTCTTGTTTTTGTTTTTGGCTTGTTTTTTGTTTTTTTTGGTTTTTTTTTTTGTTTTGGTTTGTTTGGTTTTGATGTTGATTTTTTGTTTTGTTTTGTCCTGGTTTTTTTTTTGTAGTGGTAAAAGCAGTTTTCTCTTCATAAAGAAAAAAATGTGCCAAAAATATTGTCAATCTTTCTGACAGGTGTGTGTTTTTCCCAAGTGAAGGGTTTGTATTTAACTTTTTTTTTTCCCCTCCCTTCCTTTGGGAGAAATTTAGAACAAATTTAGCAAATTTAGAAATCTGTAAATATATACTTTTACGTAAGAATTAAAAGAAAAAAAATGCAAATAGGATTATATGTCTAAAATCTCCAAGTATGTGAAAAATGACTTGTTTTAATGGTCTTCAAGCTAAGTAAAAAAGGCAATTGTCCAGAAAGACTCTTGAGAAGCCAGGAAGAGTTATCACATACACAGACAAGATCTAATTAAGGAAGTGTGTACTTGAAATTACAGTATCACAGTATCACCAAGGTTGGAAGAGACCTCAAAGATCATGAAGTCCAACCCTATACCACAGACCTCAAGACTAGACCATGGCACCAAGGGCCACATCCAAACCCGCCTTGAACACCTCCAGAGACGGTGACTCCACCACCTCCCTGGGCAGCCCATTCCAGCACTCAATGACTCTCTCAGTCAAGAACTTTCTCCTCACCTCCAGCCTAAAGTTCCCCTGGCACAGCTTCAGACTGCGTCCTCTTGTTCTGGTGCTGGTTGCCTGAGAGAAGCAAGCAACCTCCTCCTGGCTACAACCACCCTTCAGGTAGTTGGAGACAGCAAGAAGGTCTCCCCTGAGCCTCCTCTTCACTAGGCTAAAGAATCCCAGTTCCCTCAGCCTCTCTTCATAGGCCTTGTGCTCGAGGCCTCTCACCAGCCTTGTTGCCCTTCTCTGGACACACTCAAGCATCTCAATGTCCTTCTTAAGTTGAGGGGCCCAGAACTGGACACAGGACTCAAGGTGTGGCCTAAGCAGTGCAGACGACAGGGGGAGAATGCCCTCCCTGCTCCTGTTGGCCACACTATTGCTGATGCAGGCCAGGATGCCATTGACCTTCTTGCCCACCTGGGTACACTACTGGCTCAAATTCTTATGTAATACTAGAAACTGTAAGTAATTTTCCTATAGAGCCAAAATTTTACTTTTTCTGATTCTTCTTAACTCTGGATACTGTTTTTTAGTGGCAGCCTCCTTCTTCCAGGATCCTCTTCACTTGGTTAAATTCTCAGTACAGTTAGTGAACTGACTGGACAGTCATGACCAAATAATGTGTTTCGGTTTGGGCTGTGGTACCTATGCATCAGATACTTTGCAAATACTGTTTTGTTGTAACAATGGTCTGTGCTTAACTAAAGACCAAGCTCTCAAGTGCTGGAGAACAGATATTAACAGTATCTCTGTCCAGATGAGCAAGATTTCTCCTTATAGATTTCTGTGTTGTGAAATTAAGGTGCAAACGAGACCAGATAGCACCACACAACTATTTATTGAAGGATAAAGTTGAACAAAAGAGAGAGAGAGGGAAGAGGGGAGAGAGGGAGAGGGAACAATGGAGCAAAAGAGAAGAGCAGGGAAGAAAAGAGCAGGGATTATATTGCCGTCAGCCAAAAAAGAGGGGAGAGAAAGAGACATGTGCCTGGCCCAGGGCTGTTCTGCTGTTGTTCTGTGGGAGTTGTTCCTTGAGTTCTTCTGGTGGAGGTGCCCTGGTGGCGGTGGTCCTGTAGAGGTGCTGTGGTGGAGGTGCTCATCTCTACAGGCATTGCTCATGTCTTTGTATAAAGTTTTTTAGGCTGGTGTCCAGGTGCAGCTCCCCAAGACATCTTCCTGTGTATTCTCAGGTATTTGCAGGGGCCCGGCAGTGACACTGGACAGGGCCTCCATCCTCTCCCTGCACCACTTACCTGTCCATACCCCAAATACACAGAAGCCTTTTTTCTTTGGGGTAGCTGATTATACAAGTTAAAGGTAATACAGAAACACAACACC
>VWZE01014168.1:13770-35300 GCA_013396675.1 Eubucco bourcierii
TTACAGACTCAAAAACACTCCCCCCCCCCCCCCCCCATTTGACTCCATTTACAGCTCCCTTCTGCTTTTGCATCCCCTGGGAATGCCACTAAAATTGACAACTTGTGCCTGGAGCTGGATGCTTCTCCTCTGCAACACATCAGGTCCCTAATAAGGAGAGACAGCAACATCCTTTTGGAGTGCAAATGGATGGCAACCAATCGAGCATGAAGTGGAAGCCACCTTTGGTTGCCTCCTAAAGAGACTTTCTTCCTCCTGATTTATGGAGGTCTTCACCTGTCATCACTGCAGGGTTTCATTCTTCCTCCTCCACTCCTCACAATCCAATAAGCATTGACCACAGCTCAAGGCACAGAATCATTCAGGTGGGGGAAAAGCCCCTTGAGGTCATCAGGTCCAACCATTAACCCTGCTCTGCCAAGATCACCAATAAAAGTCATCTCCAGGCTCATCTTTCAAGCCTGAGTTCATTCTTCCTTTGAAAGGATCCCAAGAGCTTTTGCTTAGGAAGTTAAAAGGAATGAGAAGGGGGAAAGGCTGCTGGGATGAGAGTACTCTAGAAGGGGCCTGCTGAGGACCAGCTTTGGAGTGCTCAGTACAGCACAGGCAGGGAGCTGCTGGAGCAGGGATAGAAGAGGCCACACTGATGATAGAAGGTCTGGGAAGGGCTCTGCTGGGAGGCCAGGCTGGGGGAGTTGGAGCTGTGCAGCCTGGAGAAGACAAGGCTTCAGGGAGAGCTTCTGGTGGCCTTGCAGGGCTGGAAGGGGATGAGAAGAAAGCTGGGAACAGAGATTTAAGCAGAGTCTGTTGGGATGGGACATGGGGGAATGGTTTGGAATTAAAAGAGGGGAGACTGAGATCAGATAGAATCACAGAATTGTGAGGGCTGGAAGGGACCTCAAGGACCATCCAGCTCCAACCCCCTGCCATGGGCAGGGACACCTCACACTAGAGCAGGTTGCTCACAGCCACATCCAGCCTGGCCTTAAACACCTCCAAGCATGAGGCTTAAACCACCTCCCTGGGCAACCTGTGCCAGTCTCTCACCACCCTCATGGGGAAGAACTTCTTCCTAACATCCAGTCTGAATCTCCCCATGTCCAGCTTTGCTCCATTCCCCCCACTCCTATCACTCCATGACACCCTACAAAGTCCCTCCCCAGCTTTCTTGTAGCCCCCTGCAGACACTGCAAGGCCACAAGAAGGTCTCCTCAGAGCCTTCTCTCCAGACTGCACAGCCCCAACTCCCTCAGCCTGGCCTCACAGCAGAGCAGCTCCAGCCCTCTGCTCATCCTCCTGGCCCTTCTCTGGGCACACTCCAGAATCCATAATTTGGGAATGGAATTAGATTAACCACATCATCATGGTAAAAAAATAGAGTAATGGCCAACATCAGCAGTAAAACCCCCCTGACTTGTGAGCCCTTCAAGTCCCCACACCATTTTGCCTCAGCTTTGGAATGTTTTAGGTAGAGGGTTGTTAGACTCTGGCTGAGGCTGCCCAGGCAGGTGGCAGCAGCCCCATCCCTGGAACCATTGCAGACGTCCCTGCTGACTGCAGGAGGCTTGGTCTGGATGACCTTGAAAGGTCCCTTCCAACCCAAACCATTCTAATGCTCATCCTCACACCCCACACTGCCACAGCACCACCAGTCTGACCTTGTTCTCTGCCATTAAAGCTTTGTACCAGCTTGAGGATTACAGCTCTCTCCTCCTCCTGCCCCTCCTCCTCCTCCTCCACCTCCNACAAACACATTTATCTTCAAAAGACCCAGAGATGGCAAATCCAGCAAGGAAATGAACACTTCCAGGCAGCAACAGAAGCTCAGGGGCCAGGGATGGAGGGGAAGGACCGGAGGGAGCAAGGTGAAGGGAAGGCAGAAAGCAGCCTGCAGCACTGAAGAGTCTTTCAGGTCTCATTTCTTGGAGCAGAGTGCCAAGCCAGCTCACTGCTGCAATATTTTCTGCCTTCACTCTGAGGCAGGGCTCTGGGATCGAGTAAATCATCGCTGGCCGCAGAGGCATTAAAATTCCAGCCCAGTGCTGCAGGAGATGAAAGGAGGCCGAATGCCAGCGAGAGCAGAGACAGGGAAAGGCAGGCACAGGCTCTTCAAAACCCCCATCCCAACACAGCCCCAGAGTCTGGTTGCAGGCAAGGCTCAGCCTAAGGCAAGCAGCAGAGCAAAGGAGGTGAAAAAGGTAGAGCTCAGCCACACCGTGGTGGGAAAGCTGCACCTGACCAAGCTTTGGATAAGGGGTGGGGGTGAAAGCACATCAGAGTCAAGTTTAAACTAAGGTCTTGGGTTGGAAGCACATCAGAGTCAAGCTTAAACTAAGGTCTTGGGTTGGAAGCACATCATGGCCAAGCTTAAACTAAGGTCTTGGGTTGGAAGCACATCATGGCCAAGCTTAAACTAAGGTCTTGGGTTGGAAGCACATCATGGTCAAGCTTAAACTAAGGTCTTGGGTTGGAACCAGCACTTGGCCTTGTTGAACCTCATACAACTGAGCTCAGCCCATGGCTCCATCCTGGCCAGAGCCCTTTGCAGAACCTCCCAACCCTCCAAGAGCAGTTCAACATCCCACCCAACTTGGTGTCATAGAATCATAGAATGGTAAGGTTGGAAGGGACCTCAAGGATCATCCAGTTCCAACCCCCTGCCATAGGCAGGGACACCTCCCACTAGCACAGGTTACTCAAGGCCTCATCCAATCTGGCCTTGAACACATCCAGGGAGGGAGCAAACTGCAAACTGCTGGAGCCTGCCCTCAATTCCCTCACTCAGACCATTCATTAGGACACAGAAGGCAACTGGGTCCAGCACTGAGCTCTGGGCAAGACCACAGCAATTTGAAGACCTCCCTAAGTTCTTTGGGAGTCTTCCTGCAGCGAAATTCTCCATTTCAACAGAAAACCAGCAAGAGCCTACACAAGTCAGAGCTCATTTTGCTCCCAGCCAAGTGTGATCTTTTGCTGCCTTGCTCTGTACACACCAATTAATAAACATGAAGAAGAGCCACAGGTGAAAAAAAAAAAACCACCTCTTTGCTGTACCCACTGCATACATCTTTAATCACCCTGAAATCAATCCAACACCCTGAACACAGCTTCAAACCCCTGTTTTACACAGGCAGGAAGCATTGGCTCACCTAATTAAATCCAGACTGGGCATTTCCCAATCAATAGGAGGTGTAGACATGCATGCAAGTTGGAGAAGGACAACTGGGAGCAGCCCCGACCCTGCCTGCTTCAGCGTCGAAGCTCTTTTGCCTCATCAGCCTCTGTGCTCCCCAGAAATATGCTGAGGGAGGGCAAAAAGGGTGGGGGGTGGGGGTGTGTGTGAAATCAGCTTTAGCTGATCAGCAGTCACAGCATCACAGAATCATTGAGGCTGGAAAGGACGTCAGAGATCATCAAGTCCAGCCTGGTACCTAACACCCCTGCATCAGCTAAGCCATGCCAGCAAGTGCCACAGCCAAGCTTTTGTCAAAGAGCTCCAGGGATGGGGACTCCATCACCTACTTGGGCAACCTGTTCTAACTGTTCTACCACCCTCATGAAAGTGCTGAGGTGGGAAGAGTCCTTTAGGATCACTCATCCACCTAAAACCACTTAGGTGGTCCTTAAACCATATCCCCAAGTGCCATGGCCACAGGTCTCTTGAACACCCCCAGGGATGGGGACTCCATCAGCTACCAGGGCAACCTGTTCTAACTGTTCTACCACCCTCATGAAAATGCTGAGGTTGGAAGAGTCCTTTAGGATCAGTCATCCACCTAAGACCACTTAGGTGGTCTTTAAACCATATCCCCAAGTGCCATGGCCACAGGTCCCTTGAACACCCCCAGGCATGGGGACTCCACCACCTCCCTGGGCAGCCCATGCCACTACCTGATCACCCTTTCCATAAGGAATTGCTTCCTAACATCCAACCTGGATAAATCCTGAAAGAACTCTGAATCAGACAGCAGTGGGTGGGGAGAGACCTTTGAAGGTCATCTCGCCCAACCCCCCCCATAGTAAGCAGGGACATTCCCAACCACAGCAAGTTGCTCAGAGCCTCTTCTAGCCTCACACTGAATGTTTCCAGGGCTGGAGACTCCAGCTGTGCTCTCAGCAGGGCAGAGCAGAACCTCCCTAGCCCTGCTGGCCACACTTCTCTCAATCACAGAATTTCCTTGAACATAGAATTGTTTTGGTTGGGGAGACCTTGAAGATCATCCAAGTCCAACAGGCAACCTAAGACCACCATGGCCACCAAACCATGGCCCCAAGTGCCATGGCCACAGCTTTCTTGGCACACTTCCAGGCATGGGGACTCCACTCCAGGGAGGTCCCTGAGCAGCCTGTGCCAATTCTTGACCATTCTTGCAGCAAAGAAATTCCCCCACTCATCCTCATCCTACCACAGGACACTACTGAAAAGAGCCTGGCACCTTCTTCTTGCCACCCACTCTTCAGATGGGGAGGAGGACACAGAGCTGCTGCAGGGAGGTCAGAGGAGGCCACAAGGATGAGGCAAGGGCTGGAGCAGCTCTGCTCTGAGCACAGGCTGAAGGAGCTGGGGGGGGGGGGGGGGGGGCCGGGAGGCGNAGCTGCCTGCCAGCAGCTGAAGGGATCCTGCAGGAAGGCTGCAGAGGGACTTGGGCTAAGGGGCTCTAGAGACAGGCCAAGGGGCAATGGTTTGGAGCTGAGGCAGAGCAGGCTGAGAGTGGAGCTGAGGCAGAAGTTGTTGAGCAGGAGGCTGCTGAGACTCTGGCCCAGGCTGCCCAGGGAGGCTGTGGCTGCCTCCTGCCTGGGGGTGTTGCAGGTCAGGCTGGATGAGGCCTTGAGCAGCTGAGTCTGGCTGAGAGGTGTCCCTGGGCATGGTGAGGAGGGTGGAGGAGAGGAGCTCCGAGCTCACTTCCAACCCTGAACCATTCTATAGTTCTGTGAAATCTTGAGCTGGAGAACATCTCTGAGCACAGAGGATTCCTGATCAAGCAGGAGCAGGGAAGTGCAGTGACCCTGGTGTGACACAAACCCCTAGGTGCCTTTCACCAACCAGATGCACATCTTTGGGCTCTGGCATTTGGTGCTCATTTATTATTCAGCAGCAACTAGGAGGAACATGGAGCCAGCCCAGGAAAGGCCCAGGAATCACAGCAGCGTCTCAGGGTATTAATCAGCTTCTGGTGGGGAAGCTGATAGCAGAGGGAGCTGCAACAAACACCTCTGGAGTTTCATGCATGAAGGCAAACAGAGCTCCAGGTTGAGGCTGATTTTGCACTCCTGATTCCACACCAATGAGCTAAGCTCTGCTGCAGGGCTGAGGAAAAAGGGAGGAGAAAAAAAACAGGGAAGGAGAAGGTGCCAAAGGACAACCAGCAGCTGACAGCTGGATAAGAGAAAGAAAGGGGGAAAAAAAAGGCAAAAAGGGGCTTTAAAATACATTTTTAGTTCAATGAGGACAAGAGCAGGGTCCTGCAGCTGGGGAGGAGCAAGTCCCTGAACCAGTGAGTGTCAGGGGTGGCCTCCTGGAAAGCAGCTGAGCAGAGAAGGACCTGGAGTGCTGGTGGGCAAGGGCAGCATAAGCCAGAAATGTGCCCTCGTGGCCAGGAAGGTCAAAGGGCTCCTGAGGGGCATGAAGAAGAGTGTGGGCAGCAGAAGGTCGAGGGAGGTTCTCCTCTGCCTCTACTATGGCCTTGCTGGGACACAGCTGCAGTGCTGGGGCCAGCTCTGGGCTCCCCAGGTGCAGAGAGCCTGGAAATTGCTAGAGGGAGTCCAAGGAAGGCTGAAGAGAGACTGAGGGGCCTGGAGCAGCTCTGGGAGGAGCAAAGGCTGAGAGCCTGCACAAGAGCAGCCCCAGAGGGCGTCTGAGCAGTGGTCAGCAAAAACTGAAGGGGCTGGGGGGGACCCTAGAAGTGGGGAGATTGAGATTGGATGTTAGGAAGAAGTTCTTCAGCTTGAGGGTGCTGAGAGCCTGGCACAGGCTGCCCAAGGAGGTGGTGGAAGCCTCATCCCTGGAGGTGTTTAAGGCCAGGCTGGGTGTGACTCTGGACAACCTGCTCTGGTGTGAGGTGTCCCTGCCCATGGCAGGGAGGCTGGAGCTGGATGGTCCTTGAGGTATCTTCCAGCCCTCACAATTCCATTACTCTATGTACCAATCCCTGACCACTCTTACAGCAAAGAAGTTTTTCCTCCTCCCCAACCTAACCCTCCCCTGGCACAATTTCAGGCCAGTTCCACTCCTTCTATCACCTGAAACTAGGGAGAAAAGACCAACCCCAGCTCACTGCAACCTCCTTCCAGGCAGGTACATGGAAAGAATTATTTCACCCTGCCTGATGAGAGCTTGTCCCAGGCTGCCCAGAGAGGTGGGAGCTGCCCCATGGCTCGAACCATTGCAGGTCAGGTTGTTTGGGGCTCTGAGCAACCTGCTCTGGGTTGGGCTGACCCTGTTGACTGCAGAGGGGCTCAGAGCAGATGACCTTTAAAGGTCCATTCCAAGCCCAAACACTGTGTGACTCTGTACTGATGTGGATGGTCTGATCTTCATGGTGATTAAGCAGGAGGTTATTTTAGAAGGTAGCATCCCATTAACATTGCCACTGAGTCAGGCAGAAACTGCAGCCATGCAGAATTCATTCATCTGTACTCTGCCCTCTCCAGAACTCTCCTGCCAGGAAGGTCAAGGCACCAACTCTGTCCACTTTGCACCTCCAGAATTAAATACAATCACAGAATGGGAGGGGTTGGAAGGGATCTCCAGAGATCACCCAGTCCACTCTTGCAGCAAAGAAATTCCCCCACTCATCCTCATCCTACCACAGGACACTACTGAAAAGAGCCTGGCACCTTCTTGCCACCCACTCTTCAGATGCTCAATAAGGACAAGTGCAGGGTCCTCTGTCTGGAGAGGGAGAAGAGCAAGCAGCAGCACAGGCTGGGGATGCCCTGTTGGGAAGCAGCTCCCTGCAGAAAGAGCTTGGAGTGATGCTGGGCAGCAAGTTCTGCATGGGCCTGCAATGTGCAATTGGCCAAGAGAGCCAATGGCAGCCTGGGGGGCAGCAAGAGAAGTGTGGCCAGCAGGGCTAGGGAGGTTCTGATCCCCCTCTGCTCTGCCCTGCTGAGAGTACAGCTGCAATACTGTGTCCACTTTGGGGCTCCCCAGGGCAGGAGAGACAGGGACCTGCTGCAGAGAGTCCAGCTGAAGAGCGACAGAGACCTGATGGGAAAGGACCAGTTGAAGAGGGTTGTGAGGATGATGAAGGGGCTGGAGCACTGCCTGATGAGGAGAGGTTGAGGGATCTGGGGCTGTTTAGTCTGGAGAAGAGAAGACTGAGAGGGGATTTAATCAATGTTTGTAACTATCTGAGGGCTGGGGTTCAGGAGTGGGGCTCTGCTCACTGTCTCCCTGGGATAGGACAAGGAGTAATGGATGGAAGCTGCAGCACAACACAAGGGAGAACTTCTTTAGTGTAAGGGTCACACAGCACTGGCACAGGCCGCCCAGAGAGGTTCTGGAGTCTCCTTCTCTGGAGCCTTTCAAGGCCTGTCTGGATGTGTTCCTGTGTGACCTGAGCTGGATTAATCATAGAATGGTAAGGTTGGAAGGGACCTCAAGGATCATCCAGTTCCAACTCCCTGCCATAGGCAGGGACACCTCCCACTAGCACAGCTCACTCAAGGCCTCATCCAACCTGGCCTTGAACACCTCCAGGGAGGGAGCAGCCACAACCTCCCTGGGCAACCTGTGCCAGTGCCTCACCACCCTCACTGCAAACAACTTCCTCCTAACATCCAGTCCAAATCTCCCAGTTCAAACCCATTGTCCCCTGTCCTGTCATCCCCAGCCTTCCTGTAGCCCCCTTCAGATACTGGAAGGCTACTCTAAGGTCTCCTGGAAGCCTTCTCTTCTCCAGGCTGCAGAGCCCCAACTCTCTCAGCCTGTCCTCATAGCAGAGCTGCTGCAGCCCTCTGAGCATCCTCATGGCCTCCTCTGGACCTGCTCCAACACTTCCATGTCCTTCCTGTGCTGGGGGCTCCAGAACTGCACACAGGACTCCAGGTGGGGTCTGAGGAGAGCAGAGCAAAGGGGCACAATCCCCTCCCTTGCCCTGCTGCCCACACTGCTCTTGCTGCAGCCCAGCACACAGTTGCTGTCTGGGCTGCACTCACACTGCAGCCTCATGTTGAGCTTTTCATCACCCCAGACCCCCAGGGCCTTTTCCTCAGGGCTGCTCTCAGCCATTCCCCACCCAGCCTGGAGTTGTGCTTGGGATTGTGCCTACCCAGGTGCAGGACCTTACACTTGGCCTTGTTGAATGTCATGAGGTTGGCCTGGGCCCACCTCTCCAGCCTGTCCAGGTCCCTCTGGATGGATCCCTGCCCTCTAGCAAATCGACTGTGCCACACAGCTTGCTGTCATCTGCAAACTTGCTGAGGGTGCAATGTATAGATTCTCTGGTCCTGCTCTGGCAGGAGGAGGTTGGACTGGATGATCTCTTTGGGTCCCTTCCAGTCCCTGGCATCCTGTGAGCCTGTGTGATCCTTAAGGGCAAGAGGCATATTGGCTCTCTTCCAGTTCAGACAGTTTAATGCCTGTTATATTACTGCTAGTTATTCCTTAAGTCTTCCAAATTCCCTGTTTTTCCCTCTGGTTGATGCTTTTCATGAACCTATTATTAAAGATCATGGTCTGTGGTGAGATGCCTGAGTAACAAAATTAATAAACAATATTAATCCTGGAATAAATCCTGCCCAAATGGTTACAGTTCCAAAGCATTAAAGATGACCTTTTTGGAGACACCTTTGAAACCAAAAGATGGGCTTCAAACAGAGAGCAGCAGCCCCCAAACCTGAGTCAAGGAAATGGGAGTTTGGATCAGCATCTAGAAGGAAAACCACACATCCCCCCCGCAAGTCACAGCCTCTCCCCTCTGCCATCTCCACTGCTACAGCAGGAATCATTCCACCACCTTGCCTGGTTCAGCTCCAGCACCAAACCCCAGCAGCTGCAGCAGCTTCCTGCATGGTTTATTCCTCCAAAGAAAACCTCTTTTGAGCCTCTAGTGTTTGCCTCCTAGGAGTTCAACTCCATTTCTTATCAACAAGTTCACTGCACCGCCTTTGCCGTAGAGTTTTTTTCCTTCAAGCCACATTCCCACCTGGTTCCCTGCTGGGAACTCACTTCATGAAGGTATTAGGGCACTCATTCATACCAACTGCTGTCAGCACCCACCGTGGACAAGCAGGGAAGGGGCAGTGAGCACCAGTCCCGGCTGAGGGAAGGGGCAGTGCCCCCTGTTGGTGGCAGAGGGAAGGGGCAGTGCCCCCTATTGGTGGCAGAGGGAAGGGGCAGTGCCCCCCAGTCTCAGCTGAGGGAAGGGGCAGTGAGCACCAGTCTCGGCTGAGGAAAGGGGCAGTGCTCCCCAGTCCCGGCTGAGGGAAGGGGTAGTGCCCCCCATTGGTGGCAGAGGGAAGGGGCAGTGCCCCCCAGTCTCAGCTGAGGGAAGGGGCAGTGAGCACCAGTCTCGGCTGAGGAAAGGGGCAGTGCTCCCCAGTCCCGGCTGAGGGAAGGGGTAGTGCCCCCCATTGGTGGCAGAGGGAAGGGGCAGTGCCCCCCACTGGTGGCAGAGGGAAGGGGCAGTGCCCCACATTGGCGGCAGAGGGAAGGGGCAGTGCCCCCCAGTCCCGGCTGAGGGAAGGGGCAGTGCCCCCCAGTCGTACCTGTGTATGCCATGTTCTTCGGGTTTCCGTAGGGAGCCCCCGGTTGCACGGGGCTATAGACAGGGTTCATGCTGGAAGACCAGGACAGGAACTCTGAGGACAGAAAAAACCAGCAAAGAGTTGAGCTGCCTGCCCTTCTGTTTGCCCTCAGAGTCACCTTCTCTGCTCCACCTCCTAGCCACGTCCACCACACCTCTGGACTTGGAGAGCCTGCCAGCTGTTGAGGGCAGGATTTGCAGGGAGACTCCCAACCAGAGTAAGGTATTTCAGGGTTCCAAGTTTGGGATCTCTCAACTCATTCCCCAAACTTCTTCAAGTGCCCACAAATGTTCCCCACAGCAGGTTAACCCTTCCACATCCCTGCCTTCCAGCACGGGGCTCAGGACCCAGGCCCTCACTTCCAGCTTGGTGATGGATAAAGAGGTGAAGGCACAAAGCCAGAAGAGGAATTTCCACCCTCAGTGGGGGTGTAAAGAGTACAAATCATAGGTTCTTAGAATGGGTTGGGCTGGAAGGGAGCTTAAAAGCTCAACCAGTTCCAACCCCCCCCTGCCATGGGCAGGGACACCTCCCACCAGCCCAGGTTGTTAGCTCCAGAGTCATCTTCTGTGCTCCACCTCCTTGTTGATGGACAAAGAGGTGAAGGGCAACAAATTCATATGAGGAATTCCCACCCTTGGAGGAGCTCACAGTTCTTGGGGGCCCAAACCCACCATAACCTCGTATCAATTAGCAGATAGAAGACCATTTGCTGCTGGTGGGATGGAGAAGAGGAGGCTGAGGGCAGAGCTCATTGCTCTCTACAACTGCCTCAGGAGAGGTTGCAGTGAGGTTGGGATTGGGATCTTTTCCCTAGCCTCAGGTGATAGAAGGAGAGGAAATGGCCTGGAATTATGCCAGGGGAGAATGAGGTTAGAGAGGAGGAAAAATTCCTTTGCTCAAGAGTGGTCAGGGATTGGCACAGGCTGCCCAGGGAGGTGCTGGAGTCCCCATGCCTGGAGGTGCTCCAGAAATATGTGGAGCTGGCACTTGGGGACACAGTTTGATGGCCGTGGTGGGGCTGGGTTGAGGGTTGGACTGGATGACTTTGGAGGTCTTTTCCAATCCAGGCAACTCTTTGATTTCTGTAGAGCAGGTTTGTCAAAGCCCCATCAACCTGACCTGGAATGCTTCCAGGGATGTGGCATCCACATTTCCACTGGGCAACCTGTTCCAGGGTCTCACCACCCTCACCATGGAGAGTCCTCCACGGATCCCACCACCCTCTGGAGAGTCTTGAAGCTTGCACCTGATGATCTTTGGGGTCTTTTCCAACCCAAAGCAATTCTAAGCATTTGTCAGCTTTCCCCAGGAGCTGACTACCACAAGGCTCAGATGCACCCAGTGCCACCCAGTGCCAGCCAGCACATCCCAGCTGAGGAGAGGCAGTGCCAGAGCTCAGGCCAGCAGCCAGGTTCTCACAGCCCCTCCGATAAAGACGCCGCAGTGGCACTGGGTGAGCCTCTTTGGAGTTTTATTTACAGGGAAAGCCAAGGAACTGAGGAATTGCTGTCTGCTAACTGTCACTTAAGCAACTGGCTCAGTTAATTACCTTAATGAAGCACATTCTCCATCCTGATTAATGGGGAAATCAGTCATTAAGCTTTATTAGGCGACGCATTTGTCTCCCCAGCAATCCAGGGACAGTTCCACACAGGAACCTCAACCATCTTGCTACCAAAATTGGGGAGGGGAGGAAGTTTGGTCTGGGGTTTGTTTGGGTTTTTTTTAATTCTTTTTAAATGCCTCCTTTTGGAGTTCACAAATAAAACCTTCTCCTTGCCAAAACAAGGCTCTGATGATGGATGTTCAATTTGCTACATCGTTAACTCCTTCCGCTTTACCCCGGGATAAGTAAAAACCAATCAAAGGCTCAACGCTGGCACCAATTGGCTTGACAATTACAGCTTCATTAATTACCCTTCCCACCACTGTCCCTGTCCCCCTTCCCCAGACAGCACAGAAGAAGCATTTCTCAAAGCAAAGGAGATCATGGTTAGAAAGGGAGCTGGAAGAGAAAGCTACAGGGAGACAGGAGATGTCCTGGGTATGGAGAAAGCAGGCACCAGGACAGGTTGGGGCTGCCCTGCTGGAAAGCAGCTGCCTGCAGAAAGAGTTTGGAGTGCTGGTGGGCAGCAAGTTCTGCATGGGCCAGCAATGTGCCCTGGTGGCCAAGAGAGCCAATGGCAACCTCGAGGGCAGCAAGAGAAGTGTGGCCAGCAGGGTTAGGGAGGTTCTGATCCCACTCTGCTCTGCCCTGCTGAGAGCACAACTGCAATACTGTGTCCACTTTGGGGCTCCCCAGGGCAGGAGAGACAGGGACCTGCTGCAGAGAGTCCAGCAGAGAGCCAGGAGGGGGAGTGGGGGACTTGAGCATCTGCCCTGTGGAGAGAGCCTGAGAGCCCTGGGGCTGTTTAGTGTGGAGCAGAGAAGGCTGAGAGGAGATGTGAGCAATGTCTGTCCCTAGCTGAGGGGTGGGTGTCAAGTGGAGGGGGCCAAGCTCTTTTGGGGGGTGCCCAGCAATAAGCCAAGCAGCAATGGATGCAAAGTGGCACAGAGAAGGTTTCAGCTGCACAGGAGGAGAAACTTGTTTGGTGTGAGGGTGGCAGTGCCCTGGAGCAGGCTGCCCAGAGAGGTTGTGGAGTCTCCTTCTCTGGAGCCTTTCCAACCCCATCTGGATGCATTCCTGTGTGGACTACCCTAGGGGATGCTGCTTTGGCAGGGGGCTTGGACTGGATGATCTCTGGAGGTCCCTTCCAACCTCCAAGTCTCTGTGATTCTGTGATCTCCATCAGGACTTCTGCTCTTAAGAAGGTGAAGGGGAAAATCAATGCAACACTTGACACCCCTAAGACATTGGTGCTGGGGACTGCCATCAAGCAGAAAGGTTTTATGGGGACCATTCAGTCCTAACGTCCCCTGGCAGCGCCCTTGAGTCTTGGCGAACATGCTCCTGGCAAGCGGCTGAAGGAGCAAGCCCAGAGAAGGACACGAGGAGGATGGGGAGGGCTGGAAGGGCTCTGCTGTGAGCCCAGGATGAGAGAGTTGGGGGTGTTCAGCCTGGAGAAGAGAAGGCTCCAGGCAGACCTGGTAGCCTTTCAGTACCTACAAGGAGCCTGCAGGAGCGATGGGGACAGACTCTCTCAGCCTTTCCTCACAGCAGAGGGCTTCCAGCCCTCAGATCACCTTTGTGGCCTCCTCTGGACTCATTCCAAAATCACAGAATCATTCAGGTTGGAACAGACCCTCAGGATCACCAAGCCCAAACAAGAACCCTAATCTACCAGGCTCACTCTAAACCACCTCCCCATGCACCACATCCAAACCACCTTTAAACACACCCAGGGTTGAGGACTCCACCACCTCCCTGCACAGTCCATTCCTATGCCAATGTCCAATCCCAACCATAGAATCATAGAATCATAGAATGGTAAGGTTGGAAGGGACCTCAAGGATCATCTAGTTCCAATCCCCTGCCATAGGCAGGGACGCCTCCCACTAGTACAGCTCACTCAAGGCCTCATCCAGCCTGGCCTTNCCCCCTTCAGATACTGGAAGGCTACTCTAAGGTCTCCTGGAAGCCTTCTCTTCTGCAGGCTGCAGAGCCCCAACTCTCTCAGCCTGTCCTCATAGCAGAGCTGCTGCAGCCCTCTCAGTATCTTGGTGGCCTCCTCTGGACCAGCTCCAACACTTCCATGTCCTTCCTGTACTGGGGGCTCCAGAACTGCACACAGGACTCCAGGTAGAGTCTGAGGAGAGCAGAGTAAAGAGGCACAATCCCCTCCCTTGCCCTGCTGCCCACACTGCTTTTGATGCAGCCCAGCACTCAGTTGCTGTCTGGGCTGCATGTGCACACTGCAGGCTCATGTTGAGCTTTTCATCAACCCAGACCCCAAGGTCCTTTTCCTCAGGGCTGCTCTCAGTCATTCACCACCCAGCCTGGATTTGTGCTTGGGATTGTGCCTACCCAGGTGCAATCTCCATGCCCTTCTTACACTGGGGGGCCCAGAACTGAACAGAGGGCAAGCATGGACATGTGGCTCTTCATATTGACCATTTTCAAAGCATCTATAAGCCAAGGGTGTTCTAGAACAAAGAAGTGATGGCTCCATCTTTCTCCTGCCCTCTGTTCTCCTCACACTCAGAGACAGTGTCCTGCCCAGCTGAGCCTTCCTGCCTAAGAAATAGACTTATAAGGGTCTCTCTGCCTTCCACCTTCCAGCTGCATTTGTGTTCCTACAGCCACAAACACTCAAGTGACAGCTGGAGAAAGTCCAGTGGAGAGCCACAAAGATGCTGAGGGGCCCTGAGAGCCTGGGAAGTGCTGGAGAGAGTCCAGAGGAGGCTGGAGAGAGGCTGAGGGGCCTGGAGCAGCTCTGTGAGGAGCAAAGGCTGAGAGCCTGCACAAGAGCAGCCCCAGAGGGCATCTAAGCAGAGCTCAGCAAGAGCTGAAGGGGCTACAGGGGGCAAGAGGCTGGGGTTGGCATCTTGTGATTGGTGCCTGGGCACAGGACAAGAGGCAATAGCCACAAATGAGAACACAGGAGGTTTCACTTCAACTTAATGAGCAACTTGTTTGTTGTGAGGGTTCTGTAGGGCTGGAGCAGGCTGCCCAGAGAAGTTGTGGAGTGTTCTTCTCTGGAGCCTCAAAATCCACCTGGACCCATTCCTGTGCATCCTGATCTGGGTGAACCTGCCTTAGCAAAGGGTTGGACTAGAGGATTTCCAAGAAGTCCCTTCCAATCTCTACCATGCTATGATTCAACTACCTTCTCCTGTTCAAGGAAGGAGTCAGGATTGCATTTAATAAGTTTCAAGCAGTCATCAGATTGATTGGGTGTGGAGCACAAATCATAGAATCATAGATTGGGTTGGGTTGGAAGGGACCTTAAAGCTCAGTCAGTTCCAAGCCCCCTGCCATGGGCAGGGACACCTCCCACCAGCACAGCTTGCTCAAGGACTCATTTAACCTGACCTTGAAAACCTCCAGGGAGGGCACAACCACAGCCTCCCTGGGCAACCTGTGCCAGTGTCTCCTCACCCTCACTGTCAAGAATTTCTTCCTCATCTCCAGTCTCAATCTCCCCTTCTCCCAGTTTCAATCTATTCCCCTCATCCTATCACTCCCAGCCCTTGTCAAAAGTCCTTCCCCAGCTCTGCTGTAGCCACTTCAGGTACTGGAAAGCTGCTCTAAGATCTCCCCTTTTGTTCTCCAGCCAGCCCCAACTCTCCCAGCCTGTCTCCACAGGGGAGGCTCTCCAGCCCTCTGATCATCTCCATGGCATCCTCTGGACCCTCTCCTCCAGCTCGTGCAGGAGGCAGCAGACCTGGAGGTAGTGCTGCAGGTGAGGTCTGAGCAGAGCTCTGGACTGCTCTGGCTGCAGTCCAGGCCCTGCCTTACAACTAAATCAGACCCAGGAGCACATCTTGCCCATTATGCTTCAGGAGTTGGCACCAAACAGTTCAAGGAACCCCTCTCATGGAGAAGGATGTAAGAAAAAACACCCTGGAGGTATTTAAGGCCAGGCTGGATGAGAATCTGGACAGGTTAGGAAGAAGTTCTTCAGTATGAGGGTGCTGAGAGCCTGGCACAGGTTGCCCAAGGAGGTGGTGGAAGCCTCATCCCTGGAGGTGTTTAAGGCCAGGATGGATGAGGCTCTGGACAGCCTGCTCTAGTGTGAGGTGTCCCTGCCCATGGCAGGGAGGTTGGAGCTGGATGGTCCTTGAGGTATCTTCCAGCCCTCACAATTCCATTACTCTATGTACCAACCCCTGACCACTCTTGCAGCAAAGAAGTTTTTCCTCCTCCCCAACCTAACCCTCCCCTGGCACAATTTCAGGCCAGTTCCACTCCTTCTATCACCTGAAACTAGGGAGAAAAGACCAACCCCAGCTCACTGCAACCTCCTTCCAGGCAGGTACATGGAATGAATTATTTCACCCTGCCTGATGAGAGCTTGTCCCAGGCTGCCCAGAGAGGTGGGAGCTGCCCCATGGCTCGAACCATTGCAGGTCAGGTTGTTTGGGGCTCTGAGCAACCTGCTCTGGGTTGGGCAGGGGGCTTGCAGCTGGATGATCCTTGGGGGTCCCTTCCAACCCTGACCAATTCTATGATTCTAAAATGCTTTATAGCCCAGATTAAAATAAATAAATTAATAAAAGATTGGCATCACATCAGGGCTTGGTGTGAGGAAGAGGTTTGTGCTTCCTCCCTGCTTGATATGCAGGGGGTAATTTACAGCCAGCCTGAAAAGAGTCCACGTGGACAAGGTTCCAGCTGGATGCTTCTCTTTCTATTCAGCATCTACTATTAAAGCACATTCAGAAGAGCTTCCAATAGGTGCAGCAAGACAATGCCATTCAAAACAAAACAAAAACAACAAAAAAAGACATTTTAAAATTCATTAAAAGCACTGCAGAGTGGCATTAAAGAAGCAAAAAAAAAAATTTTAAAAAATGTTTAAAGCTACAATAAAAGAGGAGAACAAAAGAGGATTAGCAAAATTAAACCCTCCTTCAGCACAATGACTCCTTGGCTCTTGCTTGTGGCCATGAGGTCCTACCAAAACAAAAAAAAAAAGGCTAACAGAAATGAATTCCAAACAGACAAAACCCCCAAGGATTGCTCTGCACAGAGCTTCTGCTGCTTCTTAATCCCCACAGCTGCTCAGGAGCTGTCGAGGCTCCAGCAAGAAGGAGCTGAAAGAGGAAGCACAGGGAGGAATTCCATGGGAAGAAAGCTGCTAGCAAACAGTCTCCAGATTACTTTCTGGCTGTAACCTGGTTACATTTGCAGCTGGGTCAACCCTTCTGGGGCTGTGCATGCCAGCCCTCATGCCCTCATGCCCCCCATGCCACACCCCACCCCCTCACCCCCACCATCCTAGGAAATTACTTCAGATTAAATTACTGCTAAGACTCCACCTGGAGCTCTGTGTCCAGTTCTGGAGCCACTCTTACAGGAGGGATCTGGAGGTGCTGGAAGGTGTCCAGAGAAGGGCCAGGAAGATGAGCAGAGGGCTGGAGCTGCTCTGCTGTGAGGTCAGGCTGAGAGAGGTGAGGCTGTGCAGTCTGGAGAGGAGAAGGCTCTGAGGAGACCTTCTCGTGGCCTTGCAGTGTCTGTAGGGGGCTACAAGAAAGCTGGGGAGGGACTTTTTAGGGTGTCAAGGAGTGACAGGAGTGGGGGGAATGGAACAAAACTAGAAGTGGGGAGATTCAGACTGGATGTTAGGAAGAAGTTCTTCAGCATGAGAGTGCTGAGACATCAGCACAGGTTGCCCAGGGAGGTGATGGAAGCCTCATCCCTGGAGCTGTCTAAGGCCAGGCTGGATGTGGCTGTGAGCAACCTGCTCTAGTGTGAGGTGTCCCTGTCATGGCCAGTTGGAGCTGGGTGGTCCTTGAGGTCACTTCCTACCCTGACTGATTCTGTGATTCTATGAAAGGTAAAGAGCAAAAGAAGAGAGGTCAGTGGCCTGGTGGCCACCAACAGTCCAAGGTGCCGCTCAGGTGGAGGCTGAACAGAAGACTATCAAGCAGCAGCACAAGAAAAGAGACCAAAATGCCATTGCCCTGAAGGTTGAGCTTGAAGCTGCTCTGATGTCAAGTGGCTGCAGAGCTCTGCTCCAGTGCTGTCACTTTGCTGGACCAGAGCTTCTCCATCTGTATCCTGCTATTCTGCAGCTGTGAAGGGAGAGGGCTCTGTACCCCCCAGCCATGGGACACCCTGTGCCATCCAGCTCTGGGCTCCCCAGTGCCAGAGAGCCTGGGAAGTGCTGGAGAGTGTCCAGAGGAGGCTGGGGAGAGGCTGAGGGGCCTGGAGCAGCTCTGTGAGGAGCAAAGGCTGAGAGCCCTGGGGCTGAGAGCCTGCACAAGAGCAGCCCCAGAGGGCATTTGAGCAGTGCTCAGGAAGAGCTGAAGGGGTTGTGGGGGGCAAGAGGCTGGGGCTGGTATCTTCTGAGTGGTGCTCAGGGCCAAATGGCACAAACTGGAACCCAGGTTGTGCTACCAGGAGATGAGGAGAAACCTGTTTGTTGTGAGGGTTCTGTAGGGCTGGAGCAGGCTGCCCAGAGAGGTTGTGGAGTCTCCTTGTGTGCAGAGCTTCCAACCTGGCCTGGGCATTGTGCTGCTGGGCAAGCTGCTGTGGGTGCCCTGCTGGAGCAGGGGAGGGTTGGATTGGCTGAGCTCCCTTCCCACCCTCACCATTCTGTGAGTCTGTGATCCCCTTCCTAGAGGAGCACTCCAAGCACTTTAGAACCAACACAGCCATTCCCACCACCTTCCAGCTCCTACAGACAGGAGTTTTGTCTCCATCCTTAGCTCCCTTAGTGCCTTTGAAAGCACCACGAGCAGCCTCACTGCTCCCCAAAGTCACTCAGAGCTGGACTCTTCAAATCCTACCTGGGATCAGCACCTCCTGCAGACAAGCAGAATGGTACAGGAGTATTTCTAAGTACCAGTTGGTGGATCTGGCATCTCACACACCTCTGACCCTGACCATTCAGGTGTTCCTCACCTCTACTCTATGCAGGCAGAAGGAAATAAAGAATAACAGCACCATAGCATGGTGGAATTGGTTAGGTTGGAAAACACCTTTCAGATCACCCAGCCCAACCATTCCCCCAGCACTGCCAGGCCACCACTGGAGCATGGCCCTCAGCAACACATCTCAGTGGCCTTCCCATCTCTCCAGGGATGGGGACTGCACCACCACTGCCCTGGGCAGCCTGAGCCTTGACAACCCTCAAGGGCAAGAAATTGTTCCTCATGTCCAACCTGAACCTCCCCTGGAGCAGCCTGAGGCTCTTTCCTCTTATCCTATCCAGAGGTGATTCTGTCCCTTTACTCTGCTCTTGTCAGACCCCACCTGGAGTCCTGTGTGCAGTTCTGGAGCCCCCAGCACAGGAAGGACATGAAAGTGTTGGAGCCAGTCCAGAGGAGGCCACAAAGATGCTCAGAGGGCTGCAGCAGCTCTGCTCTGAGGACAGGCTGAGAGAGTTGGGACTCTGCAGCCTGCAGAAGAGAAGGCTTTGAGGGGACCTGATAGTAGCCTTCCAGGATCTGAAGGGGCCTACAGGAAGGCTGGGCATGGACTATTGACAAGGTCTTGCAATGCCAGGACAAGGGGCAATGGGTTTGAACTGGCAGAGGGGAGATTTAGACTGGATGTTAGGAGGAAGTTCTTTACAGTGAGGGTGGTGAGACACTGGCACAGGTTGCCCAGGGAGGTTGTGGCTGCTCCCTCCCTGGAGGTTTTCAAGGCCAGATTGGATGACGCCTTGAGTGAGCTGTACTAGTGGGAGGCGTCCCTGCCTATGGCAGGGGATTGGAACTAGATGATCCCTGAGGTCCCTTCCAACCTTACCATTCTATGATTCTATGATCCTATCACTTCTTCCTTGGATGAAGAGCCCAACCCTCACCTGGCTCCAACCTGCACTCAGGGGAGTTGCAGAGAACAACGAGATCTCCCTTCAACCTCCTTTCCTCTAGGCTGACTCCTCACAGCTCAGCTGCTCTTCTCCAGCCCTGTTCTCCAGCCCCTTCCTCAGCTTTGTTGTCTTTCTCTGGACCTGCTCCAACCCCTCAATGTCCTCTCTGGGGCAAGAGGCCCAAAACTGACCCAAAGATTTGAAGTGCAGCCTCCCCAGTGCCCAGCCCAGGGTGACAATCACTTTCCTGCTCCTGTTGGCCATGATCTTGCAGATCCAAACCAAGCTGCTGGTGACCTTCTTGGCCACCTGGGCAGAGGCTGGCTCATCTTCAGCCTGCTGCTGACTAATACTAACCTATAAACCTGGCATACAAGATTCAAGAGGTTCATTAAGTTCTCACAATTTATTTCCAGGCTAAGTGGCTAAAACCTTCATAAATAGAGATTTAGTGAGGAACAGACAACTCACAGGTGTACCTGCTCTGGTGGGAGGTGTCCCTGTCCGTGGCAGGGGGGTTGGAGCTGGATGATCTTTAAACTCCCTTCCAACTCAACCCATTCTGTCATTCCCTGATAGGACACTTCCAGGATCTCAAAATATTAAACAGCAGTGTGGGCAGCAGGGCAAGAGAGGCCATTCTGCCCCTTGGCTCTGCTCAGACCTCACCTCCAATCCTGCCTCCAGTGCTGCTGGGCCCACCAGCAGGAGGACACAGAGCTGCTGCAGGGAGGCCAGAGGAGGCCACAAGGAGGAGGCAAGGGCTGGAGCAGCTCTGCTGTGAACACAGGCTGAGGGAGCTGGGGGGGTGCAGCCTGCAGAAGAGAAGGCTCCAGGGGCACCTGAGAGCTGCCTGCCAGCAGCTGAAGGGATCCTGCAGGAAGGCTGCAGAGGGACTTGGGCTAAGGGGCTCTAGAGACAGGCCAAGGGGCAATGGTTTGGAGCTGAGGCAGAGCAGGCTGAGAGTGGAGCTGAGGCAGAAGTTGTTGAGCAGGAGGCTGCTGAGACTCTGGCACAGGCTGCCCAGGGAGGCTGTGGCTGCCTCCTGCCTGGGGGGGTTGCAGGCCAGGTTGGATGAGGCCTTGAGCAGCTGAGTCTGGCTGAGAGGGGGCCCTGGGCATGGTGGGGAGGGTGGAGAAGAGGAGCTCTGAGCTCACTTCAACCTGAACCATTCTATGATGATGATGATGATAAACAGCAGAGCTAAATCTGACCTGAGTTACAAAGAAAAAGCAAACAATGCAATCTGAGCAGCTCTGGATGCCAGGCACCTCTCTGTGGTTTTTCATGCCAGTCCCTGTGCCCAGCTGGCTTACCCTCAAACCTGTTTAGCCAGGCATTTGCCTTCCTCTTTTGTGCAAATGGGATCTGAGAGCTTCTTAGAGCCTCAATCCCTAGGCTCTTCCTTGGCAAGAGATTGGTATTTGCCCCTCTGAGAGAAAATGAGTTGTGCCCCAAAGTATTTATTGCACAGAAGCAGGAATGAGAGAGCTTGGAGAAAGGAAATAAAAGCAAAGAAAGAAAGAAAGGAAAAAAAGAAAAGTGATTTCTCTGATCTCCACATCCCCTCTTTAAATTGATTTTATACAAATCACACCCTGCCAAAGCCTCCTTGAGCATGGGCAGCCCTCCTGACCTCACACTGCCTTCAAACCTCCCTAATTCTCTGCCAGTTTCTCATGAGTCAATTCCAGCTCGACCCTCACTCTGAAGCCAGCAAACAATAATTGAATTTACTCCCAGTTCATCTGCCAGAGGTTAATTTAGCCAAGCAGCATGGTCACATCCCACCTCCCCCCCAAAAAAAACCCCAAAACCCTCTGCTGTGACACAGGACATGAGGCTGGGGATTCCTAAGGCCCCAGCTGTGCCAGGGGAGGGTTAGGTTGGAAAGGAGGAAGAATCTCTTTGCTGCAAGGGTGGTCAGGGATTGGCACAGGCTGCCCAGGGAGGTGGTAGAGTCCCCATGCCTGAAAGTGTGCCAAGAAAGCTGTGGCCATGGCACTTGGGGCCATGGTTTGGTGGCCATGGTGGTCTTAGGTTGACTGTTGGACTTGGATGATCTTAAAGGTCTCCCCAACGAAAACAGTTCTATGGTTCAAAGAAATTCTATGATTCAAGAGAAGTGTGCCCAGCAGGGCTAGGGAGGTTCTGATCCCCCTCTCTCTGCCCTCCTGAGACCACAGCTGCAATGCTGTGTCCACTTTGGGGCTCCCCAGGGCAGGAGAGACAGGGACCTGCTGCAGAGGGTCCAGCAGAGAGCCAGGAGGGGGAGTGGGGGACTTGAGCATCTGCCCTGTGGAGAGAGCCTGAGAGCCCTGGGGCTGTTTAGTGTGGAGCAGAGAAGGCTGA
>VWZE01014169.1:4006-14075 GCA_013396675.1 Eubucco bourcierii
GTGGCACTTGGTGCCATGGTCTGGTCTTGAGGTCTGTGATAACGGGTTGGACTTGATGAGCTTTGAAGTCTCTTCCAACCTTGGTGATACTGTGACACATACGTATGTATATACACACACATATATGTATACACACATATATACACATACAAATATATATATCTGTATACACATACACACATATATGTATACACACACACACATATATATGTACACACATATATATACACATACACACATATATGTATATACACATACATACACATATACACACACATATATATGTATACACACATACATATACACATACACACATGTGTATGCACACACATACACATATATACACACATATATATACACATACACACATGTGTATACACACACATACACATATATACACATATATGTATATACACACACACATATATATATGTATGCACACACATATATACACATACACATACATGTATATACACACATATTTACACACACAGATATATGTATATACAGACACATATATATGTATACATGCACACACATATATACACACACACAGAGATATATGTATATATACACACACATATATGTATACACACACACATATATTACACACATATATACACACACACACACACATATATATATAATTACTAGATCATATAATCATAGGTTGACCAAAATACTGTAGTTTATGGGCAGGATCAGTAGCAATTTAATCTTCAAGGTTGAAAAATGTGGTGACAAAGGCTTGCACAAAATTCCCACCTCTCCTAATGCTTCTGTACAACGGCAGACACAAAACCAGCCCAGAGGGACTTCCAGCAGCTACCAAGTCCTCAAAGATGTCATGGTGGACGATGCAGACACTGGAGTGTGCAGAAGCAGCATTGTTCCTGTTAGAAGAGCTAAATGAGGACTGTGCTCATTCATCACTGTTTAATAAGAAAATTTGCACATGTAATGTCATTTTTATACCTTTGTGGCCTGTTTTCACATGGCCTTTTTAAGGGAGTCTCTTCTAATGCCTCTTGCTGACTCAGAATGTGAAAAGCACCTTGCAGCATGACATAAGCATCAGATATTATTTCACGTGTGTGTTCAGGTATGGTGACTGTGGTAAGCAACATGATTTTGCTAACACTGCACCACTGCATGCATGGTGTAGGAGCTACAGTGGGCTGATGCTGAAATTTGCAGCGTCACAAGTAACGAGCACACACTCTTCAAAACCTCATCTACTCAGGAGGCTTTCAGTGGTTTAACTTAAAGCAAGTTTCAACTGTACAACTATTTGGTTTCAGTTTAATATTACCTCTTGATGGTTTGTGTGCTGGTTTGAAGTTAATCAGAATATTTTAATAGAGAAAATTATATTACAGGCTGTGAAAAGAAAACACTGCTGATGTCTTCTTCACTCATAGGCTTGTTGAGATATATAGGAAAAGAATACAAAACAAAGGTAAGACACTTGGGCACAGACACTCTGGGGCTGTCTAGCTTCTGGCCTTCTCCTCTCTGCCCAGTAACCTCACTAACCACTTTCCTTCTAACCCTCCGTGGCTGATCCTCTAAACTCACCTTGCATGTAAGGCAGACCCTGGGGTAAGGTAGACGGGTGGGGAGAAGGTGGTTGGGAGCCCCTGTTGGGGTCTCTGATTTCTGGGAGGGGGATTGTGTTTCTGTATTACCTTTAATTTGTCTGTGTCTGTAACTATTCCTGTCTGTTGTGTCTATCTCTGCTTGTCCATTGTGCTAAGCTGTAAACAGAGCTTCAGTCCTTAACTTCCAGCTGACTGAGTCTAGTCTGGGTCATTTTACAAAGTGGGGGTGGTCAGGGAACTCTCAAACCATCACAATATGTTCTGGTTTTTCGTTTTGGTTTTGTTGTTGGTTTTGTTTTGTTTTGGGTTTTCTGTTTTGTTTTGGTTTTTCACCAAAATAAGTAAAGTGAAGTAAAAGATGTATGCCTACAGGCATCATGCTGGATACCCTGCCATGAGTGTCAGGGACCTTGATTTGAGAAAAGATGTTTTTCATTAAAGTCCATCGATGATTGAGGTTGGACATGAAGCTCAGACACACCACAACATTACAGTGTGAGCAATTTGCCCCTGGGAGCTTGAGCTGCAGCACTGAAAGAGGAAGAGAAAAGAACACTCACTTTAGCTGCACCTAACTCCTGAGGACAGGTAAAGTTCTTGGTCAAAGACTTTGACTCTCTAACGCCACCCTTGGCATCTGAAATGACATGTCTTCATTTTTCTGTCCAAATTGTTCAACTTCTTTTTGCCTAGCTGCTAGCCATGAAGCATTGGCTCTGAGGTGTGGTATTGCCAAGCTGCTGTGTGAAGAGGGAACCACAATCAGAGGGTGTGCAGAAGTGGGGGGGAAGTCCACCAATGTTTCCCTCATATGTGATGATTTTTTTCAGTGTCCAGTGGCTTATAGAATCATAGAATGGTAAGGTTGGAAGGGACCTCAAGGATCATCCAGTTCCAACCTCCTGCCATAGGCAGGGACACCTCCCACTAGCACAGGTCACTCAAGGCCTCCTCCAACCTGGCCTTGAACACCTCCAAGGAGGGAGCAGCCACAACCTCCCTGGGCAACCTGTGTCAATGTTTCACCACCTTCACTGTAAAGAACTTCCTCCTAACATCCAGTCTAAATCTCCCCTCTGTCAGTTTATACCCACTGTATTATTTTAGCTTTATTTTCATCCCTTCACATGTGCAAAACATCACAGAGTGACATAAGGCCAGCAGCTGAAGCAAGGACTTCCACCCCACACACAGAGGTTTGTCCCTCCAAGCTTTGACCTTGCATTGGAGACAGGGTTCTCGTGATGCACTCTTTAAGAACATGCTTTAGCACCTTGTGGTTTTGTTAGTGTATTGCAACTCATCCTGCAATGTGCACATTGCTCGCTTTCCAGTGATGCCCTACATATGTGAAAGATCATAGAACCACAGAATGGTAAGGTTGGAAGGGACCTCAAAGATCATGCAGTTCCAACCCCCTCCCATATGCAGGGACACCTCCCGCTAGTAGATGCAAGGAGGTGTAGGACTCCTAACTGACAACAAATTTTTAAAAGAAAAGCTGGATTGTTGTTTGAAAGAGAAAAGGTTGTGCAAAAGACATTCTTACTCAGGAAAAGAGAAGAGGTTTAGTTCCTGAACATGCAGAGACACTCTGCGACTGTCACAAATATGTGCTCGTGATGCAGCCAACACCATTTGATTATCTAGATGATCTTTGTGGTCCCTTCCAACCTTACCATTCTATGGTTCTATGACAAGGATAGTGCTCTCACTGCAGTGTGGCTGACACAGGTGCCTTGGCTGTCTTTTCCCTTGCTTATACAGACTGATAAACTCCTACCGTGTGTGCAATTTAATTTGTGTTACTCTTTTACAAAGTGGGGCAGGAGAGGAGTTTGCAGTTTTGAAGGAAGCTGTTTAGGTAGAGATGAAGTAGACTCATTCTTTTATAGTGTCTTAATCTAGAAACATCTGAGATATGGGGGAGCAAGTAGGTTATCTGATCTAATGCATTGATCTGCTTTGCACTGTGTGGGCCATTGGCTTTGCGTGTAGATACAATTTTTGCATGTATCTCACTTCTTCCTTCCTCCAGAAATCATTTAGGGCAGATCAGGAGTTCAGGATCTTGTGCAGCAGGAGCAGTATACCAAGCAGCATCACAGCTCTGGGCTTCAGCAGGGTCAGTTTTGGCCTTCTCAAGCAACTGCTGGAGGCAGTCCCACGGAACAGAGAACTGGTCCCAACCAGCATGGACTGATGAAAGGCAGGTCCTGTCTCATTCCTCTGATCTCCTTCTACAGCAAGACCACCTGCCTAGTGGAGGAGGGAAGTGCCAGGGACACTGTCTACCTGGACTTCAGTAAAGCTTTTGACACTGTCTCCCACAGCATTCTCCTTCAGAAACCCATGACACGATGTTTGGATAGGTGCACTCTGTACTGGATAAAAACCTGGCTGATGGCTGGGCCCAGAGACTGGTGGTGAATGAAGTTAAACCTGACTGGTGCCCAGTCACTGGTGGTGTTCCCCAGAGTCCAATACTGACCTCTTTAATATCTTTACCAATGACCTAGGTGAGGAGATTGATTGTGCTCTCAGTAAGTTTGCAGGTGACACCGATCTGTGTAGCTGTCTCAATCTGCTAGGGGGTAGAGAAGTCTTACATCAAGGTCTGGGCAGTTTATATTGATGGGCTAAGGCTAATTGTGTGAAACTCAACAAGGCCAAGTGCCAGGTCCTGACCTGGACCATAACAATCCCATGGTGAGCTACAGAGTTGAGGTACCAGGTACCAGTGTAATGTGGGGGCTGCTCAGCTCTGGGCAGAAGGACCTGGGAGTCCTGGTGTACAGCAGGGTGACCGTGAGCCAGCAATGTGCCCTTGAGGGTGTGGTATACTGGGTTGTGACTAGTGGGTTGAGAGAGGTTCTCCTTCCCCTCTACTCTGGTAAGGCTGCATCTGCAATACTGTGTCCAGCTCTGGGCCCCTCAGTTCAAGGACAGGGAACTGCTGAAGAGAGGCCAGCACAGAGCCACCAAGATGCTGAAGGGAGTGGAAGCAAGGCTGAGGGAGCTGTGTCTCTTTAGCTGAGGGGTGACCTCATTACTGTTCATAAGCAGGTAAAGGGTCAGGAGGCCAAAGTCAAACTCTTCACAGTGATGCCCAAGGGCAGGACAAGGCACAGCAGGTAAAAGCTGGAGCATAGGAGGTTCCTTGTGAATATAAGGATAAACTTTTCTCTGTGAGGGCAACAGAGCACCAGAATAGGCAGCCCAGGGAGGTTGTGGAGTCTTCTTCTCTGTAGACACTGAAAATCTGCCTCACTGCATACCTATGTGACCTACCCTTAGGTGATCCTGCTCTGGTAAGGAGGTTGGATTAGAGTCATAGAATCAGTCAGGGTCGGAAAGGACCACAAGGACCATCCAGTTCCAACCCCTGTGCCATGGGCAGAGACACCCTACCCTTGATCAGGCTGCCCAGAACCTCATCCAACCTGGCTTTAAACACCTCCAGGGATGGGGCCTCAACCACCTCCCTGAGCAACCCATGCCAGAGAGACTCTCTGTGTTATCTATGTTTGTGTCCTTGTTTTTATACATCTCAGCAAGTCTATGAATGAAGCAGATATCACCAGTGTTTGCTTTTCACAGTCTATCATCTAGTTTGGTTTTTTTTTCATTAAAAGATTCCAATTTCATTAAAATATTCCAATGTCATTAAAATTCCATTAAAATATTCCAATACCATTAAAATATTCCAACCTCAAAGCAGCACAGGTTGTCACTTGCCCATGACACAAGGTATGCCCAAACTGATTTGTGAGACCAAGTGCAAGTGCAACACAACTTCTGTCTGTTACCTTCATTACTGCTACGGTATCTCCCTGCTCCCCCAGTAGCAGACAACAGCCGTACACTTCACAGTGGGCAACTAAGGAACTGACAAGCAATTGACCAGATTTGCTTTCTTCGCTGATCATTCAAAGATTTTTTTTTTTTTTCCCCCCAAATGTCCCAATACCAAAGTGCTTCAGTCCTGGTGTGTCCTGTTGCAGAGGAAACTCTCACCCTACCTGTCACCACACACTGTCCAGTTCTGTTTTTATTTTTTTATCTTTAATGTTAATGGTAGATTGTGGCAGGGAGCAGCGTGAGTGAAAGAAAGACACACCTCAAGGAAGGGTAAAAGCACACAGTGCCAGAACTGAAATAGAGAATTGAGGGCTTGTGCTAAGCTTAAAAAGCTAAACCTGGTCTCAGCATCCAAGGAAGAAGCTTGGCCTGTCAGGCTGCACAGAAAGCAACACCATGACAGATGCCTGGAGGTTACTTCTGACTTTGCTACTGGCTATGATAAGACTTTCTCTGGGCCCCCATTTTCTGTCTTTAGCATGAGAGTTGTACTTGCTAAAAGGGTAAAAAACAATGGTTCTGCAGGAGCTTTGACTAACAGAGACAGAAACTGTTGGGATCTCTTCTACAATGTGACAAATTCTAACTGCACTGCCTTAAATGCAATGATCTGAAGAAATAAATACTTGAATTAAAATAATGTGACAAAAATTAAGGTAGATATTACTATGACTGTCTTTAAAAACACTGGAATCCACCTCAGCATTTGTTCTTCCTGATTTCTTTTTATTGCTAGGATAATATATGCAAGAAATGTAAGTAGGAAGAGGATAGGGAGACTCTGCTCCCTGTCTCCTCCATCACACTTGGAGCCAGCAGTTAAGATTCAAATGCAAATACCAGCATTCTCTAACTCTCCAGAAACTTTTGAGTCTTGGTGTCTTACACCTATGTGACAACTTTAAGCTAAATTAAAAATCGAAGAGATTTCCCCTGGAGTGAGGTAATTCTCATTAAGAGTAAGGATATCATAATCAGAGCTGCCAAGAGGTGTATGAGCTCCACTTGCTGAAGAGTGCTTTGGGACTGCAAAGCACCAATATCTGTATATGCTGTCTGGAGTCATCCCAGCCCATCCTGAGCCAGGCATGCAGAACTGACAAATGTACTTTAGATGCAAGTTAAATGCTGCCAACACACCTCTCTCTTTTGTGTCAACTCCATGTATTGGAGGGGCTGACATTGTGCACATCTCCAAACTGGTAGGAGTAGGAGAAGCTCTGTGTGCAGGTGCAGACTGTGAGGGTTTCCAGGAAATGTCCTTGTCATATCTTGCCTGACTGGACCTGTCTGATATGACAGGCCAATGTCTCAACTGTAGTGCCCAGTCTGTGCACTTTAAAGCTTTGCTTTCTTCCCTGGCTTTCCCTTCTCCACTGTCCCCTCAACCTGCACAAGGTGGTAAGTCAGGGAAAAGTAAAGACCTGAGATGGGACATTCAAAGTCAGCAGCCCCATTACTAGAAACAGAGAGGTGTTCAACCTCAGAGGGGAAAAAGTCTTTGATCCCTTTAGAATTGCTCTTCACCTCTGCCTTTTCTCAGTAGCTCAGACAACAGTCAGACTGTTCTTGAGGAATACACATCATAGCTGGGGACCACATTCAGGTTTGTTCATGTATGTGGAATTTCAGAAACACCTTAAAAACTTAATTCCAGGCTAGAATCTGTACTGTACCTCTACTGACTTGTTGTAGTCACTGGTATCATGTGTGTGTGTGAGAGAGAGGGAGGGGAAGAGACCGATGCTGTTTGGGACAGGGCACAACCATCAACACTTGACGTGAAAAGCTCAATCAAATTTGCAAACTTTTTAAAGTAGCAAAGTTTCATCTTCACTTGCCCCATGATTCCCTGATGTGTCTCCACTACAAAGAGAGGTAGCTGAGGAGGAAAGCACTCTTTGTGCAAACAGAATGGCTGTTTCCATGCTTCACAAAATTTGAAACTTCCTAATTTGGCAGGGGAATGGTAGCTTTAAATATAGAGAAGAATCAGTGTGGAGTTTCTTTTAAGGGGAATGTACAGGAGGAATAAACCTCCA
Organism: Eubucco bourcierii; assembly: GCA_013396675.1. Classification (NCBI taxonomy): domain Eukaryota; kingdom Metazoa; phylum Chordata; class Aves; order Piciformes; family Ramphastidae; genus Eubucco; species Eubucco bourcierii. Next base: position 11,511 of record VWZE01014169.1, read on the forward strand.
AGTAACAGAGGTACATTGATGAGGGCCACAGCAATGAACTTGCAAACAGATAAATGCAGTTTTGTACAAAGTGTTTCACAGGCAGAATTTTTGAAGCTACATGAGCCTTCCTCTAATTTCTAGTTACTGGGTAAACCTTCTGTGGGTTCTATTTTCCCTAGTAACATGTGATAGGGTAAGAGGGAGCAGCCTCCATTTAAACTAGAAGAGGTTTGGATTGGACATTAGGACAAACTTCTTCCCCAGAAGGGTTATTAAGCATTGAAACAGCCACCAGCTCTGGAGGTGTTTGAAAGACCTACAGATGTGGTGCTGAGGGACGTGGTTTAGTGGTGGCTTGGCAATGGTAACTCCATGGCTGGACTGGGTAATCTGAAAGGTCTCTTCTAACCAAAAGGACTGTTTAAGTCACTATTGACTAGCACAATGCAACAGACATTTTTGATGGCAAATGTAAAGTGTCAAGTACTGGTGTTTTGCAGTTAGCGTTCACTTTTCCCCAGTGCAAATGGTGGTACACACAAAATCCAGCCTGTGGACACGGCAAACCAGTGAGTGTAAACGTAATGCCCCACTGGTGATGTCTGTCCTAAGTTAAAGGCTGACCCAGACTCATGATTTGGGCAATTCAGACCTCAGGTAAAACAAATTGTATAGGTATGTGCATGCACATTGCTGCATCAGCTCCCCTGGACATGCCATGCTGCAAGCAAGGACAGCTTCCAGGTTGTTGCATGAGTGTGCTTGACAGTTGCATCTGGATATACTTTGCCTGGGCCATTCCAGGTCATTTCCCATCTTTGCAGCAATTTGACTCAGTGTTTCTTTTTAGTTTGGTTGCAGTTGGGTTTCTGTGTTGGTTTTTTTTGTTTTGGGTTTTTTTTTGGTGGGGGGNTTTTGGGTTTGGGGTTTTTTTTCTGCAATTACAGCTATTATTGTCTTTCTGCAAGTAAACAATGATGCCACTAAGGTTTTAGACAGAGTGAAATATTTTACCCCTTTTTTATTTGCTTTTCCTTTCACTGTCAAATATTGTGTCTGCTTCTCTTTCGTCTTCTGTTAGACTCTCACCGTTAGAACTCATTGTCACTCATGAATCTCAGGAGTGCCAGCTTGGGAAGGCTCCACGTACACACACATTCCCTCCTATCTCCACGCAGTAACTTCTGTATTAACATCTGGTTACAGATCTGTTTGTTTTACTGCTGAAATATCCCTTGGACTTGGAGGAGTTTTATGTCTGCTTTGAAGAGAGAAAGCAGCTTTGAAAGTGTGTGGTTAGTTTCAGTCCAAGCTAAAGGGTTTACTTTTCAGATCTCACAGGAAAAGGATATTGGTGCTGGGGTTGTCCAATTCCATCGGAACATTCTCATTTCTAGGGACATCGTGGATTGACTTTTAATCCACAGGCTAAAGCTCAGGTAAGCAGAGGTTAATGTCTCTTTATTGGTTTAATTAGCAGCAGATACTTGTCTATAGATAAGGGATTTCCAGTTAAAAGCCACCCCCTTCAACTTCAGATCAACTGAGAATAGGTCAAATTAGTTTTAGGGTAGGGTCAAAGACTACAGTTTTAGGGGTTTGAAGTTTTTCAGCTGAGCGGATCAACGCTACCTGCTGAGGGAGAATCCACATCTGGGTGAAAAGGAGGAGGCTGGAATTTCCATCTGCATGCAGGTGGATTGTTCGAGGGCTTTAAACAAACGACTTAATGAGGTGTCACTGATGCACACATCCGTCTGCGCTGGCTGTCCGAAGTACAACACAGGCTCCATTTTAGGCTCACCAAAGCCGCTAGGTAGCCTTGGAGACTTCCAAATAATCTGTCGTTTCACAGATCTGTTCAACCAGCGGGAGCAGCAACAGTCAGAAAACAAGGGGGAGTGTGAAGGAAAAATAACAAGGAGCAGGGCGAAACAGTGTGTTGTGCTGCTTGAGGCAGAGGAATTCGCACGGTGCCAGTTCTCTGCCAAGCAAGCTCCTGCAGTCGTTGGTGGGGCAGCCCTGATCAGAGGGCACTGCGTGGGGCAGCCTGCTGAAAAGCTCCAGTGAGGGCTACTTTCAAAACAGTGCAAATCCGCACTGGGGCTTGAATTTTCTTTGTTGCAAACAGGACCCAGCTCCCGCAGCACCCATCCACCCACAGGGCACAGGGAGTGAGGAACGACTTCTGGTATGGTACTGCTGGCGTGGCGTTGTTGGCATGGCACTGCTGGCATGGCACTACTGGCATGGCACTGCTGGCTTGGCGCTGATGGCTTGGTGCTGCTGGCTTGGTGCTGCTGGTATGGCACTGCTGGGATGGTGCTGTTGTTGTGGTTCTGCTGGCATGGTGCTGCTGGCATGGCACTGCTGGAGTGGTGCTGCTGGCATGGCACTGCTGGTTTGGTGCAGCTGGCATGGCGCTGCTAGCATGGTGCTGCTGGCATGGCACTTCTGGCTTGGTGCTGCTGGCATGGCACTGCTGGCTTGGTGCTGCTGGCATGGCGCTGCTGGCATGGCACTTCTGGCTTGGTGCTGCTGGCCTGGTGCTGCTGGCATGGTGGTGCTGGCATGGCACTTCTG
>VWZE01014169.1:14286-51719 GCA_013396675.1 Eubucco bourcierii
GGCGCTGCTGGCGTGGCACTTCTGGCGTGGTGCTGCTGGCATGGCGCTGCTGGCTTGGTGCTGCTGGCATGGCGCTGCTGGCATGGCACTTCTGGCTTGGTGCTGCTGGCATGGTGCTGCTGGCATGGTGCTGCTGGCATGGCACTTCTGGCTTGGTGCTGCTGGCATGGCACTGCTGGCTTGGTGCTGCTGGCATGGTGCTGCTGGCATGGTGCTGCTGGCATGGCACTTCTGGCTTGGTGCTGCTGGCATGGCACTGCTGGCTTGGTGCTGCTGGCATGGCGCTGCTGGCATGGCACTGCTGGTTTGGTGCTGCTGGCATGGTCCACAAATATTTGTAATCCCTGTAACAGATATTTCTGGAGATGTTTTTTCAAGAAGTGACCTTGAAGCCAGAGCAGAGATCCTGCCTGCACAACTATGGCCCAAGCTGTTCAGGAACCATTATCATGACTCTTCTACCCTATGTGCTGCTTCTGCTTTATTGGCTTGCAGAGAACCCAAAGTGATGCTGAAAGGCTCACCCCACTTTTTTGAAGGCAGTTGGGTCCTGAGCTTTGAAAGTCCTGAGGTACTTAGCTTCATAGAATAGTTGTTTCAATTTTGTGCTTGATCAGTTGTAGATTTACATGCCCTGTTACTGTGCTCTCCTCTCTTCTCAGGAGCACTGCTTACATACGTTTGCTACCCTAGGGGTCAGGGAAGAGGCTATACCACAACATAGACCCCTCTTGATGCCAGGCACCTTGCAAAGATAAGGGAAGTGCACAGTCTGATTCTGATAAACTAAAGCCTTTAACGATCTCAGTTGGCCAGCTGCTGGATTCTAAATTACTCCTTGTTTAAGTGGCATCCTGGCACAGGGATGGGCAGTTCACTGCCAGTTGCTTCAGTCCAGCAACCACTGCCATATGAGGACATGGATTCTGGATTTTTCAATGCAGCACTTTGGCTCCACCAAAACCTGCCTTAGACAACTGTGAGCTGTCTGTACTACTCATGCTGGAGAAATACTTCCTGCAGGATCATTATCCTTTGTTTGGGTGCCTGTGGACCACAGAGCCACCTGGGGAGTCCAGCATCTAAAGACCTTATAATCTTTCCTGGTCATGGTTTTTCACACTGTAAGAACTGCAGAAAGAAGCACTGCAGAAGTTTCTTGGCCTTTTGTCCACCTCTGCTTAGAAAAAAACCCTATAAGGTTTTGTCTCCTTTTTTCCTCAGTTATATGGGGCAAAGCCACAGACAAGTGACTATGAGTGAACGGGAATGATACAGTTTCATGGTTGCTTCTTTCTCTCACCACTGGCACATTCTCTGGAGCTATCTCAGATCAAATTTAATTCCTGAATGCAAACCCTGGGGGTTCTAGTGGGGATGTTGCAGATTCTCTGACCCATTTTCATGTACAGAGCTGAGGTTGTGGGCAGAAGGGCATTAGGGGTGTGTGCAGCAAAAGGAGAGGAGTTCTTTCTCCATCTCTTCAAGTTTGTCTGATGCTGCTCAGTGAAAACCTTGTGCTGGGCAAGCAAGCAGCAGCTGAATACTCTAACAAGTGGCTTCTTAGTGAGGAATGTCCTGTGATTAAGTATGGAGCAGCCTTGTCACTTCTCAGCCAATCCTCTGAGGACAATAAGGAAGGAGGACAAAATGAGTGCAGCCCTCCTGGGCCTCCCCTTAAGAGTTTAAAAGCAAAATATTGATTTTGAGTTACACTGCTTCAACTCAGCTTCACTCTCCTGATATTTTTATTCCCTTGTAGATTCCTGAGTCCATTCGTTTTTTTTAAGAAATCACTGGTGAAATTGTGGTGTGTCCATGTAACATTCTGGTGCCTAAAATATGGTCAATTGACACCTCGAAGGTTTCCAGGCAGCTCTAACCATTTGTGACATCTTTAGCTGCATTTCCAGTTCAAAACAGATGAAGTGAACGAATTGATTTTAGTTGTATAAAACCCTTCACAAAAATCTCTTTATGGTCACCCAGTTAGTCTCTTGATGATTTGCAGGGGGTTTGCTTATGCATGGACTTATCCTTCCCACTTCTCTACTCATTTTTTTTCAGCTTGTTCCACTGCGGATTCGCATCCTGAGTGCATTGCAGTTGCCAAAGCAAAGGTCACCGTCGGACCTGCAGCCATGGTGCCGTCAGGTCAGACCTGAGCATTATATATGGCATAACATACCATAACTGAGCATCATATATGGCATAACATACCGTAACTGAGCATCATATATGACATAACATACCATAACTGAGCATCATATATGGCATAACATACCATAACTGAGCATCATATATGGCATAACATACCATAACTGAGCATCATATATGACATAACATACCGTAACTGAGCATCATATATGACATAACATACCGTAACTGAGCATCATATATGGCATAACATACCGTAACTGAGCATCATATATGGCATAACATACCGTAACTGAGCATCATAGATGGCATAACATACCGTAACTGAGCATCATAGATGGCATAACATACCGTAACTGAGCATCATAGATGGCATAACATACCGTAACTGAGCATCATATATGGCATAACATACCGTAACTGAGCATCATATATGGCATAACATACCGTAACTGAGCATCATATATGGCATAACATACCATAACTGAGCATCATAGATGGCATAACATACCGTAACTGAGCATCATATATGACATAACATACCATAACTGAGCATCATATATGACATAACATACCGTAACTGAGCATCATATATGGCATAACATACCATAAAAACAGCACTGGGTGGCAGCAAGAAAAAAATGAAGCAGCTTTATTAGAAGTCTTAAATTACTACAACACCCACTTCACTATGATCAATGCATACACAACAGTGATGCCCATGCCTGGTGCCCTTAGTTAGCTATACTGGCAATGACCACCTAATGCTTCTAACCTGGTTGCTCTGTAGCACATGCCATAGGATTTTTATAGTTACTCCTGCATCAAACCCAACCTTCCGAGTTGAGTCAGGAGCATTTGCTGAAAGCAAATATGAAGGAATCATAGAATCATAGAGTCATAGAATGGTAAAGTTGGAAGGGACCTCAAAGATCATCTAGTTCCAACCTCCCTGTGCCATAGGCAGGGACACCTCCCACTAGTACAGGTCACTCAAGGCCTCATCCAACCTGGCCTTGAACACCTCCCTGAGCAACCTGTGTGATGTGATATTAATACTCGCTTATTTATTATTATTATTATTATTTGCATTTATATTAATTTTATTATTAATATTCACAACTTCAGGGACATTCCCTGAGATTCTTTGTATTTTCAGTTGACAGGAAACAGTTGCTTCAAGGATATTTAGGAACACAAAATTAAACAGTTTAAACAACCAGAACTTGGAAAATAGGAAGGCAAAACCAGGACCAATTCTAACTGCTTATAGAGGCTTAATATCAACTCTAGCATATGTACTCATGACACCTTGGCCCCTGAGTAAGTTTCCCATACAAGAACGCTTCCAAAACTCACCGTAATGATCCCGTGGTAAAAACAAAATATTCCAGGTAGAGGGGAAGAGAGAGAGAGAGAGAGAGAGCAGGAGTTGCAAACGAGCCACTGCTGAGCCAGCCAGTGTAAGCTGCAAACAAGTGGTCAGTTAATTAGCTGCTATGGGGTACTGCAGAAAGGCAATGCGGTCCTGAGGAAAGGCTTGCAGGAAAGGCTTCTAAATCACCCCCATTAAACGGACCATTTTGAAAATGAAACTGGCCAACAGGCACTGGCATCATTGTTCTGCCCAGTGAATTCAAAGCTTGGTGCCTTGTGTGACCACGCAGGCATGCTGAGGGGCAGCACCAGACACCTGACACGTGGTACTAAGCTCCTAGCCTCAAGACTTTGCTTGCTCAATCTACTACAACTCCCAGACCCTCAACAGGAGGAAGAGAGTAAGGGTTTAAACCAGCCTGGCAGGATTGGTGCCCTACCAGGACACTGGTGCCAGTGTCTCACCACCCTCACTGCAAACAACTTCCTCCTAACATCCACTTTCAATCTCCCCTCTGACACTTCAAACCCATTGCCCCTTGTCCTGGTATTGCAAGACCTTGTCCAGTCCCTCCTCAGCCTTCCTGCAGTAACAAAGTGTCTGATAAGGTTTAATTAAAAAAACAAACAAATCTACAAAGTTTTTCCTCTAAAATATCTTTTATTATAAAAAGTAAGGTAATCTGCCATCAACAGTATGATGTCCTTTTCTTTTCCCTTCATCCCTTCTCATCTCCAACCTGCTCCTCAGACCCTACTGTGATTCATCTCAGAAGAGGAGAAGGCTGATACAGAGTAAGTAATGATACTTACGTGAATGGCCACAGGAAAATTACATCCTCCACCAGCAGCAGAGTGAAGTAAAATGAAGTCATGTGAACACTGAGACCAGCCAACACTATGAGGTGGATAGGGAAACTATGAGAGAAGGGTGAAAAGAATGGGGATCACCAGAGAGAGAGAAACTGATTGGCTGCAGCTTCCTTGGGGACTTCTGTTTGGAGAGAAAAAAGGCTACTTGCAGAATGCATAGAGACAAAATGGAACCTATAAGTAGTGATACCAATATCTACAGGTATGATACTGATATGAAGAGACTACCTCCTTTCCCACTGCGTGTGGCACCCATATTACTGCTTCTTAATTTCACACAAACAGGCAAGACCTTGGGGTCTATATACTGCAGGGGTACAGCCACAGCTGACACCCAGCCTGGGACAAGAGCTGCTGGAGGGTTTGCTTTGCTCACAGGACTATCACACTGCCCTCCTGCTCCTGGAGGGTTTGCTTTGCTCACAGGGTTATCACATTGTCCTCCTGCACACATGGTTGTTCTTGGGCACATGGGGACACCTGTGCTACATGGTATTGGTGCATGGCAGCCCAGCCAGTGAGGGACATCTGAAGCGGCCTTTCCAGATGCATTGGAAGCAAAAGGAACAACAGTCATCCACAGACGCAGCGTCTGATCTATTTTGCATTAAGGAGGTGAAACCAGATTCCTGCTGGCATTAAGGAGGTGAAACCAGATTCCTGCTGGTATGATGGTGCCAACTCAGTTCAGGGAGGGTCTGGTGAGAGTTCTGGTCATGGAAAAGCTTTAGCTGAGAGCAAGGAATGACACTGCAGTGTGAAAGTGAAAACGTGTGCAGAGCAACTGCAGGTAAGGGTGAAAGAAGGAAGAGTCCTTGAAAGCCTGTGGGTTCATCCTGCCACATACCCCATCTCCTACAACTTCATCCCTAGGGCCAGGGGATGCTGCATTGTGACCTATTTTTCTGGGTGCTGTTTGGGGTACGTGCAGTTTCCTGTGGAGCTGCTCTGAATTGTGTTTGTTGGGAGGTGCCACACCAACCAGCAATGTGCTTTTCTGAAAAGCACCATCTGAGATGCCTTGGCATAAGCTACAAACCCAGTCCAACACATTCCTCCCACCCTCTTGCTGAAACTGCAGTGTGCCCCACTCTGACCACACAGTACAAGCAGCACAATATCCTCCAGCTGCTTTGGTTCCCATTTCAGGACAGTCCCAGGAAGCTCTTCCCTCAGCCTCTGCGGGGAGGCCAAAGGACCACTGTGGCTGAGGTCTAGGAGAAGCAACCTCAGCCTAGTGTTGTGGTGCTTGTTGAGTTTGTGAACTGGGATTAAGTCTGGAGGGCTGCTGGGACAGGTGGGGGGGTGCAGATTTGCTTTCATGCTGTGCCAATTGACTTCTGAGGCTTTTCTTCCTCTGAACCAACTGAGGAAAGTTCGTGAGTGACTCCTGCATCCTGTCCTTGTGCTGGGCACCTGGCAGAGGGAGAGGGAGAGGGATGGGATGCTTATAGTAGCCTTCCAATATCTGAAGGAGGCTACAGGAAGCCTGGGGAGGGACTATTGAGGACGATTGACAAGATCTTGCAATGACAGGACAAGGGACAATGGTTTTGAAGTGTCAGAGGGGAGACTGAAAGTGGATGTTAGGAGGAAGTTGTTTGCAGTGAGGATGGTGAGACACTGGCACAGGTTGCCCAGGGAGGTTGTGGAGCACAGAAGCACCCAACATGATCTTTGATCACATTGAGTGAGTCTGTGCTCCACAGCCTCCCTGGAGGTGTTCAGGACTGGGTTGGACGAGGCCTTGAGTGACCTGTACTAGTGGGAAGTGTCCCTGCCTATGACAGGGGGTTGGAACTGGTTGAACTTTGAGGTCCCTTCCAACCTTACCATTCTATGATTCTATGATTCTATGATTCTATGCTGGAGCCTGAAGAATGCTTCCTTTCTGTTTGCCGGCATAGAGGAGACTCCTTGGCACAACTGTGAGGGTGAGGATGTGGCCAGAGTAGTTGTCTCTGTAGGTGCCTTTCTGGCAGGATATCTGCTAGGGAATGGTGGAGCAGCATTTCCTCTCAGACTCCCGTTCTCATGGTGGGAAGGATGAACAGAGGAGGGTTGCAAAAAGCAGCAGAGCAGAGAAATGGGTTGGTGCTGTCTCGTGGCACTTTGGGTTTTGAGGACGTTACAGCCACAGCATTTCTACAGCTGACCAGAGCCTGTGCAGGCAGACCTCCTGTTCTCTCACAGGCTTAGCCCCATCTGTTAGTCATTCACAAAAGACAGACACCTACACAGTGATGCAGCTCCTGCCGTGGTGATGGTCTCCTCTGCCTCACTTGCAGATGAAGTGAGTGTCCTGGGAAATTTCTTCCTGGGCGTTTGTTTTTCCACACCTATATAGTATCACAGCCCTCAGGGTCTAAGGAGAAGAAAACAAATCCTGTACTTCTTTCTTTTAAAGTAATTACATCATGAAGTTTAAAACAAAACAAAAAACAACAACAAAAAGAAAAAACAAAACAAAACAAACAAAAAAGGAGCTGTATTCGAGCTGCTACCAACTCTATCATCATAATTCTGAAACAATGATTTATCTGCAAGTGGAATGTTTAGCAAGGTCTGTGTCTATTCCAGTGGTTAAAAGGACAAATTATTTTGGCTACCAAGGCAGATAAGGTAACCAAACTCCACCTAAGGCTGTGTCTGCACTTGGCCACTGGGGTGTAAATTAATCTGGTTTTAATATTGTGCATATTCAGGTCCAGATCGTCGGCACCAATGGCAGAACCCTCCCTATAGAGCTGGTGGAAGAAAAGCCAGAATGATGCCGCGGAAGAATAGGTACATAGGTGTTTGGGTTATTTAGCACAGCTATTGGCCTCTGGCTAGGCTGAACTTTCAGATGTCAAAGGTGAGTTGCTCCCAGCCTGGGCACCACCTGCTCTGCTTTTTTGTCCAGTGGAAGTTTAAAGAGGTAAAATCATTAATATGTTGTTGACTGCAGCAAAAACAGCTGGACATGACCACCATCAGGTAAACCAACAAGCCTGCATGTGGAGTGCTGATGGGGCAGTTCAGGGGTGCTAGCAACTGTGGCATGACATTAGGGCCTGTCTTGGCATGCGACCACCCTGGCAGTCCTTGTGCAGCAGGGACGTGAGTAGAGTGCAGTTCACAGGCCAGCAGGACATGGGTCCAGAGCACTCCAGTGTGAAACTCATTTGAGCCTGGGTGCTGGGAAGGACAGTCAGCAGCTCAAGACCTCTCAAGTCAATAGCAAGGATGTCTAAATCACAGACTTACCCATGCTGATAAGTAAGAAATGTGAAAGGTGTAGCTGGGGCACTGGGGAGTGCCAGTCTCTGGGGCTGCTGAGCCAGCAAGGGATGGAGGTGTTGGGAAGGGGCTCTGCGGGGCAGCGCCAGGGCTAAGGGTATGGAAGACATTTCAGCTCTGGTAAATCTCTGCCAGCTTCATATGGGTAAAAACCAAAGAGAGTTCTTCTCATCAGTGTGAGAAATATGATGGGAGAAACCTCATAACTTTTTGTTTGTTTGTTTGTTTGTTTGTATAGTCACTGGTTTATTTTCCTGTGAGTAGTAACAACAGTTCAGCCTACAAAGCTGAAGTAATTGTGAAACTTGTTTTCAACTGCCACAGTTCAAATGCCCCCACGTGCATGCTTCAAAGCAGACTGCCTTATCAGATTTTGGCTACATCTAATAGAATCATAGAATCATAGAATGGTAAGGTTGGAAGGGACCTCAAAGATCATCTAGTTCCAACCCCCTGTCACAGGCAGGGACACCTCCCACTAGTACAGGTCACTCAAGGCCTCGTCCATCCCTGTCCTGAACACCTCCAGGGAGGTTGTGGAGCACAGAATCACTCAGTGTGATCAAAGATCAAAGATCACGTCGGGTGATTCTGTGCTCCACAACCTAAAAGGGCAACCTGTACCAGTGCCTTACCACCCTCACTGCAAACAACTTCCTCCTAACATCCGCTTTCAATCTCCCCTCTGACACTTCAAATCCATTGCCCCTTGTCCTGGCATTACAAAACCTTGTCAATAGTCCCTCCCCAGCCTTCCTAGAGCCCCCTTCAGATCCTGGAAGGCTACTCTAAGCTCTCCTGGAAACCTTCTCTTCTCCAGGCTGCAGAGCCCCAACTCTCTCAGTCTGTCCTCACAGCAGAGCTGCTGCAGCCCTCTCAGTATCTTCGTGGCCTCCTCTGGACCCACTCCAACACTTCCATGTCCTTCCTGTGCTGGGGGCTCCAGAACTGCACACAGGACTCTAGGTGGGGTCTGAGGAGAGCAGAGCAAAGGGCACAATCCCCTCCCTTGCCCTGTTGCCCACACTGCTCTTGCTGCAGCCCAGCACATAGTTGCTGTCTGGGCTGCACTCGCACTGTAACCTCAGGNAGTGCACTGATTCCTCTGTCCGTATGAGTTCTTCTCATCAATACATAGAAATATGATAGGAAGAACCTAATATTTTTGTTTGTTTGTTTGTTTGTTTTTTTGTTTAGTCACTTGTTTATTTTCCTGTGAGTAGTAACAACAGTTCAACCTGCAAAGCTGAAGTAATTGTGAAACTTGTTTTCAACTGCCACAGTTCAAATGCCCCCACATGTATGATTCAAAGCAGACTGCCAGACTTCCTCAGCAGCACTTTGGCTACACCTAATACTTTTACATATTTTTCTTTGTAATTTTTTTAATGGTATTATACAAAGAATTTTTTAATGCTCCATATTGCAAACTTTCTTTCCAATTCTTGTTTTTCTAACCCTTTGCAAGCTCTCTACTGTCAGAATTTCTCCAAGTGGCATGCTCTGATGATAAAGTGTTCAATCAGAATTTAACAGACATGTGCCACACTTTCCTCAGGAGATTGTTCACCAGTACTACCCAAGGATTCACTAGCTGGACACGTTCTGATTCACAGCCCTTTAAATGGCATCTACAGAAACTGCAACCTCCTTTAAAAAAAAAAAAAAAAAAAAAGTAAATATTAATGGAGCTCCTGCAGTTTTATGGATGATACCATCTGGTTGAATGTACCTTTCATAGTTAAATTTTGGGAATGTGTTGGATATGAGGGTCTGGGGTGATGAAAAACTCAAGATGAGGCTGCAGTGTGAGTGCAGCCCAGACAGCAACTGTGTGCTGGGCTGCAGCAAGAGCAGTGTGGGCAGCAGGGCAAGGGAGGTGATTGTGCCCCTTGGCTCTGCTCTCCTCAGACCCCACCTGCAGTCCTGTGTGCAGTTCTGGAGCCCCCAGCACAGGAAGGACATGGAAGTGTTGGATCGGGTCCAGAGGAGGCCACCAAGATACTGAGAGGGCTGCAGCAGCTCTGCTGTGAGGACAGACTGAGAGAGTTGGGGCTCTGCAGCCTGGAGAGGAGAAGGCTTCCAGGAGAACTTAGAGTAGCCTTCCAGGATCTGAAGGGGGCTACAAGAAGGCTGGGGAGGGACTATTGAGAAGGTCTTGCAATGCCAGGACAAGGGGCAATGGGTTTGAAGTGTCAGAGGGGAGATTGAAAGTGGATGTTAGGAGGAAGTTGTTTACAGTGAGGGTGGTGAGACACTGGCACAGGTTGCCCAGGGAGGTTGTGGCTGCTCCCTCCCTGGAGGTGTTCAAGGCCAGGTGGAACGAGGCCTTGAGTGACCTGTGCTAGTGGAAGGTGTCCGTGCCTATGGCAGGGGTTTGGAACTAGATGATCCTTGAGGTCCCTTCCAACCTTACCATTCTATGATTTTATGATTCTATGACTTGATACAGATTATCAATGTAAAATCTTTTACATGGACCTGTTTTATGCTGAGTAAAGAGACAAAATTCATCAGAGAGGTACTGCAGATTCCACATCTTTGCAGAGAAATATGAAGTCTTTGGTAGACTTGCATTGATTTGAATGAGAGGATGGGTAACGGGAATAAAATTAAAATACAATTCCCTCACATCCCTTGCTTGGATAAGGAGTGCAGAGTGCAGCTGCTGCAGTTTACAAGACCATGGCTTCAGTAAGGTGAGCCACAACAATTGTGTTGGTTCATGGAGTCATCTAGCTCCTCTCCCATGGGTGCCTGAGCACAACCACCAGGCAGTCTGGGCTATAAATGTGGATTTTAGAGTCTTGTTTAGGTTTCTAGCTGACAATAAAATCCTACCAGTAGTTGGATCAGCCTAGCTGAACTGGTCACTACTGGCAGTAGGAGTGGTGCAAAGGCCATGCCCCATAGCAAAATGATGTGAACCTGCAGTGGTCTGAGCCTGTTTGTGTTAACCAAGACACAGTCAATCACCATTTTAGTTCTTAGCCATGCCAGACACCATCAGATTATGCTCGTGTGAGAGTGACAGGAAGTGCAGCTGCCACGGCCTGTTACCGCTCTGAACTGGCAGATTTTTGACTCTGGGGTTTGGGCAAGTGAGTAGAGCAGCGGAGAGTTGGTTCAGAGGTGTAACTGCCTCTACCCTGCTGTTCCAAATAAAATCTGGAGAGAGAAACTGGTGCAGGTTGCTTTAAGTCTCTAACTGCTACTCTTCTTGGAGCTGGGAGGGCTGGTGGAGTTGCTGTCCCAGGCCCTGCCATACACACAGACACACAACTCCACTGTGGCCAGCCCAGCTGCCAAACAGCCAGAGCTGGGAGTGCAGTGCTTTCAGGAAAATCCCCATTCACCTCTATGTACCTTAAATGCCACACTATCAGGAACTGCAAACACATCTGGCTGTAAGATTCTTAGTACTCAATCAGAAGTGCTGTGGCTGGAGGCCTCAAACTGTACACCCAGCCCTGGGCTCAGATCTCTTCAAACCATGAAACAAGGCTGACTGCACCAGAAAGCTTTACCAGAGCTAGTGCTGCCCACACGGCTGCAGCAAGGTAACCTGTGCTGGATGTGCAGGCTGATTTGACAGAAACGTGCTCAGGTGCCTGTGCCTGAACTGGGTCAGAGCAGCAGTGCTGAGTGCTCCAGCAGGGCACGGGTCTGTCTCTGCTGAGCACAGAACCCCAGCCCTGAGGGCTGCAGGAAGGCAGTAGGCAACAACCTGGCCAACCTGGCCTGACAGATGCTCATCTGACAGGGGGAGCTCAAGGGGGTGCCCCTGAAACCGGCAGAGGAAGTTTGTGCCCACAGCTCTTTGGTTTTGTTTCCATAATGCTGCTTATGGTGTTTGGTTATGGTTATGCTTATGGTGTTGTGCTGATGCAGCTGTTAAGGCTGCATGCTGAACCTGATCAGTGAAGTAAGCAGGATTAAACACATGCTCTTTGTGGAGAGAGTAATTATTAAACAGCCATTGAAGTATTATTAAACAGTCATTGAAGTATCCATACGAGACTGACCTGAGGGCAGAGATCTGAGCCATGGAGGTGGGGAGTGAGCTGCCAGGGAACTGCCAGGGCACTCGTGGTCTGGTTTTATCCATAAAGCCACTGCCTGGTGGACCTGCAGCCCGAGTCCTTCCACTGTATCTTGCTATAGCTGCTCTCTCCCTGGCATACTGCACTTGAGCCACAGACCTTCCAGAGAATGCAGGACCATGGTTTTCCTGTACTTCAGATTCTTTGTCTAAGCTACATGTACCAGTTTGACTCCCTCCTCCCATGGGACAGGATTTTATTGGCTTGCAGATTGCATTCTCTCTGACATGGATTTCTTGCATGCAAATCAAGAAGCTGAGGGGAAGGCAAAGTAATAAATATGCTAAGCACAGGAAAGTGGTACATTGTTATGGTTACGTTACAGTGCACTTACAGCAGAAGACAAACAAATACTAATATTGTAGAACCAAAATCCATCAATTCTGCATTGAAACATATGAGAATAAAGATTTGTCACTGTGGGATGTAAAGTTCTACTGAAAATAAATGGTCATGGCTTAAAATCTTTGCTGAAAACAGGAGGCTATAATATGAAAATAGTTTAGGGAAAAAAATGTTTTCCATATTGTGACCATTTCTGCTTTGTTGGAGATTGCTTTTTTAGGGTGATGAGCAAGGTGTTATTATATGGTCAGGTGAAAGGACATAGGGAGGTGTAAATTTCAAAATAAAACTGCAAGAAAGGTTGTGTTTGGTGATTCTGCCAGGTCTCTAAATAAAGGCATAGTAACAGGTGTTTATCCATTTAGTCAGCACACCTCTCACTGCCTTGCAATGAAGATCAAATATGGAATCTATTGCCTTCTTTATTCCTCCCTGCACACCTGTTCAGTAGTTCAAATGGACTCTCCTCTGAGTTATGAAGGAGTTGCTGGTGGCTTTTCAGTATTCCCTCTTATGAGATAGCCATAACCAGGGAGACACTCACTGCCCTGGCATGGTTCTGCTGAAGGTTTTCCTGCTTCTCCAAGACACAGGAGAAAGAGGGAGCAGGGCTCATCAGCAAAGCAACCTTGCTGGTGTGATACTACAAGGATCCCACCTGGGCCACACTCCTAGGGGAGGAAAAGGAAGCTCCTAACTCTGGAAGGGAGACAGCAACCTGCTGAGCCTGCTCAGCTCAGTATCTAAATGCAAACAGACGAGGAACTGAGCTTAAGCAAGCAGCTGGGGTGTGAGGAGTTAGGGTGCTGAGGAGGATTCCTGCTCCCCTTGGAGCCTAAGTTCTTCCACAGAGCCATGGTGGGAATGATGATATCCAACTTACTGTCTTACTGTGGTGCTAAAGGTCACCACTTCGCCTCCAGTGGCTTCTTTCCTGTTCTCTTAGCACTTCAGAATTTCAGAAAGAAAAGGTTGTTAAAAATCACATCCCAAAATGCAGCTTCCATTTTGAGCTTTATGCGGTAGGAGTAGTAGAGTAGTTCTCTTCTGCAACACAATCTACATCACCATGAAAGCAAATTCTGCATTTTCAATGATTCATATGTGCTTTGTGTCTATTTTAGAAATACTTCCTAAGTAATTAAAACTGAGTCATTCAATTATTAAAATAACTTAAAAGGCAACACAATCAAATGGAACCTAAAAAACGTAGCAACCTGGCCCTCTCCTCACTGCAACCTTTCAAACTGAGCTGTGAAAGACACAGATTATTGCTCTCTCTTTAATCTTTCCTCAACACTGTCCTAATAATTTCTGGTTTCTGAGTCCCTTTTAGCCTTTGGTAGCTAAATTAATTGGGTTATTTACAAAGTACTTCCTATCACATCAAAACTGACAGTGAAATTGCACTTTAGTGGGAATTTGGCCTGAGTAGGAACTTGGAGGATTTTGCCCACCCTGTTTTGAAAGACAACATGTAGATGTGCCTGTGTGTGCATGCCTGCATGCATGTTGCATATGTGCATATATATAAGAATCTGTGAAAGTACACAATTTCCTGGCTCTCATTCTAACCTTTATGCAACTGGGTGCTGGGATCTGGATATTCAGTGCACTTATAAGCACTTTTTAACGAAGAGGTGTTTTCTCCCTTGGACCTGTCATTCCCTACTACATCACAGACTCCTTCAGACAGAAAAATAATTGGCCACTTTCTCGGAGCATGGAATCCGAGAGCCCCAGGGACCTGCAGAGTGATCAGCAAACTGGGACGATGGCTAGCACTGGCGCCCACTAGTGTCCTCTGACCCGGGCTGCTGCCACCGGCCACGCAGATCCTGACCCCTGGGGCACCACCTATCTCTAAGCATCTGAAAGAGGTCTGGTAGGCAGCGCCATGAAACGCGATGGGCAAGACCCAAAACCTCAGGTGCATTGAAATGCGACTGGCGAGACCCAAAACCCCGGCAGGGGAAATGTGGAATCGAATAGACAGTTCTTTCCAGAGCTGTTCTGCTGCCAGATGGAAATGCAGACTTACTTTGCTTTCTTCTTTTGAAGTCTGTCTAGTTGCTGCATGGTGGGATGTTTTCCCTCATTTGCAGTAGTCTTTATTATTTTGCTTTAAAGGTGGATTTTCAGCAGTATTTCTTCTACTCGGGGTTTCCTAGCACCCACCTTTCATCGAACATTCCCCAGAGCTGCTGATATTCAGGAATAGGCAATGCAGTAAAAACCCATCCCTTAGGAATGCCCACCTTCCACATCACATGTAGAAAAACGATAAAATAAATGGTCAAGGCAGACCTCAACTGCAGGTGGACATTAAGGACACTTGCCTGGCAGAAGCGTGCCAGTACTCCTCGCCAGCTAAATGCTCAAATGGAAATACAACACAGTTTACACTGCTTTACAAAGTTAGCCTGGGTCCAGCACTGACACTTTTCAGATCGCTGATCGTTGCTCTGGCTGGTCTTCTTGTGACAGTGCAGACCGTGATCCTGTGACATCCTGCTCCTTTTTCCCAAGGTTGGCAACTGCTCAGGCACTGGTTGCCATCTCTCACATCTATAGCTGCCTCGACCAGAGGAACAGCCTGCGATACCTGACAGGCTGACTGCTTAGCTCTGAGTCACTCTTGTGTCATTTAGGAGAAGAGGTTGGACAGCAATCCGGAGTGGCAGAGGCAGGAATTCCACCCAGGAGGCAAGGACAGCCATACTGCAGATCCCAGGCTGTGCGATGGTTTGCGGTTTTTCTGTGATTTGTCATCTGTGTATCTCAGACTCTTCAAACTAAAAATTTCCTCATTAACATGGAAGGAATCAACGCGATCGTCTGAGCTAGGAAAACAAAAACAAAAACCAAACACACACACACACACACACACACACAAAACACAAACCAAAAAAACCCCAAAACATAAACCAAAAAACAGTGCTCGTATTTCAGCTGGAGAGAAGTGGTGCAGTGATCTTTCCACATTGCCATCGTGTCACAGAAAGGGAAATTATGATGGCAAAGCAGCAGTCGGTTCTGTTGTAAGGGGTGGTTTGGTTTGGTTTTGATTTTGTTTGAGAGGAAGTGCATAGGTCACTTTTTTTTATTTCTTGATAATGTAACTTCGTTCTGCTGTCCTGAACATATCTGCTTATAAATAAATAATCGGATGGGCAATTATGCAAGGCCGATAGCAATGGCAAAACCGTTTTCTGTCCCAAGTGAGCGGGCATCTCACCAGGGTGTCCATAGTCGTTTCCTCCTCGGATAATGTTTTTCTGTTTGAAGTTTATTTGATTGCTTTTGTTTCTTTCTGGTCATTCCACTAGGTAGGGCAGGGTGCCGGCGCCGGTGCCAGTCACAGTGTTGGTGTAGGTCTCGGTCCCAGTTTCCCGGCCTCAGAGCCCCCCGGAGCGGTAATAGTCACAGACTGGGTCGCACTCCCCAAAGGGCCAAGGCTCCGCAGGTGCGGGCGCCTTTGAAACTGCCGCCACTGGAAACCGGCTTCCGAGCCGACATTCCCGTGGCAAAGAAAGTGCCCATTTGCTTCGATTACTTTGTAACGACTCTGCTCGCCTTTGGTCTTACTGGTACCCAGATGGGTGATTTTGGAGCTATTTGCGTGCATAAACTTGTTTTGAAGGCGCGGAGGTCTACTAGCTCAGGTACTTAAAAACGCTTAGTAGGAATTAGCAACAGAATGAGGAGCTCCGAGCACCCCGACGCGGGATCACTTGAGGCACAGGGACTTCAAAGCGGCCGGCGTTAATCTGTCCAGATCGCCCCGAGACTAGGCTGGAGCTCGGACCGCAGCCCGCCTGCCCTCACCTCTTGGCTTGGCCGAACCCCGCAGGGGGGCAGCCGTCGTGGGGCGGGTGCCCGGTGTTTCCGTGGGTCGCAAGATTTGGCGGCGATGTTTCGAAAATGGGTGAAAAAAAGAGAGGGGACGGAAGCGGGGGTCGGCATTGCTCCCACCCTCAGCCTGAAACAGCCTGAAAGGCTGCGTGTGAGGCGATGGACCGGGGCAGCGATGATAGCCACGTTCGCTCCCGGCGACGGGCGGCCCCTTGCCGGCCCTCGCAGTCGTAGGCACATCGGGAGGGGAGCGGTGCCGCCTGGAGCCGCTCCCGCCGCCCTCGCCGCTGACACCTCCTTCCGCACCCGCAGTCCTACTGCGGTCCGTTCCCGCGCCCTGTGCTTCCTCTCAAGCTGGTGACCCTGCTAGGTCCTCGCCCTCCCTCCGGACGGTCGTGGCCCGGCTGAAAGCAAAGACTCCGGATGCATGCCCGCCCCAGTAGCGACGGGCTGCTGGCGGAGTCTGGTGCGAACAGGTAGTGAGCCCGAACTCTCCCCGGGAGCGGAAGCCTGCAGCCATCTCCTCACGTTCCCAGAGAGTACATATGTTATTCCTGTGTTGCTTTTTGCTTAATTTTATAGCAAACTCAGCCACCACGGCGGTTATTTAATATGTGGCTCCCTGCTAGGCCTTGCTGTTTGATTGCTGTCACAAATAATAACAGGTGAAATTTCTCATCGCTTCTGCAAATACACGGCAGCCCACTGCTACTCCTTTCTGCCCCTCGAGTTAATTGTTTTCCCACCGTAAGCCTCATACTGCATGCAAACAGAGCAAACAGAAACCCGAACCCTCCCAAACGTGTGCTTCTCAGCAATTATGTTATCGGCAGGAAATATTTCATGGTTCTGATATCATAAGCCCCGAGCAGCATGAAGTTTATCACAGCCTTCACATGATGAAATTGTACTTCTTAAAGTGTTAGAAAGAAAAGCAGAACGTCTTTTAATGGGATTTGAGCCGATGATTTTGATTGCTGCTATTTAAACACTGCACTCGAATCCAGGTTCTCAATAGTCAGTTTCTATTGCAAGGCAGGCGAACAAGTCAAAATTAGCTGTTTAAAACTGGCTGTAATAGATCTGTAAATACAAATAAGACCTAAACGGCCATATCTGTGGCCATCACACCCAGCTCGTAGATCCTGTTGCGTTCTAACACCTCTGTTGCATGACCGTCAGGCTGACAAAGGCCACAAATATATAAACCAGTGAGTGATCTTGCTTTTAAAACTGGGGAAAGTGCACTAGGCATCACTGGAGAGTGAAAAGGCAACTCTTCACTTACTGGAGGGTGAAAAGGCAAGCGTTTAAGAAGGGTTGTTTGGGGATCCTTCTGCATGAATAATACAAAATATTAAATGTTGCTTGTGGTTATGTTTGTGATCCTAATTTAAGTCTCTTCCTTAAGTTGGTACAATTCCACCTGGATCAAGGAAAGTCACCTGGAAACTAAAGCAAATCTAATTATCATTTTTCAACTCCCCTTTCGTAAGTTTCTCAAACGTCTGTCAACACTTTACGAAGAAGTAACACTCTCCAACAGCCTTGGGTTGTTTCGGTTTGAGGTTTGGGGGTTTTTAGTTGGTTGGTAGGGTTTTGCTTGGGGAGTTTTGTTGTTGTTGTTGGTGGTTGTTTGTTTTGGGTTTTTTGTTGGTTTTGAGCCAGTAGAGGATCAGAGGCCTCAGTACAAAAAGCTGTTGTGCAGTCTTACCTAGCAAAACTATCCATGTTCACCCTAAGCACTGAGTATTTTCATCCTTCCCTCTGCTTATACTGTAATATTTTTCTGATTAGCATCAGACCCTGACTGTTTTTTACTAAATATTGCATTTCCTTTTATTTAAAAACCACAGATAAGGATCTATTTTAGATGTTATTTTTCTTCGAAGGGGGAGAAAGAAAGTGATCAATAAGGCCGTTTAGAATACCACTTTGTTCTCAAATACTGAGCTGTTCCTTCCAGCACTTGATTCCTTAACTCAATTCTGTCCTTTTTACTTCACATATCTGGGCCAGAAAAAGGTTTTTCTTTGCTTCTCAGTTTTGTAAAGTAGCCCCACACTTAATATGAGGCTTAAACATTAGTGTGTCCGTTTTGCTACTGTGTATATCTATATATATATATCTGTATCTATCTCTCTCTATCTCTCTCTATATATACACTGTGTATATCTCTTTTAAATTGGTTCAGATAGTTAAAAGAGAGGAAGGTAAATTGAATTAATTACTAAGGGGTAAAATTGCTTTAATGTCACACCATCCTCAGTCAGTATTAAAGATGGCAGTTCTTTGGATATGTAGGTCTACTGATTTCTTCTATTTAAAGTTCACATGTATCTGTTTCAACAGCTGATTCTTTAACCCTCTTAGATGTGAGTTTTCAAACCAAAAGTAGATTTTAAGCTGCACTTCTTGAAGGTAGTCTATGTCTGCACACTGAAAATCCCACTTGGCCCAAACTAAAATGGATTGATGCCCTTTGCAGCTCTAGCAGAAATCCCTTTTGTCAGAAAATAAGGATAATTGTCAAGTAATTTGGTCTAACATTCCCATAAAAGAGAAGGCTGTGGTCTGCATTTGACAGATGAAGCAGACCAAGAAAGGGTGTAGGTGGTTTCTTCATAAAAATAAGCACTGAAGTTAAGCGTCTAGTTCAAATGCCAAGGTCTGCACAGATGTATTAATTTCTGCTTGATTTTTTTTGAGTGCTGCACATACTCAACAGCCTGGAAAAGAAAGGCACTGAGATTTTTAAAAGGAGGTCCTTACATATGACTTGCCACATCTGAAAAAAAATCTGGTTTGGGAATTTAAAAAAAAAAAACAACACGCTGAAAGATGGTGAAGGAGTGGAAGTCCTACAAATGTATTTGAAAGTATCCTCCTTCATCTGCCCTGTCAGATACTCTCTNGCAAAATCCCAGCAGAAATTTGAGATGAAGCTGAAATTACTATAGCCCGTTGGGAATCGAGGGCTAGCAAAAAATGAGGATGCCCAGAAATTGGCATCTAGTTTTTAGACAAAATCAAACAAGGATGAAAGCAACATCACAGATAGCATCAAACATACCACCCAGAAAACACCTTTCAACCCTGTCATGGTGGCAACAGAAGTTCAGGAAAAGAATGCCCTGATGGCAGGCGGTCGAGAAGTTTTTTTAAGGTATCCATGTAGACCCCATGGAGGGTAGAGGTGTACTCATATCCAGATTTGTAAGGACAAAGGACATATATAACTATAAACAGTGATATATAGTTTTACATGTATGTCTGCATATGTGTATTTGTTATGACAGCCTGACAGAATAGACGTTAAGGTTCCCAACTTCTTTTCCCTTCTTAGGCCCTACAGATCAGAGCACTTCAGCTCAACAGTTTCAGTTCTGTGAGTTCAAGTGATCTCTTGAAGAGGAGGCATTTTCCTGCATGCTCTAACTCCAGTGAAGGAAGAAAGGGCTCAATCCCAGCTCAGAAATAAAGCACAAAATACTTCAGTGCAGTGTGACTTCACTATAACCTGGGTCGTTCCTCCGGAACAGTTTTTTTAGTCAGAAATGCTCCTTATTTGTCTAAACCCCCCAGGGGTATATTTGAATAAAGTCCAACTAAATAAGATAATCTGTAACCCTTCAATTACTTGTCTTCTTCTTTTTTTTTTTCCCCCCCAAGCATTCTTTTTGTGGCTTGGAGGTTTTTTTAGCGGATTGACGAACCTAACAGGAGGTTATTTTAGCGGATTGGCGAACCTAACAGGAGGTTATTTTAGCGGATTGGCGAACCTAACGTGCTCCTTTCTGTTTCAGCAGAATGCTGTTTTTGCAGTTCTATCTTTAAGATAACATCTAAAGGGTTGTGGAACCCATTGAGAAATCCCCGGTCCCACACATGACTGAAACACCCCGCAGCTTCTCACCGCAGTGTTTCCTGGCCAGATTCTGGAGAGATAGCGGACAGAGAGCAGGGCTGAAGACGGCGTGCACGGGGCCGGGAGCAATCCCGTGGCTGCTTCCCGAACCTCTGGGAAGGGAGATTTTGTAGGCTGGGGGAACGACAAATACTGCGGTGGTTGTGGTGGTAACTTTAATTTTGGGGTGATTACAGAGTATGGAACGAATGAACAAGCCTGCGTTAGAGACGGGTCCCTCAAGCCCTGGCACGGCCGCAGCACCCCTTCAGGGCTCCGGAAAGCCTTGCCCGACTGGGCTCCAGGCGAGAGGGACGCCGGCTTCCCCTGCCACCACCGCCGGGGCCCTGAAGCGGCGGGAGCTGCGTGTGCGAAGCAGAGATGAAGGCCACTCTGCTTTCCCTAACGGGCCTGAAAATAACCGTGAGTGTGGAAAGAGACAGATGAATCTCTTTGTTCGTTAGGGAGAGCCTCACCTAGGTGTATTTCGAACCAAACTGAAAACCTTTCCTTTCCCGGGGCGGCCACGGCTTTTCCGCTCCCCCTCCGAAACGGTGCAATTCGCAGAAAATCTGAGCGACGTCGAACACTTTTCAATCTATCTGTTTAAGCGAGATTTTAGCCCAGTTTATAAAGAAAAAAACTCGCAGTAGCCTTAAACTGAGCGGCACCTGTCGTGTGACGTTTTTAATCATGGGACGTTTTCAGTTACAACACTGTAGTACAAGGAGTAGCTCTAAAATACCTTTTCATCTCTGCCCTGGCCGAGGAAAGGTAGAGCCCAAGGGAATGGCTGTCGGACAGGAGCCCCGGGCGTGTGCTGGCCCCGTCGAGAGACACAGAGGGGCTCGCTAAGCCTCGGAAAGGCATACGAGGCTCAGCCTTCGCGGCTCCGGGCGAACTGCTCCTCGTGCGGTTTTGCATTCAAAGTAGGGCAGCCCGGCAGGGCTTCGGGACCCCATCCGCACCCCGCGCTGAATGCAAACGCCTTGCGAGAAGCAGTCGGGAGAGAAGGCAACAGCGAGCTGTGGCCGGTTCGTTTCGAGCCCGTGTCGAGCTTCTCCGCTACGTTTTTGTTCTCGTCTTCGGTCGGACGGAAAAGCCTGGGTCAAACGCTATTACGGAGAGAACTAGTGGCTAGGGGAGGCGGTATCTAAGTGCCGGCTATGATCAGCCTAAGCTTCCGCCTGTGTGACCAGAGGTGGACCCAGCAGGAGACTGTTTCGCTGTCTCTCGTCTCCAGTCAGGGACTGGGGCAGAGCCTCGGCTGACCTCAGAAAAACTGGTGTCTCAGGGGGCACCGCCAGGCACCCACCGATCTCTACCCTCCGTCCTGCGCCGAGACATGGAGGCCGTGGTCAGTTGTTGGCGATTTATTTCGGTTGCCCCAGTGAGGGGCGGCCCGGAGGGAGCAGGGGGCGAGCGGGCCGGGGTGGGGGCAGGCGGGCGACAAAGCTGGGCTGCTCCAGCTCCGGCCAGGTCCTTCCATCAGGCAACGAAATCCTCGCCGCTCGGTGGGTCTGGTTTAAAATTCATCCGGGAGAAGGCGGTAGGTCTCTCCAGTGTTCTCTGCGATCTGTCTGGCGGTGAGCAGAGGGCGAGGGGCTGCGGGTTTGTAGCTGCAAATAGTTCACGCAGGCTGCGCCCACTCCGCAAAGGCATACGGGCATCTACACCTTCCTAGGTGCTGTTTGCTTCCTTACCCTGCGGAGCAAAAGGCTCCTGGTTTTGCGCTGAGCGAAAGCGCACAGCAGACCTGGCACACTCCCGAATGACAAATCCACCTTCCCGGCGATGGACGCTAAGCGGGAGCGTGGGTCGCGAGTGAGCGGCTGCCGAGCCCCTGAAAACCCGAGCTGCGAACCAAACCCGCCGCTTCGCGCAGAGACGTAGCCGGGAAGGTGAAATATGTCACCCCCGTAATAACAACGCTGCCCGGTGAGCGGGGAGGAGGGGAGGCTGTTGTTGGTCTCCGATGAGGCACAAGCCCAGCTGTTTGTAAGGCGAGACGGCCAGCGGAAGGGTGGCGGGGGGCTAGTGTCACCCGCCCCGTTTCGCCGGCCGGGAGATGGCCGCTCTCCCTCTGTTGGATGCTTGTGCTGAGATTGGCTCATCTTCCCTCTTTTCCTCACTCCGCCTTGCATCCTCACCCCTCGCTCGCCGCTACGCATCCTCCCCTCTGTCCCGAGAGGCTGTGCGCCCAGGGGAGTGATACTACCTCGGCAAAGGTGTTTTTGGGGGCGAGGGAAAGTCGGATCCTCGACTGAAGCCACTGAGGGGTGATGCACCCCCGTTCCTCGCTCTGAGCGTCGAGGGGCAGGGGGCAGGCCTAGTCTCTCCGGTAGCCGGCTGGGGTGGGGACATACACCAGAGTCACAGGTGACTTGTTCCAATTAGTAGCTGTCTAATTAAATTAGTGTCATGCGGCCCAGCCAATGGGCCGGCAGGGGTGGAGGGCGTGATGAGACAGCCCAGCACAAGCCCCTCCCCGGCGGCCCGCGGGGCCCAGAGCACCGGTATAAATTGCCTCGGCGGAGCTCTGCTGCTGATCCGTACGGTGGTGGTTTGGTTCGGTGTCGGTCTGTGTGCGAGTTCTGTCCTGCCCCTGCTGAGGATGCAGCTGGGCGAGCCGCCGCTACTGCTGGCGGCTGCGGGGACCCTGCCGCCCCCCCCCTTCTACCCACTGGAGGGCGGCGGCGGGGCAGGGGCGGGGACCGGGGCGGGCGCTGGGGGCAGCTCTCGTGGGCCGCCCGGGCCAGGATCGCCTCCGCGCCTTGACCTGGACAAGACTACCAAGAAGTTTGGGACAACCACAGCCATGCTGGGCGAAGCGGAGGCAGGCGAGCCGACCTTCACCGCTCCCAAGCCGGATGGCCGCAAGGCCACCCCCTGCGGGGAGGAAGAGATGCCCCCGGCCGCCGCTGCACGGTACTCCATGGACAGCCTCAGTCCCGAGCGCTACTACCTGCAGTCCCCCGGGCCGCCCGGGGCCGAGCTGGGGGGAGCGTGTGCCCTGTTCCCTTACCCGCCAGCTGCTCAACATGGCACCGTCTACCAGGCGCCCGGCAGCTCTCGGTATCCGTACGGCTCGGTGCTGTCGCCGGGCAGCTTCACGGGCACCGTCTGTCCGCCCGGTAGCCGACCGCAGTTCGGCGGCGGCAGCGGGTACCAGTATGGGCAAGCAGCGCCCGGGGGACCTCTCTACGGCCCGTATCCGGCGGCGTCGGGTTCCTGCGGCGGGCTGGGGACGCTGGGGGTGCCGACCGCCGGCCCAGGACTGAGGGCGCAGGTTTTCCTCTGCAACCGCCCGCTTTGGCTCAAGTTCCACCGGCATCAGACGGAGATGATCATCACCAAGCAAGGCCGGTAAGTGGGTAGGGGGTGGCTCGAAACGGCGAGAAGTGGTGGCGGGCAGGGGGTGAAACCGCTCCGTGCTGACTAGCGCAGTCCGCTCCCCAGGGAAGGCAGTGAGCGTCTCTGGCCGTGGGACGAGTTCCTCGAAAGGCAGATTTCCCAATTCCCCCGCACCAGGTGGCCTGAGAGCCGAGACGCGGGTCGGTTTTGATTTGCCGCCTTGGGCCAGCTGGTTCCGGGACGGAGGACACTGTAGCCGGCTCCAAGCTGCCGCCGGAGCCCCAGCTCTTCCGCTGCCCGCCTCACGTGTTCGCTTTTCCCCTCTCCACCAGGAGGATGTTTCCTTTCTTGAGCTTTAATATCACTGGCCTCAATCCCACCGCCCACTACAATGTCTTCGTGGAAGTGGTGTTGGCAGACCCCAACCACTGGCGTTTCCAAGGGGGCAAGTGGGTGACTTGCGGCAAGGCAGACAGCAACATGCAAGGTAAGTGATGCTCTTCTAGACTCTCCTCTCTGCTTTTCCCCACGGGCTGACTTCCCAGAAAGGGTCCTTGCTTCCACCTCCAGCACCTCTGCAGAGTCTCGCAGGCCTTCGGCATCCCTCTGTGGGCAGAGTTATAGTTTGAGGGCGTCGCAAGACTCTTTGTTTTGTTCCCCTCCGCGGTGCGTGAGGCTGTGCGGGAGGAGGAACGCTGGGGGAGCTGAGACGCTGTCTCCGCGCTGCCGACTGTGGAGCAAAGCGGCTGTGCCTAACGGCCGCCTGAACGGCTTCTCTTCCCCAGGCAACAAGGTGTACGTCCATCCCGAGTCGCCTAACACCGGGGCTCACTGGATGAGGCAGGAGATTTCTTTCGGGAAACTGAAGCTAACGAATAATAAAGGTGCTAACAACAACAACGCGCAGGTAAATGAGGGAGGAAGGCAGGCTTTTGGGGGACTCCTGATGCTCTACTAGGGGAGTTTCTAGTTTTCAGGACTCTGCAGCATTTCGCCGACCTACCTGGGGATTATTGTTCCCTTCTTCAATTGGATTGTAGATCTTGCTTCTTTGTTTATCCTCAGAAATATTTGCTTCTTAAGAAGCTTGCTTCTAATCTGTGACAACTGGAAATGTCAGAAATAGATGTGTGAATTTCTTTGAGTTTAGACAATACATCTGTTTCTGGAGCTAATCAAATTAGGTGATAGCTCTTGAGTTTCTGCATTTACACATTTTTAACATTTTAGTAGTAGTGAAATGGGGCTACAAACTGAATCTTCTCTTAGTTAAAATCGTTCCATGCCCAAATGCAAAGATTGCAATTTACAGAAGAATATCAGTCTATTTTATAGACCTTTTAATGTTAGACACAGTTTATCTAAAGATCTTGTCTTGTCTGTGATTCCCTTTAGATGATAGTACTGCAATCTCTACACAAGTACCAGCCCCGGCTTCACATTGTGGAAGTGACTGAAGATGGTGTTGAAGATTTGAATGATTCCTCAAAGACTCAAACGTTTATTTTTCCTGAAACGCAGTTTATAGCAGTTACAGCATATCAAAACACCGATGTAAGTATGGACATATAAAATGACAAGAGTAAAATTGTCTGAGTCCAGCATTTCATCTTACTGTATGCTGCTTTTACTTTTAGATTACTCAGCTCAAAATTGACCATAATCCTTTTGCAAAAGGCTTCAGAGACAACTATGACTCGTAAGTACACTTGTGTCTTCTCTTAAAGCTGTCTGTCTGGGTGACTTGATTCTTGCCTGAAACATATGGAAGAGTTTTGTTTAGATGTCATCTCAGTTATTCAAGAGCAGTAATACTTCCATCATCAGTTTTTGCTAGCTGATATGCTCCTTTGATACAAGTGTCTGTTTAAATAGTTACTATGTTATCTCGATCTGCTTTCCAGGAGGCTTCTGAATTTTGGTAAGATATCAGTACTGGCAACATCCAGCTGGCCTACAGGTTGACAGCAGGCAGCTTCCTAATTGTCAGCAGAGTTGCCTAATGCTCCCTTCTAATATCAAATGGCCTCTGAAAAACTGGAGCAACTGGGAGGAAAGTGCTGCACCACCGTTTAAAACGGGGTTAACTGGCAGAGAACAGTGTATACTTGTAGTACAATAGTACTAAAAATTCTACTTTTATACTAGCTTAGGAAAAAACAAGGAACTCCTAAAGTGGATGTGGAATGAATAGTTATCTAACCAAGCTTACTTGTGACACTTCAGAGTAATTGTTTCTTCCCGATTTGTGGGTTTTTTTGTGTTGTCTTACTACAATACTGGAATTGTAAAGAAAAGAGTGTTTCTCTTTTTGTGTTGTAGCATGTACACAGCTTCAGAAAATGACAGATTAACTCCATCTCCCACGGATTCTCCTAGATCACATCAGATAGTGCCTGGTGCCCGGTATAGTGTGCAACCATTCTTCCAAGAACAGTTTGTCAACAATCTGCCCCCATCCAGATTTTACAATGGTGAGAGAACCGTCCCTCAGACAAACGGCTTGCTCTCCCCGCAGCAGAGTGAAGAGGTGACCAGCCCTCAGAGGTGGTTTGTTACACCTGTTCAGCAGCCCAGTACCAACAAACTGGACATGAACTCCTATGAGTCTGATTATTCTCCTAGCACATTGCTCCCTTATGGCATTAAATCCCTTCCTCTTCAGACACCCCATGCTCTGGGGTACTACCCTGACCCAACGTTTCCATCCATGGCAGGCTGGGGCAGCAGGGGCTCTTACCAGCGAAAAATGACAACAGGGTTACCTTGGACCTCCAGAACAAGCCCTCCAAGTTTCTCTGAAGACCAGCTTCCCAAGGAGAAGGTGAAAGAAGAAATCGGCTCATCCTGGATAGAAACTCCACCCTCCATAAAGTCTCTAGATTCAAATGATTCTGGTGTCTACACAGGTGCTTGTAAGAGAAGGAGGTTTTCCCCTAGCACTTCCAGCAATGAAAATTCTCCAACTATGAAATGTGAAGACATTAATGCTGATGACTATAGCAAAGACACTTCAAAAGGCATGGGCTACTATGCATTCTATACTAGCTCTTAAAGCATACTTCTGTTCCGATTGGCTTTTTTTCAGGGTGGCCTTGGGTTTTCTAAAATTTCCAAAAAGACTCTTGCCTTCCACCTTGAATTGTTGTGTGCAATTCTGAAGAAGGTACCAAAGCTTTTTGACTGTTGCAGGTGACAAATTAGGGGAAGAGGGAACCACGGTAGAATTCTTACCCTGTTTTAGAAGAAACTATACATGGAAGCTAGCTGGAGCCTAGATTTTTACGATGCAGTTTATTTACTGAATACATTGCAGGGTACACTTTGTCTTGGCTCAGAGGCCTGATCAAATCTATGCACTTCTGGGCAAGGTAATGGCAGGGTGCGGGGGGAGAGAGGGAGGAGAGAACGGGGGAATAGGATCCTAAACTTACTGCTCCTCTAATAAGAGGACTGGAGTTTAGGGAGCTGCACAAAAAAAAAAAAAAAATAAAGTTTTGTTTTACAGTGAGTTGAAGACAACATGGTTGGCAGTCAGGTATCCTTCAACTAAGGATTTTTATGGCAGAAGATGGCTAAAATAAGGTCTCTTCACCAGGCAGGTTTTTGACTTAGTGGGATTGCAATGACCAAATCTTGACTTTAATTAGTTTAGATTGTGTATTTAAAAAAACAAACACAAAACCCACTTCCACCCCAAAAGTGTACCCTTTATTCAGGTGGCCAGAAACAAAGTGTACAGTTGTGTTTTTATCCAGGTACACTATAGAATATTGTGGAATAATGTATAATAGTTGATCTATAGCTGTTCAGTCAGAAGAACATCTGGTAATACTTTGAAATTCAAAAGCTTTTTTTTTTTTTTCAAATCCAAATGCAATATGTGAAAAACCTGAACAGATTTGTATTTGTGTATGTAAAGTGACTTTTTCAGCTGCTCTGTACAAAACTGGAAGTGATGTTACTTACCTATTCTTCTTGCCTATAGTTTCAGTCTTTTAAATTGATCAGCTCTAGAGCACTGGCACGCAGACTTGACTCTGCTTTTCTTTTCTATGTACATAGTAATTTTTAATAAATATGGTAGTGCCAGGGGCAGGATTGAGAGTGGTTCTCTGCCTCTACTGGGTGTCTCAGCTTGGGGGAGGAGAAGTGAGCACAATACTTAGGGGGCAAGTTGTCTCTAATTCTAACTCTCCCTTGCAAGTGTTTCTCCTTGCTGCTTTCTCCTCTGCACCGTGCTTGCCTGGACACTGCTATTTGTGTGGAAGAGCTGTCTGGGTTTTGAGGGGGAAATTTTATTTATTGGGTTTTTGTTTGTTGTAGTTTTGAGGTTTGGTTTTGGTGTTGGGCTTTGGATTTTGTTTGCTTTTTTTTTTTTTTCCTTTTGTATCTTCTCACGGGTTGCCATCGTTCTCTCCAAGCTCTGAGCCCGTGTATTCTTGGTCAAAAAATCCGATGATGTCTCTTCCGTGCACCTTCCCCAGTCTACGGGAGGCAAGGTGTGCGCTCAGCCCTTGTCTCAGGGAGCGATTTGTGAACTCGCCTAACCCAGCAGCGGCGAGGCTGCCCTCTCCGTTTCCAGGAATAGGGTTAAGAAATTCCCCTGCCCGCTTATCTGGCGAGGAAGAGCCGCCTGACAGAGCGGCTGAATCCTGGCTGCGGTGGCAGCGAAACCTTTCCTGAGGATATGCAGGCAGTAATGGGATTAAACTGTTAGCGATGCCCAGCTGCAAACAAAACCAGCCAGGGGCTGGAGGAGGTAATGCCAGCGGGGAGCATTGGCAGGGGCCCCGAGAGGCCGCCCCCACTTTGGGGCGGAAAGCAGCAGATTCCCCGGGAAGATTTCGATCAAATCCTTTCTCCGTGTGAGACTCGGTCTCTGAGCCTTGGGAAGAGGGCGAAAAAANGGGGGAAAAGGGAAAAAAAAAAAAAAAAAAAAAAAAAGGGTGTCCTAGCAGCTCTCGCTCTGCGCAGAAAGCCTTATCCCCTCCCGGGAGGAGTCGCAGTAATTTTGAAGCTAGGAGGGACGGGAATGTTTTTCATTTCCTCGGTTTTTGTTTTTTTTTGTTTTTTTTTTTTTTCCCCTTTTTAGTGGCCAGTACCCCATACCCCATTCCGGAAAAGCTCCCTGGCAAGGCAGACAGTTCCGTGTCCATCACAGCGTGCCCGTGGCAAACCGGCCGCTCCTTCCCCGGACTGCACACACCGATCGGTAACGGAGAGCTCAGAAGCATGGTTCCGTTGTGCCGCCTTGATAAAAGCTGTATAATTTCTCATGGAGCCGTTCGAACAAACAAACAAAACAAAACAAAAAAAAAGGCAAAACAAAACAATAAACAAAGCATATAAAAAATACCAAACCCATAACAACAAAAGAAAAAAAAAAAAACCAACAAAAAAACCCACAAAGCGACAACAACGCAACCCCCTTAATACTCGTGAAAAGTCCTCGCACTGTTTAATAGAAACATAAGTGCCTGACTGGCCCCAATTAACACCTTGTGATTTAATGCATTCCTAAAATGGGGTGTCAGACGCCAAATTGTGAATAAAAGTATCTAATTAATCTTCATAGGATGACACCGATAAACAATTCTATATTTAAATGAAGATCAAGGAACTGAATGCTTATTTGTTTACATTAACAGAAGATAAAGTTAAGTACCCTTGCACTTTGCTTGGTAATGTAATTTACTCAGACAAACAGCAGCTCCCGGGAACGGGCCCCGCCTCGCCTCGGCGGCCTTTTTATCGCGGCTGTGGAGGGAGGGGGCGACCTGGCGGCTGCCAGCCCCTTCCTCCGCGACGCTGGCACCCGCGGGCAATGCGGGCGTGTGCCGGGAAACACGGCACCTCCGCCTTGCAGCTGGCGGGCACAAAACGCTGCGAGAAATGCCGCTGTTGGCCTCGACCTTGCGATTGCGGTGGCCCTCGCATGAAAACCATGAGCCTTTGTAACGACAGCTCGTCAGGGATGGCAGCAAACAGGGTCGAAAGGAAAACGTAAAAATAGTTATATGTGCCATTGCGGTAGTGTGCAGCGAGAGGTGAGCTGTGAGCTTGCCCGCAGAGGCTGCAAACCCTAGCTCTCAGTGGAGGAAAAGCCAGCCCTAGGCTGCTGGCTGGAACCCTCCCGCTTGTGCTCCGCTCCGTGCGGACAAAGGCGTCGCTGGCTCTGGGGGCTCCGCGCCGTATCCCCAGCGCCTCATCCTATCCCTGTGCCCCGGGAAACCGTGTAACCCCGGGGTCGTTGCCCCTGAATTAGCAGCTCTGTGGGTTATTTCCCTACCGAGCCGAGGAAGCGCTTCGGTTCCCGGCGTGCATGGGCACCCAGCAGGGCAATCGAAGCGGCAGAGACGGATTGCCCGAGAGGGGTTGGTACTATGTCTCACTAACGATTATTGGGGTTGGGAGTGTGTGTTTATTTACTTTCCCCCTTTCCTTACAGCAGACCCGACAGTTTATCTCCTCTCCCACCCGTGCTGCTTGCTGAGGCACGTCGAGAGCAACCGTCTGATATTTTTTTCCCCAACGAAACTTTGTTCTTTGTTTTTCGCCCCAAACTGTCCCGCCGGTACTTCACACCAAAGCAATGAAACGAAATGCCCCTCAAACCATTCTTCCTCTGACGGCATTTTCCTGAACCCCTCGGGAGAAAAGACTTCTTCCTCGATGGTCTGGAGACGAAGGAGCAGATATTTTTTCCTTGTTTTCTCTTCGAGTAATGTGATGGGGTTTTACTTTCGGTCTGAATTTCTTCCTCGACGCAGCCTCTTCACCACCTACTTGTTCGTTTCCACATCCTTCTGACTTAGGGGAGTGTGGACTTAACGGGGGGTGGGGGATGGCGCAGGAGTCGTTATGGTTTCAGCCTTTCTCAGCCGTCGCCGTCCTCCCTTTGGGCCAAATGGGAGGGCTCGGTGGCGGTCGAGGCGGGAATTTGCCCCCGATGTCTCCCGCAGTACCGCTGCGCATCAGACATGCCCCGTTTCTCCGGCACGACCGGCTGGGGGTGCTGGCCACCCCGGTGAGAAAATGGCCGTGAGGAAGCCAAGGAGATGGGGCCTGCTGTTGACACTTCTCCAGTGCCCCTTACACCACTGGTGTAATAATGATGATGATAATAATATTAATAATAATGTCACTGCTTGCCCTTTGTTTGTTTGTTTGTTTTTACATACAAACCCAATTCCCCATACCACTCTTCCCCTCCCAAAATCTCCATAGCCTTGTTCATAATATTATGAGCATGGCTGATATAAATATTAACCTAATCCTTATTGGAAGGATTTTGGTACTTGCTGGATATCACAAATATGTAATCCAGAGGAGAATGACATTAGACTGCCAGTCTGGAGTGCAAAATACAATTTGAATAAAATGATAGAGTGGTATCCAGTATTTCCTTTAGGGAGTACTATACTCTCAGCTGTCACAACCAATTGTATAAATAGACAAGACTGAGAGATGTGATCCTAATCATATTGATGAAACATTCATCTGAAAGAGTGAGCGCAGCCAGAAGGGACTTACTAGGAATATAATTAAATCCTAATCTGAGGAGGGGGAATCGTCTAGAGGTTTTCCTCCACCCTGCTGTCCTCTCTCCCGTTTTCATTTTGGAGTCAAAAAAATGTAAGGGAGGAAGAGAAAGCAAAGGAGAACGGAGTACTGGGTCATTTACCTACTTGGAGGACTGCGTCAGGAAGTGGGAAGAAGGCAAATCTGCAGTCTTAATCCTGCTAATAACGAAGCGTAAAGGTCTAACTTTACTCACAGGGGTAATTAACTGCTTGCAGAGGGTTTCCACCTCTGAGCAGTGTTAATCAGGTGCAGGAGGCCTGTGTGTCTGCACCAAGAGTTGCTCTATCGCCTGGGCTTTAAACATCAGCTCAGTCCTAGACTTGTGAGCAAAAGTTAATCTGTCTGTTGCATGTCATTTAGTTTTCATCTACAGCAGAGAATTGTCATTAGCAAAAAGGTTATTTTCTAACCTTCCAGCAGCTGGTTCTTGTCAGCATTGCCACGGTCTCACTCTGTTTTTTAGCAGCAAAGTGACATTGGGAAATTTTTTTCTGTGTATGTGTTAGCAGTCATTTATAACAATGGGAAAAAAACCCAAACCAGGTTAGCTACAGCTATACAGGGACTAACCTGTCTTGACTACTGGACCTCAAAAAATGGCCTGAGTACATGGATGGGACTTTTGTTGTGGTACCGGCGACAGTAGCAAAACCAGTCTGGCTACTTTAAATCACCTCTTTCTTTTGGATAAGGCATCAAACAAGTGTGTTTTCCTAGTTCAGACCAGCTTTTAGCTTATATCACTAAAGTGACTTCACATGGTGATGCTTAAAGCCTGAAGAGCAGTCTGTCTTCATCCTGCCACTGTTTAAGGTCAGTCTCCCTTTGAGTGTCTAAGTCTTAAATCTGATCTGATTTTTGTTTTTAGCTTTTTCCAAGTAGCTAAGCTTTTGTCAGAAAGCTCAGGCAAAGAGCAAGGTGAACTCTTTCTGCCTGGAGTGGACTGCATAGAAAGAAAGACCCCAAGGTCAATGTTCAGGTCTCTTAGCAGGGTATAATGTCTGCAAACCAGGGAAGAATATACGGAGCAAGACTTCATTTAAATCTGAACCAGGAGCTGCCTGTAAGTTCATATTCTTCTCTATTGCATTACTCTGCCGATCTAGTGGGCAGTGTTCCTGCCTATGGCAGGGGAGTTGGAGCTCCATGACCCTTGAGATCCCCTCCAGATCTGACAATTCTGTGATTAGCTCTGCAGTTTTATGCTTTACAGGAATTCTGTGGTTGAAGTGGGCACTACTAAAGTGGCTGTAATGTAAAGCAGTACTGTTTTAGCAGGTTTGGGAGTGAAACTTGGTGTTTTTCTGTACTGTGGTTGTATATACCTAGGGGAAAGAGTAATTTCTGTTGTCATCCCTGGTTTTCTTATAGAAGGATTAGGCTTTCATAGTGTGAATAGGGCACTAATTGCTAAACTCTATCAAGCAGTTAGAATCCCACTTGTCCATAAAGCAATACAGTGTTTGTGAATTGCTTGGTGTCATTGCAAATTTCCTTTGAGGAAGGGGGGTGGTGGAATTTGGTGTTGGTTTTTTTTTTTTTTCCCCTAGAAATGAAGTCGTTTGTAAGATATTACCACTTGCTTGTCCTCAGGGGTACGTTCTCAACAGCAGAACTGTTACTTTTTCTCTCTACTTTCTATACTGAGCAAGAATGTAAGAACACTATTTCTGCCCTAATAAATATGTAATTTGAGCAAAAAGAGATCTGAAACTCTTCAGAGAACATGGCAACACATGGACTTCAGGAGCTATACATGACAGCAGGTACTTTTTATCCTATCTCTTACTCTGGACAGAACATCTGTGTA
Source organism: Eubucco bourcierii (assembly GCA_013396675.1). NCBI lineage: Eukaryota > Metazoa > Chordata > Aves > Piciformes > Ramphastidae > Eubucco > Eubucco bourcierii. Next base: position 46,937 of record VWZE01014169.1, read on the forward strand.
GTCCTAGTGTCCACTGATACATCAAGTAGCTTATTTTCCAGTAGCTTTGTGTATTATATCTCAAGATTATTATCAGCCCAGCTCTTCTGTTACTTCTTTCAGCAAGAGCAGGACTTGCTCTGCTGCCTTTACACTACAACTCCTTGAAATATTAGGTGAATTTCTTGGTTTGGATGGGACTGACTTTGATCCAGAAGAAAGATTATGGCAAAATCTGTGACGATTGAATGGGTTTGGTTTTACTCACAGCATGACCAATGCCGCTAAAGTCTGTGCTAGCAGTAGTTTGAATAGCAGAGAAGGCTGCACTGTGAGTCTCCATGTCAGATGTGCAATGTATTTCTCTGCTTGGTCTGCTTAAATCATATGTACACTACAAAGCTCTGGAAATAACTGCTGCCCAGCTGGGGCAGAAGTAAGAATCAGGGTTTGGTGTGGGTTTTTGTTTTTGGGTTTTTTTTTTTTTTTTTTTTTTTTTTTTGTCACATCAGTTCTGTAATTCAGTTCTCTGTGCATCAGAGAAGCTTGTGCTGGCTGACCAGAAAGAACAGAAACCCACTTCTGCCCAGGTTGCTGGTGTCCACATTCCTCTGTGTAAGCAGCAATACCTGTGATTAAAAAAAAAATCTGATTTCCCTTTTTCCACAATAACAGCACATGAGAGGTCTTACCTGGGTAGTGGAGTCAGTGCCCAAGGTCGTGCTCACTGTAGGTATCAGTCTCTGAAAGCACTTCAGCAGCTTGTTTAAATGCTCTATCTAGAAAACGGTGAGTGGGTTTTCAGGTCAGGTAGAGATGCTACAGTGGTACAATCACAGCATCTAGGTAGCTGTAGGAGTACAGTGAAGCACAGGTTTACAGCACCTCTTGTACCCCACAATGACTGAACACAGGCATGCTCCATAGCTGGCTTTTCAGCCCCCCCAGATATGGTTAGGTCTAGTGCTATGGCAGCCATAAGAGAAAGGCATCCAAAAACATGAGGTCCTGTTCTGGTTTTGCTACAAAAAGCTTGATCCCTGTGTAATACAGTGGTGTGTCTAACAGCCTCACTGCTGTTTCTGCTTCCAACAGTTGCTCTTATTATGTGGATTCAGTTCTTGTTTCTGATGTTCCCACTGAATGCAACTGCCCTGTAAATGGCCTGAAATGTCAGGAGTTGCAGGGCAGCAGCAGCTGCAGGAGGGAGGTTCTGGTGAGGTGTTCTCCACTTTGCATTTGGAGAGATTGTCTAGAAGAAAATCAACAAGAAAAGAAGGGGAAAAAAATCAAGAAGAACAGACAAGAAGTATTTCACCTGAGAGTTAAAAAAACCCCAAACTCAATCAATCTAACAACCGTTGATGGGATTGCCCTGAGCTGTGCCCTGATGACTGGTTCCTGCTAGTGTTTTTGATAAGTGGCTATGGTCTTTCCTCTGCTTGCAGTTGTACTGAGTCCTGAGTCTCTGTAGGAAAGTATGAAGAATACAAGATGAGAGGCAATGCCCTGATGGTCTTTTCTCAACCTACTTGGGAACTGAAAATTTTAAAAAGCCTAACGAAACAAACCCCCAAACCAAACAAAGAAACCCAACCAACAACAGCAAAACCAAACCAAAACAAACCCCACAACCCCCAAAACCCAAAACCCCAACAAAGGAAAAACTCAAAAAAACCCAACCCCCAACAAAGGAAACAAAACAACCCCCTAACAACCCTGAAAAATCCCCAAACCAACAAGGACACCCCCCCCACAAATACTCAAACCCAGCAGGTAGCTTTTCTGGTTGGTGAGGTGTTCTACAAACCAGGAGGCAGGGTGAGAACTAAGGCATTAGCAAACAAGGTAGATTGTGTTCCTCCACCCTGCTCCCTTCAATTGGATCTGATCTGCATCGTTCCCCACCCTGACATTAATATTGTTATGCTGAGGAGTGCTAATGGCCACCCATAATGTCTGAAGGTCACCGGAGTTTAGAGAAAGAGAACACCATAAAAAGACTTAAAGATTGGCCATAACCACACCTAAAAATATCCTGGTGGAGGCTAAGTGGATTAACTCTCTCTTTTGTCTATCAGAGAAAGCTTTCAATATCCTCAATATCCTCTATTATAACAGCTACAGAGGTTAATAGCCAGGGCAAAGCTTCTCGAGTCTTAAGGTGTATCTTCATTGAAGAGGAAGGGTGAAGCTGTGGGAGGGGAGCTGAGCTGAGCTGATTTAGGGTTCCAGGGCTGAGCCCGAATCTTCTGCCTCCCCCAAATAATCATTCTGAGGTTTCCTAGAAACATGCTTAGCAGCATGTGCAAAAGTAGATTGGGAGTGATGCCTGCCCAGCTGCAGAGCCAGCTCTGAGTGTACTGAGAAGAAGGGGAAAAAAAAAAAATAAATAAAAGGAAGAAAGCTAAACCTGAAGTAGAGAAGCCAGCAGTGCTATGTGGAAGAAAACAAGTTTTGAGCTAAAATAGGCAACACTACATTTTAAAGGGAATTTTGCAGAAGTGAAAACCACTGAAATTGGTGTATGACATTAAGAGATTGTTATTTAAATTCCACTTTACTAACCCTCTACCTCTGTGAGTAGGGAAAAATTGCCTCTGGCACAGATAGTCTCACCACTTCCGTTTTCTGAGACCTCTGCATCTATAGGTAGGGAAAATGTAATGAAAAATGAGCTGACTGGTGAAATATACCTTGCCTGTGAGAAAATGTCTCTTTTATCAGAGGGAGAAGGCTACAGTTGTGGAGAGCTACAATTCAGTGTGTGAGCAGCAGGTTGCACTATGAGGAGTAATTGAAGAAACTAGAAGGTAATAGTAATGGAGTGGCTGAATGAGACACAGCTGCACAAGATACAGCATGTCTGTTCCCTATCACCTTGTGGGAGACCTGGAAGCTCTGGGCAGCTGAGAAAAGATGAGTACACAATTGGTTATGCAGACAGTTTAAGGAGCCTGCAAAAATCTTTGTCTCATTTCAAAGGGGTGATGAATGTCCTCAGCATCAGAGGGACAACATTCTTCAGTCTTAAAAAAAGATAAAAGGGCAAGAGTGATCATTTGTTTGACCTGGTCCTGCAAAACTCTTGAGTCAGGAAGTGCCTGGGTCTGGATGGGTTTATAGAGAACTGTCACTACATGTGTGCATCAATATCCATAGAAATATTCCACAGATAGAGGTGAAAGTTAGATCTGTGTTGCATTTCTGATGTGTGCTCTGGAGCAGATCAGGTTGGATCAGGCAGTCGGGAGAGATGTTACTTCAAAGATGGAGTGAGAGCTGATGATCTGTGGTTATCGAACTCAGCACTGGAATCGGGGCCAGAAACTCCACTGAACTCCAGGTAAAACACAGAATTTTCAAATGGGCCAAACAATTCTCAACAGTCATCAGCAGCAACTTTATTAGCATCTGCAGCAGAGTTCTTTTGGGGGCAAAGGGCAGGGAGCTCACAATCTGCGTGCTGGTGCTTGTGGAGCTTTGGGAGACTTCGAAGCATCTAACATAGCTGGAGAGGGAATTTGAACCTAAGAGACCAAGCCCACTCCTCCTGATGCTTTTCACACACCTTCTTATATGAAGTCAGGAGTAAGGAGATGTTTGTTCTTCCGTGGTTGCTTTGTGCCCTGCTCCTGCTCGTGCTTTGAGGTCAGCCAGCTGGAAGCCGAGCGAGCTCCTGCAGGCTGTCCCTTTACCTCCCACAGTGGTCTGCCCAGGAGATCCCTGGGCAAGCTGAATTCTGGTCTCCTAAAGTGCCAGCTTGTGATGGTACTCTTTGTTTTTCTCACTTATTTCAGAATTGTAATCTTATGGCTGCCCTTTACAACCACTACTTATTCTTTGTGAGAACAGCAGAGGGCTCACCGGTCACCTGTGCCAGGAAATTGCCATCAACACAGACCAGATGTCTGTGTCCAGCTGCATCCTCCTATCTGCAGATGTGAGTGTGTGGTTCTCATGTCCACTGAGCACCAGTGGGGACAAGAGCTGGCGTGGCAGCTAATGGATCTTCTTCCAGTTTTTGAATGTGTCCTGCTTCTGCCGCCCCTTCTTGCTCAGGAGCTCTGTGCACAAAGTCATCTATTTTGGACTGTTCTCTGATCCCTACCTGTAGGATCTTGACTTTCTCATCACTTGGTCCAAGCAAAGCAGCGTGTTGCAAGCCAGCCCTTTGAAACCCATCCATGCTCTTCACTCTCCCTGTCTAGCTGTTCTCCAGAGCTTGTATTTAGCCATTGCAGCAAGCCAGCTGTGTGAGCTGTCTGACTGGGCTTTTCTTAGCTCCTGTGAGATACCACCAAGCAATCTTTTCTGTGATTGTTTTCAGTCCCCAGGTACTTTCTTTAGGTTCTGCTGGGGTTCAGAGTGCTGCTTGCTGCAGCTGCTGTGTTCTCATACCTTCTCTCCCTCTCTGAGTGCCCAGCCCTCTTTCAGCAGTATGTTCCTTATTCCTGCCTTCTTCGAGTTTCTCATTGCAGTAGTTACTTTGTAGTACAGAGGGTGGATGCTGTAGCAGTCCTTGAGTGTGTTTCTCTCCTGAGCCTTCAGGGATGCCTGCCTGGGGTGTGAGCCTGAGGTGCATGGCTCCAAGTTCACAAGCTGTGATGTTTGCTTTCTGGAGGCAGTGTACACAGATGAAAGTGGTCCTCACACTGCTTAGTAGTAGGGGCTTACATAACCTGGGGGGCTGGTATTGGCAAGGACACTCTTGCAGTCATGGCTGAATGGTATGGGGACCTGGTTCTGTTTGTTCAGCAACAGGTTTGGAGTTGATGGGTGTGATGGTTTGTGAGTTGTGCCC
>VWZE01014169.1:51850-67060 GCA_013396675.1 Eubucco bourcierii
GTGAGTTTGGAGGATGAGCCAGGGAGGTTAGAAGGAAAGTGGTTAGTGAGGTTACTCGGCAGAGCGAGGAGGCCAGAAGCTGCTAGACAGCCCCAGAGTGTCTGTGCCCAAGTGCCTTGTCTTTGTTTTGTATTCTTTTCTTATCCATCCCAGCAAGCCTATGAGTAGACATCACCATTGTTTTCCTTTCTCATCCTGTAATATAATTTTCTCTATTAAAATATTCCAATTAGCCTCAAACCAGCACAATGGGATGCTTCAGTAGCAGAAAAAGGAAGGGCTGACTGTGGTGAGTGTACAAGGGAGAGAGAGAGAAAATTTAGAGGCATGGATGAGCACTGAATGACACACCAGGCACACACTATTGAGTATTGGGAGGAGAAAGGTACTGAGAAAAAGTCTGAGATGGCTGAGCAAGGTCATTTTCAGAGCAATGTAAAGATGTGATACCCACCAAAGCCTTCTGTAGGAACATTACCAGAAGAACTCTGATCAAGAAAAATAATTTAATGAAAACTTAGTGGTTTATGTCTTGTGTTTCCATCACCCTTTTAAGTCTGATACCAGGTTCCCCTAAATCCAGACTTAATGGAATTGTATTTCCATTGTAAGAAGTCATGCTCAAGCTTCACTCACAGAATTATCAGCTTCACTGTGTGTTGGACATGGTGTGAAACTTGAGTCCTTTCATTTCTAATAAGCAAAATGACACTTCAATGTGTACTTCACCACTGCATGGGAAAATTGCAGAATGCCATAAGTTTTGTGGATTGCTACAGTCCCACAGTTGGTGATAGCATCAGAAAACCAATACCAAGAAAACTTTTTCTTGATGGAATATTTTAAATTGCTGGGAAAAAAAACCCCAACAAAATAAAACCAAAATGTAAAGAAGGTTGAACCAAAATGTAAAGAAGGGTGCTGTATTAGCCATACTGAAAATCCCACTGGAATTGCTACAGAGATGCAGTAGCCTCCTACAGTACTTGCTCCAAATTCATGCACAATATAAAGAGTAAGGCAGGAGCTCTTCATAAGCTGAAGCATTCTAACCTGTCCCAGCAGGATAACCTTGTCTGTGAGATCCGTTTGTTGGATTCTGTGGACTGTGTTTGTGGCAGAGTTGCATTTTGGGACCTCAGCTGACAGCTGTAAGAAGAGACCTGGTTTGCTGTCTTACAGCAGTGCTCCTGAGCAGACAGTACCTGGGATTTAGTGCTGTTTATTAAGAACAGAGTTATGTGTGATAACAAAACCTCCACTGAAGTGGGTGAGTGGGAGCTGGTTCAGTGGTTCTTGTGTCTGTTTTCCACTGTGCCTCCTGTGGGATCATAGAATCATAGAATGGTAAGGTTGGAAGTGACTTCAAGGATCATCCAGTTCCAACCCCCTGCTATAGGCAGGGACACCTCCCACTAGTACAGGTCACTCAAGGCCTCATCCAACCTGGCCTTGAACACCTCCAGGGAGGGAGCAGCCACAACCTCCCTGGTCAACCTGTGCCAGTGTCTCACCACCCTCACTGCAAACAACTTCCTCCTAACATCCCAGCACTGACCCCTGAGGGACACCACTTGGCACTGGTCTCCAGGTGGACATTGTGCCCTTGATCACCACTCTCTGGGTGCCACCATCCAGCCAATTCCTTACCCAGCAGTGCTCCACACATCCAGTCCATGTTTTTCGAGTTTGGTGCCCAGGATGCCATGTGGGACAGAGTCAAATGCCTTACTCAGGTCCAGGTAGATGCCATCAGTTGCCCTTCCCTTGTCCACTGTCGCTGTGACTTCATCATAGAAAGCCACTAAATTTGTCAGGCAAGATCTGCCCTTGGTGAAGCCATGCTGGTTCCCACCAATCACCTCTGCTTTGTTTTCCATTTGCCTTAGCAGGACTTTCAGCAGGATCTGCTCCATGATCTTGCCAGGCACAGAGGTGAGGCTGACTGGTCTGTAGTTTCCAGGGTCATTCTTTTTACCCTTCTTGAAGATGGGTGTTATGTTTGCCCTCCTCCAGTCAGCAGGAACTTCACCAGTCTGCCATGACTTTTCAAATATGATGGACAGTGGTTTGGCAACTTCATCTGCCAGTTCCCTCAGGACCCGTGGGTGGATCTCATCAGGCCCCATGGACTTGTGCACATTCAGGTTTCTTAGGAGCTCATAAACATCATCTTCTACTATAGTAGGCAGATTTGCCTGCTCCCAGTCCTCACTTTTACCCTCTGCAACTTGGACATTGTGGTTGGAGCCCTTGCTGTTAAAGACTGAGGCAAAGAAGTCATTGAGCACCTCAGCCTTGTCCATGTCCTTTGTCAGCAGCTCTCCATTTTCCTTCTGTAAGGGTCCCACATTGTCCCTAGTTCTCCTCTTCTCACTAATATACCTGAAGAAGTTCTTCTTGTTCCCTTTAATGTCCCTGGCCAGATTCAATTCGAGCTGTGCCTTAACTTTCCTTACCACAGCTCTGGCTGCACCAACAGTATCTTTGTACTTGTCCCATGTCCCCTGTCCTCGCTTCCATTCTCTATAAGCCTTCTTCTTGCTTTTGAGTGTATCCAGGAGCTCTCTATTCATCCATGCAGGCCTCCTGGCATTCTTACCTGCCTTCCTCTTTTCAGGGATGCATTTTTTCTGAGCCTGAAGAAGGTGATCCTTGAACACTGACCAGCTTTCCTGGGCTCCCCTTCCTTCCAGGGTTACTTCCCATGGCACCCTGCCAAGGAGATCCCTGAAGAGGCTGAAGTCTGCTTTCCTGAAGTCCAGAGCTGTGATCTGGGTACACACTCTTCTTGATGCCCTAAGGATCCTAAACTCTACCATTTCGTGGTCACTGCAGCCAAGGCAGCCCTTCAGCTTCACTTCACTCACCAGCCCTTCCTTGTTGGTGAGGACTAGGTCCAGCATAGCTCCTTTGCTTGTGGCTTCCTCTACCATTTGTAGGAGGAAGTTGTCATCGACGCATTCCAGGAACCTCTTAGATTGCTGCTGCTCTGCTGTGTTGTCCTTCCAACAGATGTCAGGGTGGTTGAAGTCCCCCATGAGGACCAGGGCCTGTGAACGTGAAGCTTCTCCTATTTGTTCGTAGAGGATCTTCTGACATTTCTGAATGCTTCCATTCCAAATCAGATACTTAGATAATTTTTTTGTACAGTTTTGAAAGTCTTTTCTTGTGCATGAGCCATGATCATTGAGCTGCTGAATTCTGAGGGTGGCTCAGAGATGGCTCTGAGCAGGTCAGGTACCTCCCCTGCCTGAGCTGATGAAAATGTTTGACTTAAATCCCAAAGGCAGGGTCTGGGTCTGCATAGGACATTAGGTACAGTAATGAAAAAAAAGAACTGACTGCAGCAAAATCCAAGTGGTCAGCAGAACTTGTAGGTCACTGAGCTGTGGCATTTAAATTTCCAACCAGAGCTTTTTTCTTGTTGTTTCCACAAAATGAGGTTGAATTCTGCAGCTTGAGGCCCAGCACAGTCATGTCAGGAGGAAGTGCTCGAGCTGAAGGCTTCCAGCCTCATCAGGAGCAACTTAATCTGTGCATAACATTTTTTACTGCTGCAGATGTTCTGGACAGCTTTGTGTTGAATTCTACTCTGTAACATGTCGATGGTAATCTCAAAGTTGGGTAGCTGTAGCTGCTCCTAGCTTGTGAGAATGGCCATGTCACTTAACACATGACATGCCTGTGAGGAAGCTTTCCTCACTGGGGAGGAAGGCTACAGACCACCCAGTGCACTCCTGAATGTGTAAAGTGTGTGTGCATAAGCGAAGCATACACTACCTAGCATGCAGCCTTTGAGATGCAATCTGGCCAAGGCAAAGGAGGCAGACAGGTACTCTGTAAATACAAGTAGGAAAACTTTTCCTGTAGAAGCAGGATAATGACTGGAATCAGAAACTTAACGAAAGCCAGTATGCCTTCCAGGTAGGGGGGAGAGACACTGTCCCAAAGGGCCAGATGTGGCAACCTGCACTGAACAGCACTTTGCAGTCTAAGGAGTCTCACTGGATGCTATTTATTCATTGCTTCCCTATTCAAGTTAATATGAGTAGAATATGTTGAATTTGGCTTCAGGTTACTAACAAAAAATGGTATTTCTTTAAAATCATAGAACCATAGAATGGTAAGGTTGGAAAGGACCTCAAAGCTCAGCCAGTTCCAACCCCCTGCCATAGGCAGAGACACCTCCCACTAGAACAGGTCACCCAAGGTCTCATCCAACCTGGCCTTGAACACCTCCAGGGAGGTTGTGGAGCAGAGAAGGCCTCCAGGGAGGCTGTGGAGCACAGAATCACCCAAAGCAAATCAAACACTGTTTTTTTGTGTCATGAGGGATTATGCTATTTTAGTGCTTTACAAATGCACCTTTTGGCTTTACAAATGCACCTGTAGTGCTCCAGATCATGTTGGGTGATTCTGTGCTCTGCAACCTGTGCCAGTGTCTCACCACCCTCACTGCAAACAACTTCCTCCTAACAGCCACTTTCAATCTCCCCTCTGACACTTTAAACCCATTGCTCCTTGTCCTGTCCTTGCAAGACCTTGGCAACAGTCCCTCCCCAGCCTTCCTGAAGCCCCCTTCAGATCCTGGAAGGCTACTCCAAGGTCTCCTGGAAGCCTTCTCTTCTCCGGGCTGCAGAGCCCCAATTCTCTCAGCCTCTCCTCACAGCAGAGCTGCTGCAGCCATCTGAACATCTTCATGGCCTCTTCTGAACCCACTCCAACAGTTCTATGTCCTTTCTGCATCTGAGCACAGAAATAAGGTCCCATGCTGCACAGGCTTTGAGGGAATTTTGGGGTTTTGTTTTGACAGGGTTTTTTAGATGTGGGGGTTGGGTGAGAGAAGAGCAACATCATTATGTTTCTTACTAGTGAAACACAAAAACCAATTAGCCTGGCTGGGGGGGGGGCGGGGAAGGAATAATCTGCTCACTTAGATGTTGTCTAAGATGCTGCCTTATTCCTGGAAGGAATGGAGCTTTTATGTGTGGTATTACATAGTAGCCTCCCCCTCCTCCAAGATGCATATCTTTAGCCCGGGGTGAGCAGCTCCTGAGATTTCTGAAGTCAGAGTAGTACATTAACACCTTAGATTTAGGTAGTGCAGGGCTACAAGCAAATGTCTTTGGATGACAGAAGCAAATCAGACACTGCTTTTTTGTGTCACAAGGGATTATGCTATTTTAGTGCTATGCCCTTTGGCTTTACAGATGCACCTGTAGTGCTGCAGATGTTAGTGCAAAGAATCTTGGCAGAATTCATTTACTATAGTTGTTTCATCCTTGTAAATAACAAATGTTAGAACTGGCTATACACAAAGAGCTTTTCAAACCCTACATGTATTGTTTGCAGCANCCACAAAATGAGGTTGAATTCTGCAGCTTGAGGCCCAGCACAGTCATGTCAGGAGGAAGTGCTCGAGCTGAAGGCTTCCAGCCTCATCAGGAGCAACTTAATCTGTGCATAACATTTTTTACTGCTGCAGATGTTCTGGACAGCTTTGTGTTGAATTCTACTCTGTAACATGTCGATGGTAATCTCAAAGTTGGGTAGCTGTAGCTGCTCCTAGCTTGTGAGAATGGCCATGTCACTTAACACATGACATGCCTGTGAGGAAGCTTTCCTCACTGGGGAGGAAGGCTACAGACCACCCAGTGCACTCCTGAATGTGTAAAGTGTGTGTGCATAAGCGAAGCATACACTACCTAGCATGCAGCCTTTGAGATGCAATCTGGCCAAGGCAAAGGAGGCAGACAGGTACTCTGTAAATACAAGTAGGAAAACTTTTCCTGTAGAAGCAGGATAATGACTGGAATCAGAAACTTAACGAAAGCCAGTATGCCTTCCAGGTAGGGGGGAGAGACACTGTCCCAAAGGGCCAGATGTGGCAACCTGCACTGAACAGCACTTTGCAGTCTAAGGAGTCTCACTGGATGCTATTTATTCATTGCTTCCCTATTCAAGTTAATATGAGTAGAATATGTTGAATTTGGCTTCAGGTTACTAACAAAAAATGGTATTTCTTTAAAATCATAGAACCATAGAATGGTAAGGTTGGAAAGGACCTCAAAGCTCAGCCAGTTCCAACCCCCTGCCATAGGCAGAGACACCTCCCACTAGAACAGGTCACCCAAGGTCTCATCCAACCTGGCCTTGAACACCTCCAGGGAGGTTGTGGAGCAGAGAAGGCCTCCAGGGAGGCTGTGGAGCACAGAATCACCCAAAGCAAATCAAACACTGTTTTTTTGTGTCATGAGGGATTATGCTATTTTAGTGCTTTACAAATGCACCTTTTGGCTTTACAAATGCACCTGTAGTGCTCCAGATCATGTTGGGTGATTCTGTGCTCTGCAACCTGTGCCAGTGTCTCACCACCCTCACTGCAAACAACTTCCTCCTAACAGCCACTTTCAATCTCCCCTCTGACACTTTAAACCCATTGCTCCTTGTCCTGTCCTTGCAAGACCTTGGCAACAGTCCCTCCCCAGCCTTCCTGAAGCCCCCTTCAGATCCTGGAAGGCTACTCCAAGGTCTCCTGGAAGCCTTCTCTTCTCCGGGCTGCAGAGCCCCAATTCTCTCAGCCTCTCCTCACAGCAGAGCTGCTGCAGCCATCTGAACATCTTCATGGCCTCTTCTGAACCCACTCCAACAGTTCTATGTCCTTTCTGCATCTGAGCACAGAAATAAGGTCCCATGCTGCACAGGCTTTGAGGGAATTTTGGGGTTTTGTTTTGACAGGGTTTTTTAGATGTGGGGGTTGGGTGAGAGAAGAGCAACATCATTATGTTTCTTACTAGTGAAACACAAAAACCAATTAGCCTGGCTGGGGGGGGGCGGGGAAGGAATAATCTGCTCACTTAGATGTTGTCTAAGATGCTGCCTTATTCCTGGAAGGAATGGAGCTTTTATGTGTGGTATTACATAGTAGCCTCCCCCTCCTCCAAGATGCATATCTTTAGCCCGGGGTGAGCAGCTCCTGAGATTTCTGAAGTCAGAGTAGTACATTAACACCTTAGATTTAGGTAGTGCAGGGCTACAAGCAAATGTCTTTGGATGACAGAAGCAAATCAGACACTGCTTTTTTGTGTCACAAGGGATTATGCTATTTTAGTGCTATGCCCTTTGGCTTTACAGATGCACCTGTAGTGCTGCAGATGTTAGTGCAAAGAATCTTGGCAGAATTCATTTACTATAGTTGTTTCATCCTTGTAAATAACAAATGTTAGAACTGGCTATACACAAAGAGCTTTTCAAACCCTACATGTATTGTTTGCAGCAGTTCATAGATAGGAAGGTTTCTGGTTTTTAATACCAGCCCTGAGTTCAGCACTGTACCTTTCCATTCACAGAAGGCAATGCTTATAGAAGCAGGGGAAATGTATGGCTGTGCTGAAGCACAGGGAAGGTGGGAGGTAATTCCTAGCAAATCTGAAAGCAGATCACCTTACATCAGTTTTAGTTGTTCCTTTGTGAATCTAAACCCTTCTCATCTAATTTCATGTAATCTCCTATATTTTTTATAAATATATTTTTAACAGATGCTTTGGAGAGCTCATGGTGTTTAACTGATGCTCTCATCAGACGGTATCAAGATATTAACCAGGATGTGCCATTGTGAAAACAGAAATGCTGTCTATAAAATTGTGATAGTTTGGGAGTTCCCTGCACACACACCCACCCACACACACACACCCANNAACACAGAAACACAATCCCCCTCCCAGAAATCAGAGTCCCCATCAGGGGCTCCCAACCACCCTTCCACCTTCTCCCCACCCCTCTGCCTTACCGCAGGGTCTGCCTTACATGAAAGGTGAGTTTGGAGGATGGTCAGGGGGGTTAGAAGCAGAGTGGTTAGTTGGGTTAGCAGAGAGATCCAGACCAAGCCAGTAGCTAGAGAGAGGGAGAGACTCTCTGAGACTGTCTTATCTATGATTGTGTTCTTTTTCTTATACGTTGCAGCAAGCCTGTGAGTGAAGTAGCAATCACAATTGTTTGCTTTTCACAGCCTAGAATATAATTTTCTCCATGAAAATATTCCAATTATCCTCAAACCAGCACAAAAATACTGTGGCAAATAATTTTCACTCTGAATCTTTTGAAAAGATAGAGGGGAGCTAAATATTTGTGCTATCAAGAATTTTACCCACAGGCCCTATTTCCTCTTTATTAGCTAAAGAATGGGATTTTAAAAGATTTTTTCCCTAAAATTTGACAATTTTGTATTTTAGTTTGTTTAGTTTGATTAGTTGGACCTTTTTTTAATGGCATGAAGATGGTATCATATGTCCTGGTATCATACAAAGCGTGCTGGAACACTTATCATGATAGTCATAGTCTAAATGTGTTCCACGGCAGCAGCAGAAGTGTAGAAGTGAAGCAAAAAGAACAGCTGAGAGCCTGTGACTGTTCCTAAGGCTGGGTGTCTTTCTGATAATTTTACTATGCTAGAAAAGCAACTTTAGCATATGCATTTCTTAGGTGTTTTGAGACCTGGTAAAGTTTAACCAAAGTCATCTTCCGAAGTCAAGTTCTTAGCTGAAGGCCTGGCTTGGTTTGTCACATCATTTCTGGGTCAGTATGGGTTGAGTTCCTTTTGTCAAGGTGGACCACAGCAACGTAGTGGTTATAAGGCACTAGGGTAAAAATCCACCTTGTCCAGTATGCTGCTGCCTCTAATAACAGAGTATGCAAAGGAGATGTGCTACAGATTGACAGTTCTTCTGACAGCATCCAGCAATCAGCCTGAAGAATTTCCTGAGCTGCTTCTGGGCTATCATGCTGAACACCTCTTTGATGTGGTTTAGTCCTTTAAGTGAACCTCATTCCTGCAGGAACCCCTGGAATTAATGCAATCAGATGCTGCAATGCTCTGATCGGAGACTTCCTTGCTGGAAATCTCAACCTGCATAGAGATTTGTTCTTTTCAAGCCATTTCTATTAATCAGTGCAGAATGAAAGTCACTCTAAGGGTGCAGGTGGGATTTATTTATTTATTTGTTTAAATGTAATGTATCAAGAATGCCCCCCTCAATCATTTGAAATATGATTTTCATCTTTTAATTCCAAAATTCTTTTTCCTAAGTAACCTTCATGTCTACCCAGTCAAATAAGAACATAAATGTAATGTTATGCAACACACCTCTCTTACTTTACTTCTAGAGCTTCCAACCTCAAGTAGTTTGGGGTACTGGACTAGAATATAAATATTTCACCTTTTTGCTATCTGTTATTAGAAATGGAATGGAGACAGATTAAAAATAGGTAACTGGGGAACCTAAAGTTAGGTAGCTGACAAATAAATAGTGATAGTAGTGGGCTAATATTTTAGGATATATTGTGTCTTTTACTCACATCTGAATTAGTGGAAAGTGTGGATGCTCTGATTCTAAAGACAGGTTGTTGGAAGCACAACCGTGCATGCAAGCGGGCAGACATGATAATAAGCTTTTGATACCTGCCATGAGCTCTTTTACAGTTGTCCTGTGAATAGCTCAGAGGTTTCTATTTATGAGCATCATCTAAATATTCTCATTATTATAAGAAGGGTTTTTTCTTTCAACAACATGAACAGGGATTTAACTTTTAAAAACAAAACCAACAAACCAACCAAAAAAANAAACCCCAAAACACTCCCACCCAAACCCCACAAAAAAACCCCAAACAACAACAACAACAACAACAAAAAAAAAAACCCCAAACCAACAAAAAACAACCCAAAAAACCAAAAGCAAAAGCAAAACCAAAACAACAGAAAACCCCATCCCAATATAACAAACCCAAACTTGTGGTAGTTTCCCTGACTTTAGTTCCGTGAACATGCAGGTGAGCAGTAACCCTCACACGTTATTCAGGTTTGGAGCTGGGATGAACTCTGCAGGTGTGTCTTTGCTGCACAGCAGCCCTTGTCTGTACAAGGAGTGTCTTTGCTGCATAGCAGCCTGTCCGTGCAGGGCGTGTGGCGGCACAAGCCAGCACAGGGTGCGTGTGCGCTGCAGCGCCAGCCGAGGCAGGCTCCCTGGTCGCAGAGCCGTGCCTGCAGCCAGCGCCTGGCTGGTCTGCGACAGTGCCGCTCTGCGGGGCTGTGCTGCCCTCTTGTGTGAGCGAGCTGAGGAGTGGCTGATGCTGAAAGGTTTCTCCTCGACGCCAGGCTGCAGGAGAGGGAAGGGAACGATGTACAAAATCCTTCTCCATCTGCAGCCTTTAGCAGCTGCGTTCCAGTCGCCAGCAGTTTGGCTCTGTGGTATGATGCAACTGTAAAGGCAGCCTTTGAGCTTTTACAGCTAAAAATGTACTTTGCAGCCTGCTAGTGTTTTGGCGCTAGCTGGAAAGGGAATACTTACTCTTTTGCTTGGGATGGTGTCCACAGGAGCTGTTCCAGAGAGAAGCTCCTGGCTGTACTAGATGCTGTCTCTGTACTCACAGCAGGAGCCCTCTCTCTGCTACAGAGCTTTAATTGTGCAGGGAAAAAACCCCTAACCAATCCCAGTGACTGTTTTGAAAGAATAAAGAGAGAATTTTTCTGTTCTTTCCACTGCAAGCCTGCCAGCTGCATTTCTGTCTCTGAAATTAGATTGAATTGATTTCTTGATTTGAAAAAAAAAAAAAAAGAAAAGAAAAAAGAATAAAACTTCAAGGGAAGAAAGGGCAAAGTGGTTGAACTCAGTAAGCAGGACAGACCCAGCAGGGTCACACTGTCATTTGGAAATGACAAAGCAAAAACCAAACTGATTTTACAAGCAAAAGGTATTGGCAAAGCCTCTGCCTGCTGAGGGCTGTCCTGAAGAGAAGGCTTACTAGTTTTTGCAGTGCAAAGGTGCAAAGCATGCCCTGAGCCCATACTCCTGGGAAAGTGCTTAGTCTGCAGCATCTTTCCATAGAGTACATCACTGTGAGGTTTAATACTGCCATAATTTAATTTTTGGCAGGAGAATGAGGAGTGTTCACATATTTCCAGCTGCAGTCATTTCTTACAAGCATGTAAACTTCTAAGGACTTTCCAGAGGTTTCATAATTTTTGAGGTATTTGCCACTTGTCAGGTTAACTTTCCTATGTCTGAGAAGCTTTCAGATTTCAAATACATGATCATTGGTGCCTCCTTGGACACTCTGGTTCTTGGCTGCTGCTGAAATCAAAGCACAGTTGAGATTAGCAGCTGAAAGCCTTTGCTTTTCACGAAAGCAAAGGGGTCAGTCAGGTTGTCCATTTTGCTCTCCGTGCTGGACACTGGCTCCAGCTGGAATAGGAAGAAGCTCAACAGAATCCAGGAAAATCACAGGGAATCTGTTGCTCCAAGTAAGGCTGTGACTTCATACTGTAGTGAAGGGGATAATTAATTACGGTGAGATTATATTTTAAAAAAATATTAATATAGTTTATTAATATTAAACATTCAGAACTCTCTGCACCTTGATCACCAATTTAATAATAATAACAGGTTCTAGGCATCGTTATGGAAACTATATACAGGTTATTATAGGATCTAGGAATAACTATTAAATATATACACATTAATTGAACTTGACTAAACTGGCAGAGAGAGCTTCGCGGTCAGCGCGCCGCTTGTGGTCAGTACTCCGCTTGCTCACTGGAAGGACGCATGGAGCAACTTTCTGCTTATGGCAGAAGGCAATTGATGATTCCAAGAGGCTTTTGGTATTTATTCACAAAAATATTATCCGACAGTACCCAAAGCTCATGGTGGGGTTGCTGTCGGTAGCTGTCGTGGGTTTAAAGAACCGACAGAGTGAAGCTCTTAAACAAATTGGAGAAAAACAGAATTGTATTTGGAGAGAGTTACAGACAGAAATTACAAAGCAGATACATAATCCATAATTGAACCCCCTGAATTTTCCCCCAACCCAAAACTAAAACTACAGTCCCCAGTGCTCCAATCCTCCCCCCCACCCATGCCACTGCCATCCTCCAGAGGCCTAAGCATAGCCTCTGGAGGCCCCAACCAGGCCTATCCTTACATGTTTATCCTGCTAAGGGAGCTCCTGCCTGGCACAAGGCTGGAGGGGGAGGAAAGGAGAACGAGCTGGCCTTGCCATGAGCTTATGAAGAGATAGCAGAATTATGGGATTGAATAACAATCTTCCAGTCCCCAGAGGGCTCTTTTTAACCTTATAGTTCCCAAACTGGGACAGTAGCCATTAGAGGCATTGGAGAAAGGAGGCAGACGATCTCTGACCTGGTCCAGGCTCTCTGGGTGATCTGTGTTATCTCCAGGGCTTCCCTCTGGGCAGGAGGTTTCCAAGTGCAGGCAGATGCCTTGCGGTGTGCAGTCTGGGCACGGTGTCACGCCGGCTGTGCAGGCCGAACATGTGGCGGTATCAGAGCCTCAGCTCAGAATCAGTGAGGCAGCAGGCAGGGATGCAATGGCAGACACAACTTGGAATGGCAAAGTGCACTGAGATCCCTGATCATCTCCTTTTTATCCAATGCAGCCCGAGACTAATGGGCCTTCGGACACAGAATAGCCAATCCAATGGTAGTTAGCCAAGACTGACCATATTAGGTGAAACTACAGGCTTGGTTTACACTTTTTAGGGCAGAACACAGCCTTGCACAAGGCAACCCTGTGTACCTTGCCTACTGGGGTTGCTCGGCAGGCCACAGACCCCAGACTTAGTGGCTCCAAGTTCTTTGTCCTTTTTCCCATGGTTCCTCTACCCAAAACAGAAGGAGGGAGAGCAGAAAAACATGCCCAGGCAAACCAGAACATGTACAAGCCTAATTTGGCCTGCTTAGGTCTACCACGACACTTATTTAGCTACCAGAGACTTAGCTGTCACTCCAGGCACCTTGCAGCTCTCTCCTGCAAGCTTAATGCAATTCATGGATTAATCAGCTCCACAGGAGCATAGTTCTAGCAGGGAGTGAGTGGATACCTTTGCCTATGAGGAAGGCTTGTGCCAGCCATGGTGTAAAAGTGTGGCTGAACAATGGCAAGTTGTGAGCACTGCCCAGAGAGGAGAGCTATCAGTGCCCAGAGAGTCAGAGTCTGAATGTATGTAGTTACAAAATACAGAGGGGGTGAGGTGGGGAATTAATAAAAATATGAATTATTAATAAATTCAACCCCCACCCCCACATAGTTATATACAAATTTGTGAACATGATCCAGGTTCTTCTGTTTGGTTGAGAGTATATTCAGACCACCAGAATAGTTACAAATAGTTTGAGGAAGGGCATTTGGAAAAGGGGAGTCCATGAGCAGTGAATACCCCTACTAACAAGAGGCAGGCTTTCCCCAGAGGTTCCAGGCAATACTCCAGTTTTACTCACCATGTGGCATGGTTAGGCCTTACCATCTCCTTTTCTGGAATCCTTCCAGAACTGCTGTTGTAGCCCACAGAGATGATGCAAAAGGCCAGGTGAAGGCCAGCGCAAGCTTTGTTGTGAGTGGAATGCTTTGGAGTGAAGGATGCAGAGGATGCTTTTCAGTTCAGTCCTCGTTAATACCTCTCTTTCAAGTCCTCCTCCTATCCCATGTGGTGGGATCTCATTTGCAGGAAAGTCATCTCCAAAGGGGATTGAGCAGAGTTGTTCAGGTTCTGAGACAGATGCAGAGTTTATGGCTGCAGTCTCTCAGCCACCCTACGTTCGTGCTGCAACAGCCAGGTGCAAGTGTTTACTGGTATAAAGCTCTTGAGAAAGCAGAGACTGCAGTGTGGGCCTGGAGGTCACCTCCTGGCACAAATGTGTGTTGAGCTCATGCCATTAATAACTTCTGTATTAGCAACATGTCCGGGCTGCACAAGCTGCAATACCGAGTTTTAACAAGGTTATTCCACTTAGATGAGAAATGATGGCTTCATACTGGGCTGAAGGGCTTTAAGGACCTGTTTAATATGCACTGACCTTTGTGCCTAGAAGAACACAGGACACATGCTTGTGCTGATTTGAGGCTAATTTGAATATATTAATAGAGAAAATTACACTATAGGCTGTGAAAGGAAAACATGGTGATGTCTACTTCACTCATAAGCTTGCTGAGATGTTTGAGAGAAGAAACCAAAACATTAGATAACTCAGTCTGTCTGTAGGGGCACAGCGTCTCGGGTGGTCTGGCTTCTGGCTCCTGTTTGTCAATTAATCTTCACTAACCACTTTCCTCCTAACCCCCCTGGCTCATCCTCCAAACTCACGTTACACATAAGGCAAACCTTGGGGTGAGGTATAAGGGTGGGCAGAAAGTGGAAGGGTGGTTGGGAGCCCCTGTTGGGGTCTCTGATTTCTGGGAGGGGAGTTGTGTTTCTGTGTTACCTTTAACTTGTATATTTCTGTAACTATTCCTGTTGTGTCTATCTCTGCTTGTACATTGTGCTAAACTGTAAATTGAGCTTCAGTCCTTAACTTCCAGCTGACTGAGTTCTAGTCTATGTCATTTTACAAAGTGTGGTGGGCGGGGAACTCCCAAACCATCACAATACTGAAGCTCTTCAAGCAGCTTTGGGGTATTTTAAGCCAAAGCAGGTATTTTAAAGCAAAAAAATAGCTGAGAATTAGCAGAAGTGGGACAAGATAGCAATGGTTTGTGTGACTTGAACAGTCTATGGTGAGTGAAAATACAAGATGAATCTTCTCAGAGGTATGGTGCAGATGTGTAGCTAGTGGGGAACTGCATGAGGAAAAGAAGATGCAAATGCTTTTATCAGTTTAGTTCTGCAGGATCTTGACTGTACCAGCATCTGCCTTCTTGCACAGCCTCTAGGTCTGTGCTCAATCAGTAATGTCCTTTTGGTAGATGAGGTATTTGAGCCTTGTTCTGTAGCACTGAATAAAAGGAGTCATTCAGAACTTGAAAACTTAGCCCACTATCATTCAGAGAAAGAGAACATATACACTGTAAAAAAAAAAAAAAAAGCTTATGTACAAAAAAGAAAATCTAATTTATCCCTTTCAAATTGTGGGTTTTTTTNAAAATCTAATTTTTCCCTTTCAAATTGTGGGTTTTTTTGTTGTTTGGGTTTTTTTTTTTTTGGTTGTTGTTGTTGTTGGGTTGTGGTTGGTTGTGGGTTTTTTTTGTTGGTTTGTTTCTTGTACTTCCAGCAGAGGGCAGGTTTGGGACACAAAACCTATTTGTTCCGTTTGTGAGAGTCCTGCCTGAAGTTTGCCAGCCTGGTCAGTGCTACTCAGGAAAAAAAGAAAAAAAGGGGGGGCGGGGGGGGGGAAGGAAAAGAAAAAAAAAAAAAAGGAAA